>OY754973.1:27511278-27578778 GCA_963576475.1 Molanna angustata | reverse complement strand
TTGTCAATAAAAATTGTTAACTGCTAGCCCTAGAACAGGATTTACTAGTTGGGCAGCAGTAATCTACTTTATTGTTGTCATTATAAATATGGTGTGATAAAAGGTAAATATAAGTAAATAAAAAAAAATACAAATTATTCATTCATACACGCGTCTTGGCTTAATACTGTCGATTCATTAAGAGAATTAAATTCTCTTGAACTAATCGACAATTTGATAATATTTTCTTTTGAATATGTACACATTATAAATCAAATTGCAATAAATTTATTCTGAATTTAGATGCAACAATTGATGTTGCTTTCTTGAAATAAGTAGATAATAAATAAAAACAAAAATATAAATTTAATATTTGCTTAGAGTTGTAGAGTATTTCACAGTTTTCGTCATTTTTTCATAGAACCAAGAATATCTTTATCAACTAAACTGTTATATCATTAAACATTGTCCAAATTAAGATAATATTTTCTTTTTATCCTAAATCGTATATCTGTTTTTTTCCCTGATAGATACTCCTGGGAGACCGAACTCCAGCTACCAGTCCATCTAATAATATTTTGTATTTAAATATTATTTCACAACTTTAACTGGGACCGTTAGAAAATTTCAAGTTGATGAAAATAAACGGAATTGTTTTAGCCAGCATTTTCAGATTTGAGGAGTAATTATCTAATTTTGTTAACTTCCGTGGTATTATTCCCAATTCTCAGATTACCTTAGGCAATACTCCGGCTTGTCAATTTATTTAATTGATCAAAACAACCTTCCTTTTAGTCGTTTTTAGCAAACATCATGTTCATAATTGTTTTAAACGTAAATCCATTTCACTACATCGATTCTAATTATTCCTACTTGAGCACGATTATAAAAACTTTTCAAACTTTTGCTATTTTTAATTTTATATTACTACTTGATCACACTTTAAAAGATACGAAATATGAAAATATTATTTAAAAGAATCACATAAATAAAGCACCTAGGTATACATAGGTACCTTTTTTTTTATTAACAAAAACAATACAAGGTTCACATATAAATCATAATTTAAAAAGGTATACAATTTCCATCATATAATTCATAATAACCCTCTTTAATTGAGATAAAATCTCGTGTTAAAAGAGGGGAGTATCTATTTAATATTTTTACATTTACCAAAACATTGTACATCTACTAAAAAATATGAAGCTACACAAAACAATAATGAAATAACAAAAAATAAATAAATAAATCAGTACAATTTCTTAATTTTATTTTTAAATATATTTTAATTTTTTTCGAGTCTAAGACTCAAAGGGAGTTCATTAAACCACTTAGTACCTTTATACTTTACCTATTTTTTATCTTAGTTTGGTTTTTTACAAAATTGCAATGATCCTGTGTGGGTCTTATATTAAGAAACATTAAGTTTCTTGGTTAAGCTACACTTTATCAATAATGTAATATCTCTTATAGCAAAGACAGTGAGATTGAAGCTCCACACTTTTTATAACAATTATGTAACAAAATTGATAATTTTTGCGCATTAAGTTTATTTATACAATATGAACGTGCCGACCGCCGTGGCACAGTTGGTAAGCCTTTCCGTTTCTGTGCGGGCATCCTCGGTTCAATTCCCAGCAGGGGAGAAATTTATTTAAATTTATTTCTCACGCAAATATTGCTTCTCTGGGCTGGAAACACTGGTTAGTTGGAAGAAATCGCCATACGGAAATAAACTCGCCACTTGCTCAGGTTGCAAGGAAGTGTTCATTATTATTTTTTTATTATTAAACTTAAAGCTGAGACAAAGAATGGTCAAGTGTTATGTGTGTTCTGTGCTGCTACAGGACTCCTATAGTTAATATTATAAACCGCCTCGAAGCATTTGAAATATGGATCCACCGCAGAATGCTGAGAATACCATGACCTGATATGGTCAGTATCACTGAGGTAATAAGTAGGTACAGCCAACACCAACAGATAATTAATTATTCACCAATCAGCTTTCCTGGCTTCGAAACTCCCGGGAATGGACCGGAACGAGAACTGTGAAGGAGCTGTTTTGCACTGCCCAGGACAGGGAAGCTTTCTCTATGGTGGTCGTCAACGACGCGCGGGGGGGTCTAACAAATGACACGAGAAGAAGAAGAAGAAGACTTTTCGGATAGTTTGAAAAGTAACTATTTTTCCCAGTAATACTTTGATTTGTTTTTGTCAAAATTATTTAAAAAATTCAAATATGAACCAATAAACAAAACGTTTATTTATTTTTTTTATTGATATATAATGACATTTACAATTCAAAGATACAGTCAACCATCGAAATCCTCAGGGTTTATCTGAGGTTGACGAATTCATTTTGGTAATTTTAATATACGTTATTCATAATACGATGCAGGTTCCGAACTACGACAGCCGGTCAACTCAAGGAGTATACTCCTAGAGCACATAGCTGTCGTCATCGGACCTCATCATGTACCTTTTTAAGTGGGTCAAATATTTAGGGCACGTAGTGCATATATGCAAGAGCTCATCATCCATATCATTTAATATTTTTGGCAGGAGATATTCCCATGTTCTCATGCCATATACATTTTTGTACACAGGTAAAATATATTTCTTTAACTAGTTTAACTTTCGGAGCTTATTTCTACGTGAGTTTACTTCTAATTTATTTATGTTATCATGTTCGTCTTTTAAGATGGTAATTTTTACTTTATGATATATAGCTAGTACATTACAGTGTTTGAATATACCCTTTTCATTGTTCTGATACGTACTTTTTATTTTATTATTTATTAACCACCAATTAAGCCACAATTTCGGTAAATTATTCATTTTCGAGATAATGATACTGAATGGGAATTCTATCGTTAGAATATTTTTATTTTACAAATGCCGTCTCTGGCCAATTTTATGAAGTGTATGCTTAATTAGTGGTAAAATATGTATTAAAAATAAATTTGAGGGACTTTTACGTGTTTCAGATTAGGTGAATATGGTAATTTTAATTTAAGCCAGGCTTGGAATGGTAATCCAACACATACCTACCCCTTTACACGGTTTTTCAGCGGAAAATTTTCTCTTCGTTTTTTTATAAAAACGTGGTTAGTCACTCATTGCGAATTTCAACAACAAATTAAAGCTTTTTACCTCAACTCAACGAATTATTAATAAAGAACTTTTATTAACGATTACCTAAGGGCGCTAATCAAAAAGTGTAGGAAAACATGTTTCTAAATGTACGTGATTACAAATGTTTTTAAATACGTGGTCTCTCAAAATAAAGTTTATATTTAGTGGATCGATTAAAAAAAAAATAAGCCGTGTATTGAAAAAATGTTTATTTATTATTAAAGTAGGTACACAATTTGGGAATTTATTTCTTAAAAATAATATCGTCCAAATGAAGACCCTCGCGTTCGCAGCATTCAGTTAATCGAAAAGTAAAATTACTTATGACGGCTTGGCAGGTGGACTCAGTGATGGCTACCATTTCGTGACGGATATTTTCTTTCAAATGCGCCTTGAGGTAAAAATCAGGATTGCGTGGAGGCCAATTTATGTCACCTCTCCTGGAGATCAATTTGTCTGGGAAAATTTCACGAACTCGTGGCAGAGATGTATTGGATGTGTGTGACCTTGCTCCGACCTGCTGGAACCATGTTCTTTGGTTATAGCCAGGAAAGTTTTGCAGTTCAGGCACAAAAAGTCGTCGTACATCTCCACATAACGCTCTGAATACAAATATAAACTTTCTTTTGAGACACCTTGTATATGGGTCAATTAAATTCAGTTTTAGACATGAATTCAAAAATCATTCCTCCTGAGATGACGTTGTCCAACTATCCTTCCATTTCTTGGGTGATCTTCCGGGTAGACGTCGACCAGAGGGGATTTCATTTGCTGGTATACGCAAGTCTAATGTCTTCTTCTGAATCTACTTCACCCGACGGTGTCCTCGATTCCACATGTTTTTCTTACCTCAACATTGCGAACTCGGAGAGTTTTTCCAGTGATTGACATTAGAACTTACATTTAAACTGCTTTCTTCAAAAATTCATTCGTGGCTCAGTTGGTTGGGTATCTGACTGCCGATTCGGGTTCGATTCCCGGTGGAGACACAGTTTTAAATTGTGTTTTCAGTCTGGATCTGTGAGACGATTTATATCGTAAGTCTTCAGAATGTGGTAACTTGTTATTGGGTGCATGTTAAATAATTATTTGACATAGTACCTGTTAGTTGCCCGAGAAACTTCAAACATAAATATAAATAAATGAACAAGTATACCTAAGCATTTTGCACAGAATTCGATTACAGTGATCGAATGTTTTCGCAAAAAGTCAAAAATCTTCTTCAAACTTTGACTCACCCACATAAATAATTGGCAACATTATAAAATCACTGCAACGCTATAAATGTTGTAGTTTTGGATTATTTATGTTTAAATTTATTAGTTACATTTAAGACCTTGATAAAGCCGAGTCACCTCGGAGAAAACGTCTAATCATTGTGATAAAATATTGTGGAAAAATACTTTATATATTTGATAACTTTAGAATCATGCTTGCATCAATATTAACGATCAAATTCTTTAATAAGTACATAAATACCATCAGAATGCGGGGTTTTGCATTACCTTATAAAATGATGCACGACACATGTATATCACCTGTCTCGTTTCAATCAAAATGGCAACATTCTGAATGGGTGGTAAACCTCATTGCTGAACTATGAGAGATTTTGCCTGTTTTATTTTCGATTGCCCGCCTCTTACGGGACACCCGAAAATGATGATTACAGTGGAAGCACTATTCTTAGCCGGTGCTTCACAGCAAAGGATTTTATTAATTAATCATTCAAATATTTATCGAGACAGTTCCTTCCATCATTTATACACATAATTGAAACAATAATAAAAATAATTTACATAGGTACATACTTAAATACAACCATCAATGAAGCGGGAGAAAAATCAAGTGACTTTCATAATAATAATAATTATGTATTTTTATAGCGACGTTTAATGGTTCTAGATCACTCCAAGGGCGTTGATAGTTGTGCTGCTCTGCGAAACAATGCTGTTTTCAGTTCTCTAGTGAAAGTGCTTTGAGTCACTTTGAGCACTGCGGACATCTGGAGGCAGTGCATTCCAAAGCATCGGTCATAGTGTAAGCCGCATTGCTGAATCTGTCCTACTTCTTTAGGGAGCTGTTACTCTGTGATCCAGACGTTTGAGATGCCTCCCAGACAGACCTTTTCTCTGACACAGCTCTTGAATATATTTTGGATGGTAGGTTGTTCAAAGCCGTAGGTATTATATACTCTTTGTTCAAAGCATTGAACACCGTCAAAAATGATCCCGAAATTCTAATAAATATTACTTAAAAACCATTTTTAACGTTGTCTAGATATTTGAATTATGGTTCATGTTTTTTATCTTTCAAGTTCCTACTTGTAATTTTAGTAGGTAGGTACTTAAAAGTACTAATTTTTTTGTTTCAATTATTGTAGGTAGGTACTATCAAAATAAGGTGTTTTGTAGGACATATATATTAACATACACACAAGCACTGCCATTATTACAAATGAGAATATTTTACATCCTAATTTCATAAACGTGTAAATTGAAAGCATAAATCTTGATAATCTACGTTATAAATCTAGTTTATCCACTGGTACACTGAATACTTCGGACATATTTTCAAATAATAAGAGCATTCGACTACACATATTATAGTATAGAACCAATTATATACCATGTGAATACCTATATGTTGTGTAACAGTAGCGAAAATAATATTAAGGTTCGTATACACCATATCACTAGATGAAGCTCGTTATTTTGATTAATATATTACAAGCGAACACAAAATACCTGATGAAGTAATACAATATCAGAATAAAAATGTGATTATGTTCACTTCAATGAGGCGATAAATGAATGTTTACGAAAATATGGCATAGAATATTATTCTACTAGTGGGCCCGGGCAGACTATGTTCTGCCACAGATCGCATTTTATATAGACCTCATAATATGTTTTGTTCTGCCATAGACCGCCTTCTATTTAGATTATGTATGTATTGTTCTGCCATAGACCGCCTTCTATGTAGATCGCATTTTATATACACCTCATTTTATGTATATTACTGTTAATTCCGTTCTCTAGCTACTCTAGATACAATGTCAATAGATTTGTTCACGCTGCCATCTATTGAATGATTACACAACTTAAAAATAAATTATGACCTTTTTTCCAATAAATAATTCTTGCGGGTGAAAGAAGATCAAAATATGTGGTTATATATATTTTTGGATGAAAATCTAAAAAAAAATCTCTAAAAAAATAAAAAAAAATTTTTAGATCTCTATAACAACGCCACCCCTGGGGTCCAATACTATCTTATTTTTTAATACGAAACCAACGATACAAATTCGGAAAATTTCATTGAAATTGGTTGGGCGATTTCGGAGATTAGCGTGTACAAACATCGTGACATAATATTTTTATACATTAAGATCAAATTTTTGAATTTAGCGACAGTCAGTTTTTAGATTGTCTTCATCGAGTGCTCTCTCCTATGTGGAGGTTGACGACGATCTATATTCACCTTGTTCACTATGGCCCTAAACAGCGATGTAGCGCGTTTTCTGAACTACTGCCTTAGATTACTGAGCCATAAAACTCTTCGACATGCCGGTCCCCTCGTCCCTTGTATCCTTCCCTGGATTACCAGTGCAGGATTTGGTACGCTTAGAATGTATACCTCTACCATTTTGTAGGGTAAAATCAAACTAGATTAAATATTATGATGGTTACATTGAGGTATTGGCTAAAATTTTGAATTTCTTTTGTTTGGACATGACAATGCTAAGATGGGCAGACAAAGCTTGGTAAAATTCGAAATGAGCTAAAAAGAGGAAGCTTTGGAGTAGCCCCCAAACCGAAAAAACTCACAGAGAGCCGATTCAGATGGTATGGACATGTAATGAGAAGGCAAAATGATCATGTGGTTCAAACTGCTCTAGCACTTCCATAACTCAGGAAAGGAAAAGGACGTCCAATATCCACGTGGTGGGGCAGTATGAGTAAGCTCATGGATAAAACCCAAATTCTAGCCCCGACAATACAGGACAGATCATCCTGGCGCCAAAAGATTAGGAGAGCCGACCCTACCAAAAGTAGGACAAGGCTAAGAAAAAGAAGAAGAGGAGGTTTTTTAATTTTATTTTCGTTAAATTTGGACAACATACAGCGTTAAGACGTAAAAAATACAATAATGACATCAGGTATTAAGGCCTATTACATTTTCTCGTTGTGATTTAGGAAAAAAATATTACAAGCTTACAGAAAATCTAAAACATAAAACTATGTACCTATATAAATAATATTTTTTGTTTTGATTACCTTCTCCGAGGGTAAATGCTCAACGGTATTCAACCCATTAAGTGATATGTGTGAATAAGGTATGTCAAGTATGTTTGATTTTATTTTATTTTTGATTTATTTATTTATCGTATGGTACTAGTGAATCAAATTTTTAAATCAAAATGAACAAAACACAGCAATGACAGCAATCAAACACAAAGCAGCACAATATGTCAATCACACATTCACGTCGAGGGCTTCGAGCCAATCCACAAATGCTGGTGTCAATTCGCAAATGTCCGACTTTGGGCCTTTTTATTTTTGATAATTTATTTAATTTTTAGTGTAAACCCGCCTTTACTTGCAGTGGGCGAAAACAAGCAAACTTTTAAGCAAACACAAATTCGCTTAGCACCAATGTTTGCTTTGTAGCAAACGCTTGATTTCTTAAATCCTTTAGCAACTAAGTGGGACTTGTTAACATAATGTCTTTCCATCCACACGTGTGTGCCATTTGCATGTTACAACGATTATGACAGAATTAACATTAACATACTAAGATCTTGCTGTTTTTTTGCAACGGTCAGATAACAAGATTATGAATATTAAAACACCAATTATAATGTAAATTGTATAATAAAAGACTATGTTGTAGTCAGCGCTAAACTTTCTTGTCAATATGTACCTACTGATGATGATAGTGAAAAGTAATTTTGAATGAAAATAAATTGCCTTCCTCCCATTTAACCAGTACAATAGGTGATACATAGCTTTATTCTTTTGAGTAATATTTATTAATTTATGAATCATAATTTACGGTTTAAATAGCCCTTTACACATACAAAAAACAGTATTTAAACATGATAATACACACAAAAACAAATTATATTAAAAAAAACAGAATTATATAAAACATATAGTCAATGAATATAACAAATAAAATAATAAAAATATGCATGGTAAAAGTAATTTAAAAATGCAAATTAGTACCTACCTAATAAAAAAACAGGCATAAAAATAAAATAGATAAAAGAAGTCCTATACAAATACCACGAAGTTCATTAAAAAAAGGGAATAAACGAATAAAAGTTCATTTTGCACCAAAAAATATTGAAAAAAAATTTATATAATTATTTTGCCAATGACAATAAAAATCGCCCTGGCTAGAATATTTGTTCCCAGGTAAGCGAGAATCGTGTGATTATTAAATAATTTTCAAAGAAATTAGTACATATCTGGTAAGAAGAACGCTGAACTCAGAACGCTGGCGTAGACGATAAACTACTCGCCACTGTGCTGCGGCGGTCGAAAATACCGCTTTTTAAAAATATTTTTCATTTCTAAGTTTTTGAAATATTTTGATTCTTTACTTTGTTTTCTTGTTAATTTATTGATTTCTATTTGTGAATATAAATAAAAATAGTACCTAAACTGGCGGGATTATAGCCATTCACGCAATTTCATCCAACCAACCTGATAATATATTATGTAAGAAATGAACATATCGGACACCTAACACAAGTTGAACAATAAATATGGAAGAGAATTGGTCTTACAATGAATGCTCTCAAAACAAAAAGAAAGTAAACGGAGATCCAACAATATAAGCCTTTCACAATATAATCCCAATCGCCAGGAAAAAGTGGATTGAAAAGGCTCAAGACAGAAGTATACGTAGGTAGACGCAAGGATGAGGCCTTCATCCAGCAGCGGAGAGATGACTGAAGAAAAGAGAAGAGAAGAACCTTATATTAAGTAAGTAGATAAAATTTACCTAAACACAATAAATCAATAATACTTTTCTCACTTTATTTTTCAGAATACAAACTACTTTGATACGATAGTTTGATAGTTTAAAAAGTATGGACATTATGAAAAAAGAAGACGAAGCAAATGAGACCTTCCAGGATAGGAATAAGGAGCATATGTTTCTTTTTACCCATTTCATCAAGGGTACGACGTGATACTATGAATATAAATTTGCGGTGAAATTTTCGTTGCTAAATGCATCTTGTATACAGAAAACACATTATGTAAATGGTCCCACGAAAAAATCTCATCTACAGAATGGGGCACTCTACTTATAAGGCTTTTAACCGACTTGGTAGCTTATCTAATGACAATACTTAACATTTTTAGGCGTCTAGTCAAAAGGTCGGGTGCGTTTCTACGCACTCTCGGCTACCATTGACTTTACGCCGGATATTATGGCTGGACCGCATTAATTTTTAGTGCAATAGATGCAGTGTATTTTTGTCTACCAGTTACCTAATTTAAAAGCCAATCTATAAACCGATATACGTACAAAACCTATTTATTTACATTTCATTACTGTGTTATAATATGTGTCTAAGTGAGTGTTAAATCAGACCCGTGCATCCCTTGAAGCTTGCATCACAGTTGGTGACCACATGTCGATCATGCAGCCCGACCTACAGATACACTACGGAATGCAGGTACCTACATCCAGTGACATTCCTAGTAATGGTGCATATTTTTTTGCGACTGACCCCAGGAAAAAAAAAGACGGTCAATTATTATGACAGTATAGGTGGGAACAACATGCCATATATTACGATGCCCCTTTTGAAATATTCAGTGGACAAGGAAAGATCAAACTTGGCACGAGCGGCTGGAAAGAAGGAATATGTCAAATACATACCGCAGAAGATGAACGGGTGCGTCTGTGGAATGGTTTCCTGCACATTTGCCGAACTTATATCCTGGGATGCCTCGATAACCCCCCCTAAAAGTGACATGCCCTATGTAAAAGTGACATGCCCTACGAATACCGTTTCTATCCAGATAGAAGAAACCGAAAGCTGTCTAATTTTATATAAACTTCACCTAGATTTAAGTGATTAAGCGGACTAATTTTGTATAAAATAGTGATAAAAAAACAATATGTAGTATAAGTATCAGTAGATGTAAAGTGATTATAAGTAGAGTATAAGTATATGTAGAGTATAAGTATCAGTAGAAGAGTGAAAAATTGGGACTAACATAGTGTCATAAGTTTTTGTAAGTGAGTTATTTTGTAGGTAATTGTAAGTAGTATAAGTATATAGTCAAATAGTGTGCCCAATTGTAGGTGATGTATGTAAAAGTGCGATGTATGTATAAGTAAAATAAATAAAACCTCCTGGACTCCTCCGGGAAAACATCGATGAAGCCCGCCACTCGTCATGTTACGGTCCAGGGGGTAGGCGAAAAGAGGAGAACCGAGTGTAGAGTGGGAGTCTGGAATATCAGAGGAGGGATGGACAGAAAGATGAATGAATTGTGTGATATAATGAAAGGAAAAGAAATTGACATATTGTGTGTAAGTGAGACAAAAAAGAAAGATAGAGGAATGAACGTTAGGAATGATGGAACGATAGAGCTTTGGTCAGGAGTGAAGAGAGACGAATTTGCATGTAAAGGGGTCGGTGTGATTCTAGCGAAACGTATGGGGAAATGTATGAAAGAGTACAAACTTGAAAGTTCTAGACTGATGTGGGTAAGGCTGAAGATCGGAATTACAAGCGTTTTCCTAATAGTAGGATATGCGCCTGGAAACTCCGACAGTGAAAGTGAAAAGGATGACTTTTGGAACAGTGTGACCGAAATAATAAATGAGAAAAAAGATAATGAAAGAGTGATTCTGGCTGGAGATCTAAATGGATGGGTTGGAGTCCGTAGGAAAGATTATGAATCTGTCCTTGGACCCCACGGTGATAGCAGAGTGAATGACAATGGTAAGAGATTACTGGAAGTGTGCACGGAAGGGAATTTATTTGTGGCGAATTCAGTATTCAGCCACAAAAGAGTTCACCAGTATACATGGGAAAGGGGGAATGAAAGGTCGATAATAGACTATGTATGTGTTGACGCCGCACTAAGGAAAGCGACAGTGGACACTAGAGTGTACAGGGGCGCGGAGCTGGAGTCAGATCACTACTTGGTGATATCAAGAATTGTTCTGTTTACTGGCTGGCGCTCTAAAACCCACCGAAGTGAACCACCGAAGCGAACCAAAGTAGAAAGGCTGCAAGATGAGAGTGTAAGAAAACAATATACGAAAGATCCGGAAAGTGAACTTCTTAGAGCAATACACAGGAGTGAAAATATTGAAGAAGCATGGACGACACTGAAAGAGACCGTATGTAAGACAGGGAAAAAGGTATGTGGTATTGCTAAAAGAGGTGGAATGAAAGGCGATGCATGGTGGAATGAGAGAGTTAAGATAGTTGTGGGTGAAAAGAAGAAAGCATGGATGGCATTAATAGCCGCGAAAGGATCGAATAATGAAGATAGAGCAAAAGAAAATTATAAAGTGTGCAAGAAGGTAGTCAAAGACACAGTAAAAAGGGAAAAAGATGGTATAAAAGAGAAAGAAAGCCTGAAAATAGCCAACGACTTTCCTGGAAACATGAAAATGTTCTGGAAAGGCGTAGCGAAAAGAAAAAATGGAACTGTGAAAGCTTCGAAAGGAATAAATGATAAAGATGGAAAAATAATTATGGACGAAGACGGCGTGAAAGAACGATGGAAGGAATATTTCAAGGAACTGTATGATAGCGGAGTAAGTGGGGACGTGAGTCAAAGAACATGGCAAGTAAGCGAAAGTGATAAGGATGAAATAACGCAAGAAGAAGTGTTTGAAGCAGTAAAACACGCAAAAGCGGGGAAAGCTGCCGGATATGACAGTGTATCAGCTGAACTTATAAAATATGGCGGCGAACAGACGTTGGAGTGGTGTCTCTCTCTTTTCAACAAATGTTGGGAAGAAGGACACACTCCCTCAGACTGGAGAAATGCAGTCGTGGTACCTTTGTATAAAGGTAAAGGATCGAAGCTCGACTGCAAAAACTATAGAGCCATAAGTTTATTAAGCGCAGTTGGTAAGATGTATGCAAGGATCCTGGATCAAAGAGTGCGAAAGATTACAGAAAGCAAGATATGGGATGTCCAAGGTGCGTTTGTGGGCGGCAGAGGATGTATAGACCAAATTTTTTCTCTGCGCACGGTCACAGAAAAGGTTCTGGATAAAAATCAGAAAATTTTCTGTGCCTTCATAGACCTAGAAAAGGCGTATGATAAAGTTGTTAGAGAAAAATTATGGGATATACTAGCAGTGTATGGAGTGAAGAGCAAACTAATACGCGCAATCGCGTCATTATATGAGAACAGCGAAGCATGTGTTCGTGTCAACGACACAGTGACAACGTGGTTCTCTATAAATAATGGCGTTAGACAAGGGTGCGTGCTATCTCCATGGCTCTTTAACTTGTACATTGATTTCTGCATAAGAGCCCTTAAGGATGAAAGCAAGGGTCTGAAATTGAGTACCGTAATGGTGCGAGATTTGATGTATGCAGACGATAAAGTTCTATTAGCAGAAAGTATGGAAGAGTTACAGTATCTTGTAAGTATGGTTTATGAAGGATGTATAGAGAACGGACTTAGGATGAATGTCAGCAAATCAAAGACAATGGTCTTTGAAAAGAGTGAAAGCAGAACAGCGTGTAAAATAAGAGTAGAGAATGAATGGCTCGAGCAAGTCGATGAATATGTATACTTGGGAAGCATATTTCAACGGAACGGACGACTCGATAAAGAGATCGAAAGAAGAGTTATGGCAGGAAACAGAGTGAATGGAGCACTAAGACCAATTATGAATGATCGCAACATATCAAAGGATGCCAAAGTTGCCATTCATAACGCCATCGTAGTGCCAACCTTGACGTATGCAAGTGAAACCTGGACTTGGCAGAAGACGCATGAAAGTAGAATAAATGCAGTTGAAATGAGATCGTTAAGAAGGATTTGTAATAGAACGATGTATGACCGGGTAAGAAATGAGGACATAAGGAAAGAATGTAAGATGAAGAAAGATGTCATTACTAGAATGAAAGTGAACACATTGAGATGGTTTGGTCACATGGGGAGAATGAATGAGGAGCGCCTGACGAAGAAAATATACAGAGCGGAAAGGAATGGAATGAGAGGTCGGGGACGCCCAAGAAAGGGGTGGCACGACCATGTGAACGAAATTTTGAAAGACGGAAATGTTAGAAGTGTGAGCAATAGACGAACATGTATGAGACGATGCATGAATGTGGACGAGGCGAGAGATGCTTGCCAGGATAGAAAGATGTGGCGTTCGGTTCTCTCTGCCTACCCCGCAAGGGACATGGCGTGATGGTATGTATGTATGTATGTAGTCAAAAGGTTGAACTCCTATATCTACTACAAAAAAGTCATTATTGGATATAGTCAAAAAAAGAAGGTAGGAACTCGTTTTCACGGATATTACATCAGTCCAATATGAGATGAGAAAAAAACTTTATTATTTTCAAACAGGACTATTTTCGAATAAAATTAAAATTTACCTCTAAAACTCGATGGAAATTTAAAACTTTTTTTAAAGGTATGTAATTTACTGTACCAAAATGTTATTCAATGAATAAAGTTATGTTTTTTCTTCTACGAGCGAGACGATATGACTTCTTCCTCTGGGCTGTGTTCAGATTCAACGCTCGACGTCGGGCGTCGAATGTACCTGAAGTTGCAGATTATGGCATTTTTCACACCAATCACACCGAACGCTTTCGAGCGGCGTTTCAATCTGAACGCTACAGCGGGTGTTTTAAATGTCAAATGTCATTAATCATACATGTCTCGTTTTAGGTTATATTTTCATCGAAAGACAACAATTGGGAAGTGGTGTAAATAATGATCTCGGACCTTTTATTGGAAATTGTTGAATGATGTTTTAATAAATTAACCTCTTTGTGAATGCATATTGTCATCATAAATAATGTCAACTGACATATTAGATACTACAGAAACAAATAGAAGTCATCATTCCACAGATAAAATAGAAGTCAACATATACAATAACTGTCAGAGCGTTTTTCACCCGACAACTTTACCGAGCGTTTGGTGCGTACACACGACGTTCAATCTGAACGACACAGAGTGTCTTTCGAGCGTCTGTTTCCGGTCATTATGAACGGTTTGGAGAGTTCACTAAGCGCGATTGGCGTTCGTTGTGAACGAAACCCTGGATGAAAATAATCCTGAGAATAAAACGGTCACATTGAAACCGGTAGTGTAGAATAACAAACATGAACAAGATATTAAGTAAGATGTGCCACAAATAATGTATCAATAGGTATGTAGGTATTTTAAAATAATTTTAGCTGCTATCACATAACATAGTGCTGGGTCATTTGAGAAATTCATTTTAAATTGTATACAAAATTATATCCATTTTCTGACCCATCTTTTCTTTTAATTCCTTCAATTTCAGAGTTGTTTATTTTAAACGATTGTATTTTACGTTCAACAGTTTTATACGAAAAAAAATGTTCTTCATTTGGATACAAGAAATATCTTTTGTTGAAAACGCGTAGAATAGAAATCAACTGTAAAAACTTCATTATGAGATTACAAAATAAAAAAAATCAATGCTCATATGAATCATTGTTAGATGGATAGTGGGAGAGCGGTTAGAGAGCTCGAATCCTGCCATGACCGATTTTTTTTCACCTATAGTACAAGCATTTATGTATAATTTAGGGAATGACATAAGATGTATATTTATCTATTTTTGTTTCAAAGATACGTTCATTCTTTTTGAAAAAGAAATAATGTATCAAATAAACTTATTTCACTATAAATCGAATATTTTTATAATTGCATATACACAAACATTGGATTTTGTCCCTGTCGGGATTTAATGATATTTTATGACAAATGCTTAACATCTCAATAGAGACGAAGTTGGAATATAAGAAAACTGGAAATCAAGGCACATTTCATTGTTTACAAGCCAATTTTTCCATAGATAGCGTAACAATAATAAGTTTCTTCGTCACTTCATAAATGGCGATGATTTCATGATTAACATTTATAGAAGTCTCAAAAATTGGATTGATAGGGACAGGTTGTAAGCTGTGTATGGGCTTGGATTTCCTGTGTTCCTATAATATTCCAACTTCATCTCTTTTGAGATGTTGGAAATGCGTCATAAAATATTTCACAACGTTGTGTACACAATTCATTAATATTTAGCCCATTTTAAAAATATGTTTTATTTTGTCACTCTACAAATTAAATCCAACTGGAGGTGTTTGTATTTTTTCCAACGCTAAAATCTTTTTATATCGTGTCTTTGTTTTCATGTGGAATTTTCCTTTCAGCCGGTCAAATTAAGGGAAAATCTTTCCCTTAACTGCCTCTTGATATACCAACCCTTAGCCTTTAAATGGGAGAAACATTGCCGTTCAAATGTAGGTACTAAGTACTAAATGCTATAATAATCACCATTATATGGTTTTTAATATGTATCATCTAAATCAGTAACCTGTTGCTTTTTTATAATATGTTTATTTAATGTAACGGTATCATTATTGTTATTATATAACATTAGACAATTTTTATTTATTTTCAATTCGATAATCATTTTTATTTTCTAACTTTTGCACGTAGACAAAGAGAAAATGATAAAAATTTTATGAACAATGTCGGAGATAAGTTCGTGGTACATTTTTAAATGTTATCGCTTACATAATTACTAGTTTTTCTACCGCAAATGAGTTTTGAACTGACTGTTTCTACGATATTTTTTATAATTGTTTCTAAGGTATAAACAAGTTGGTACTGCACGATAGCAACGCATTTAAAACCACAATTGTTTGGTATTGCACAAGTGTTTATTAAATACACACCCGATTAAAAACAACTACACTTTAGAGACTTACATATGATGCCAAACGTCTCACATATAAAGAATCTAAAGAGAATTACATACATATATTATGATGTCAAACGTCTCACATATAAAGACTCAAAAGAGACTTACTTATGATGTCAAACGTCTCACATATAAAGAGTCAAAAGAGACTTACATATGATGTCAAACGTCTCACATATAAAGACTCAAAAGAGACTTACATATGATGTCAAACGTCTCACATATAAAGAGTCAAAAGAGACTTACATATGATGTCAAACGTCTCACATATAAAGACTCAAAAGAGACTTACATATGATGTCAAACGTCTCACATATAAAGACTCAAAAGAGACTTACATATTATGTCAAACGTCTCACATAATAACATGTTTCCACCGGGAATCTACCGGGATCTTTGGATCAAGAGTCAAATTTCTTATTATCTGAACGTTTTGTTATTTTTTCTCACGTTTTTAAATTATATCAATTGTATATGTACAAAATAAAAAACAATTCTCTCAATAGATGGCGTTACAACAAAATAAATAAAAAATAATAAGATTGTTGTTCATAATTTCACCCATAGATGGCTGCAGTAAAAATTCCTTATTTTCAAGCGAAAAGAATTTCAGTGTTACAATATATAAAACATTCAAAATTGAATTGATAGGGATCTCATTAAAAAGGCATAATTGGGAAACGTTGCGCAAGCGCATAAAGTGATCACGTAAACCAGCCGATGACAGGTCGTGAGCCCTGTAGTTGCCTTGATTTCCCGGTTCTCCTACAATAAATATTCCAACTTCGTCTCTATTGAGATAATTAAAAATCTGTTAAAAAATATCTTTGACAGGGAAAAAAATCCAATGTTTGCGCATATGCAATAATAAAAATATTCGATAAAAAACAATGATTTAAATAAACACACCTTTGAGCGTTCTATGTCATATTGTTAGTAAAGTGCATTAAATATTCTCCTTGTTAGATATGTAGACTTATATAATGTAGTAAAGTTAGCTATGTAGATGATTTAGGGGTATGAGAAGTGCAGTATCTAACAAACACGATTATACAAGGCAGTGTAACATGATAAGCCCATTATCTTTGTATTCATCGCTACCATCATTTCAGAACCCCCTATACCTATCCTGCAGGATATAATAACACCTTAAGCTACGGTGTCACTCAAACGTAACAGTTTAATCCGTTAATATTTTTACCTCATTAAGTAATTTGAAAGCATCGTCTATGGGTCACTATAAATAGACGTGAAAAAATAATGAATTAAATTTGTACAAATGTACAAACGAATTGAACAAAAACTCCATCACCAAGACTTATGCAATCTCGTCTAACCTACTAAAGTTTCTTTTTTTTTGGTTTACAATCCTACGGTTTCTTTACACTAAGCACTTCTACATAGGTATATCTCTATATAAATAACTTGTCCAACAGCATCTTCATCTCTTGATTACTGCAACAGAGCATTAAAATTAAAGTTAATGTTTTGAGGTGGTTGGGACTTGTTGAAAGAATGAATAATGAACGACTGACCAAAAAATATACATGGGTGTAAGAGATGGATAGAGAATAGCAGGGGCCGCCTCAGAAAGTGATGGCATGACCATGTGAATGATATTTTGAAAGAAGGAAACATAAGGAGCTTTAACAATCGACGAGAATGTATGAGACGATGCATGGATGTAAAGGAAGCCAGGAATGTATGCAAAAATAAAGCAGTATGGCGCGCGGTTCTCCCTGAATATGGCGTGGTATGTGTGTATGTATTTCCAAAATACATCAAATTAATACAATATAACTCAACCTTGATATTTCAATGGCATGTATTACCACACTAGGCAAGGCCTGTTCTGAGGTTAGACAATAATTACGCAATAAATTTTGGCTGCATAAATTCTCATTAAACTTCAAGGTAAAAAAGTAGAAAAATATTATAAAAATATAAAAAGTATAAAAGACCAAATTCATAAAAAAACAAGTGTATTTGTGATGGTGATATGAGGGTGTATTTGCTTGTGTAAGAGGACGATGTGAGATATGAGTAATAAATGATGTATGAGGGCGTAAGAAAAGATCTCTGAGTGGAAATATTATCTTAGAACAAACGTCAATTTTCTATCTGGGTCTTCTCTCCCTATTCCATAAATATTTAAGTATTCAATAAATATCCGCATGAAATAAGATACAACAGAGATAATATCGAAAAAGCATTAAATTTGAGAATTGAAAAATTGCAAATAAATGGTTACAAAACCTTCTTAATATTAGCACGTATTTTATGACCAATTTTTAACATCTTTTAGCTCATAGGGGCATTAATATAGCCTGTCGTTATATATTGAAGCCATTAATTACTAGTTGCATGTAACACATGAGATCCAACTATCGATAGCGATAGTATGTATAGTTGAAGAATAAGTACCGAACTATAAACTCATAAATCCAAATTATTGAATATTTAAGAATATGTTTTATTTTCTAAACAACACATGTAGGTATGTATGTCATGATAGGACAGTATGGAGGTCAGTCCTTTTTTCTACCCAGAATATGAAAACAGCATGATGGTATGTATGTATGTTTAGAGATTTAAGTATCAAACTATTAAGTCTTCTTACATATTGTGTATAGGCGACTGCCATACAAATTGTATGGAGTGATTTCGTCACTAAATTCAATTTTTATAAAAATTGTTAAAAAAAAAATTGAGATTTACTTCTACAGTATGAATATTTTTTATAGAAAATTAAATTATCTAGTTGGGGTGTTTCGGCTTTTTTCGATATTTTGAAATTTTTGGAAATATAAGCAGTTAAACTCATAAATTTATAATAAAAAAAATATTTTTCTTAATAAAAAATCTTTGAGAAACCCTGGAATTTTTTTGAAAAAATAAATTTGAGATTTTGTATTTGTCTATGTTTATACCAATTTTCAGCATTCTAGCTTTTATGGTTTCTGAAATATATGGAAAAATAAACCAAAAATTCAAAAGTTGATAACCCCTGACTCGAAAAAAAATCAAATTTTGAGTATAAAAGTTTTTTGTAGGTCTATAACTGTTTATGTATTCTGAAATTTTGGGCTCTGTAAATTGAGCGGATCAAAAGTTATAAGGGGGGGACGGAAACACAGACACATACACAGACACACGAAATGTTCTACTCCGAATTCTGAGTAAATCAGTTGGAAAAGCTTTTAAAAAAAATAGTTAACCTTAAACTCAAATTAAGATAAGCAGCAGTGAAGGATCTCACAGAAAGAGAGAGAAATGGAAAGGCTCGGTTACATACATATATGTATATTTACAATTCACAATTAAATAAATATGTATACCACAATATCAACTTTCACATTCCTTAAAGAACAATTAAAATTGAGAAATTTTGAAATGTAAGCTTTCACGGTAGATGTTAATAACTACGATACAATGACGAGTGCTGCCTCGCCTTTAATACCATCAGGGAGGTAGTAAGATGAATACATACGGGGTCAATATCCATGGTGTTTCTCCTCTTGTATTTCTAAAATAACCTCTTGTATGTATTTGTATTGGTGTCGATATTATGGTAGGTTACTGATCTCGCCCAAGTGCAAATTGCACTATAAGATGTACTCGCGACTAATGTACCTATTCGCCGCAATATCAATAGAGACAAAGTTGGAAAATTATAGGAAAACCAGGTACTCAAGGCACCTACAGAGCGTTACGACCTGTCATCGGCCGGTTTGCGTGATCACTTTAGGCGCCTGCGCAACGTTTGCCAATTATGCATCCAATTTTTGAAAGTTTTATATATTTTAATCATAAAAATCTGCTCGTTTGAAAATAAGCTAACGCCATCTGTGAAGTGTCTTTTTGTATTGCTATCTATTTAAAAATTGATTTGTAAATAATGATAGTAAAAGTCCTTATAAAATAAATAAATAATAAACACTTCTTTGAACCCTGCTCAAGTGGCGAGTTTATTGTCGTATGGCAATTTCTTCAAACTATGTACCAGAGTTTCCAGCTAGGGAAAAAAAATAAGAAATTTCTTACACATGATTCGAAAATGCTTTCACACAGATATCACTCCTGTACCGCGCCAGAATTATTCATATAACTTTACTAATTAGTTTTTATAAATATAATATTAATAAGAAGGCATAATTGGTGAACGTTACATAAGTACATCAAGTGATTACCTTCGTAAACTAGTCGATGACAGGTCGTTAGTCCTGTAAGTACCTCGAGTTCCGGGTTCTCCTATAATATTCCAACTTCGTCTCTATTGAGTTGTTAAAAAATTGTCCTTTAAAATCATTGACTTTAAAACTATTCGAATCAACACTTTAGTTACTATACATAGTGAGTACTAGAGAATAGAACGAACGAAATCAATAAATTTAATGTCTAGGTGTGCATATCTACTCGTCGTTATATATTTTGAACATCAAAGCAAAACGAGTTATTTGTATGTATTAGCATCTGAGTGCACCTCAAAACATGACGTGTTCATTTATCTGGCGGATTTTATTTATAAAGTTGGCTGCATAATATGGAAAGAAGGGGCGAGCATTTTCAGCTACTACCTCCATAGCATTAAGACAGGTAGATATATATAACAGGTATACATAGATAGATGCGCAGGTTCAGGGGGCATGACCTCGATTGACCCCCACATTCACGTAACAAGGTTCAAACGGTCTCTCGACTCTTGTAAAAGAGTTCAATTCGCTCCAAAAGTAAAATAAACGTTCGAAATAATTCGATATTCGGTGTCTGACGCTCATCATTTAATTAAATCGGTTACTAAAAATGTCAAACGACTTTTAAGATCGTGAAATCCGGGTATCAATTGAAAAAGTGAGTCAAATGAACTTTAACTTAACGAACTCATCTATAATTGTGCATTATTTATTAGGTAGAATTCCATTTTTTTATTCAATTAATAATTAAATGTAATATTTTTTAAAAGTTGCATATACGCAAACATTGGATTTTTTTCCCTGTCGGGAGTCAAAGATGTTCTTATAACATTTTTTTAATATCTCAATAAAGACGAAGTTGGAATGTTAAAGGATAACCGGGAAATCAAAGCACCTAATGAGCTTACGGCCTGTCATCGGCTGGTTTATAAAATATTTATTGCTCTACGCCTGATAGTTTTTAAGAAATATAAGATTAATGTCAAAAATCAGGGTATCCTTATTATTTTTCTAAAAATACTGCCATACAAATTGTATGAAGCTATGTCGTCACTAAATTCAATTTTTATAAAAATTGTTAAAAAAAATTGAGATGTACTACTATAATGCTTAAATTTTTTATAGAAAATTAAATAACCTAGCTGGAGTGTTTCGGCTTTTGTTTGAGAAACTCTGGAAATGTTTAAAAAAAAAATTTGATGTTTTGTATTTGTCTATATTCATACCAATTTTCAGCGTTCTACGCACACAGAAACATGAAATGTTCTACTCCGAATTCTGAGTAAATTCGTATATGGAACATATATGCTGCGAAACCTCTAAGTTGCTATTTTTGACTTCAAAGTTGGAAAAACCGTGAAAAATATAGACCCTGCATACAATCGTGTTTCTTCATACATGCGTCTTGAATTTAAACTGCCTCTTCCTTCAAAAGAGTTTCATTCTCTTGAACGAATCGACAGTTGGATGACAACTATATCTTACATTCTTTCCTTATGTCCTGTTTTCTGACCCTGTCATACATCGTTCTATTACAGATTATTCTTAGCGATCTCATTTCAACTGCATTTATTCTGCTTTCGTACAACTTCTGCCATGTCCAGGTTTCTCTTGTAAACGACATGGTTGGCACTAAGATAGTGTTATGAATGGCAACTTTAGCATCCTTTGATATGTTGCGATCATTCATAACTGATCGAAGTGCTCCATTCACTCTTTTTCCTGCTGTAACTCGTCTTTCGATCTCCTTATCAATCCGTCCATTGCGTTGAAACATGCTTCCCAGATAGACATATTCGTCGACTTGCTGGAGTCATTCGTTCTCTACTTTTATTTGGCACGCTGTTCTGCTTTCACTCTTTTCAAACACCATAACCTTTTGGTTTGCTGGCATTCATCCTCAGTCCGTTCTCTAACAGTACGTTTAAAAATAATTGGTATTAATAATTAAATTTGGAATACATTTAAGTGGTTGTTTCTAATAAATAACTTTTGTATTTTGTGATACTTTTTAATCTTTTATTATTGAAGATATGTAGGTATGTATTTTTTTTTAAAACCTTATACTATACCTACATAAATATTACCTTTTTAACATAATTGCTTGAAAATAAATTATATTGCATATTATATTGTGTTTCTTGTACTTAAAATTGGTATGCAGTTACTTACTTGAAAAAAAAATGCAAATACTATTGTAGTTTTTCTGAAGGACGAACAGAAAAGAGTTTCGTAGCACGTTATAATAAAATTGCTTCATTTCCAATTCCAATTAAACTGGGTGTGTACAGAACGGAGGGACATGCCCTTGTCCTATTATTTTTTTTTGTTCATAATATATTTTCTCGTAAATAATATGGGGACAGAACGGCATGGAACACCGAGAAAATTTCCTTCGCTTACACCGTGGCGTGTTTGAGTCAATGCGCCAGAAAAGAAATAGCCATCGGTTGGTGGTAAATGTTATGCAGCAAATTTGAGTTAAAAATACTCACGGCTTGGTGAACTTATGTACCTACTTATTATAATATTATGTAGAACACTACGCCACGCCACTATTGGTGAATATGGCGAAACATGCGAGAACTTGAACTTATTTAAATGTTTGCGCATAATAGCGCCGTCGTAACAACAAAAATAATAAACATGGAAATTTACAATAACGATCCGGCTAGTTTCTTCAATGTATGAGCATTATCAATGACTTCTGAGCAGTATAATATAATATATTTCAATCTTTTGAAACTGTCGTGTCGACGAACATTAGTCGTGATCAAAAAAATACTATCATCATAAATCGAATATTTTGGAAAGGTAGCATATAAGCAAACATTTTTTGAAAAATGTTCAGCATCTCAATAGAGACGAAGTTGGAATATTATAGAATAACCAGGAACTCAAGGCACCTACAGGGTTAACGATATGTCATCGGCTGGTTTACATACGTGATCACTTTATGCGCTTTCGCAACGTTCACCAATTCTTATGCCTACTTATTGAGTTCCCTTATCAATGCAATTTTGAAAGTTCTTTATATTTTATTACTAACAAATCGTTTGAAAATGAAATCTTAAAAACAGTCCATATATGCGGCGACAGTGTTCTCGCACAGATGTTATCTCTTTGCACGCACAGATGCTTTCATTGTTTACAAGAAACCAACTTCTCAATAGACGGCGTTACAAAAAGGTTTCATCGTCACTTCATAGATGGCAATAGTAAAAATGTCTTATTTTGAAACGATCTGTTTCTCGAATATAAATAAATAAAAAATAAACTTTAAAAATTCACTCAATAACAAGGCATAATAATTGGTGAACGTTGCGCAAGTGCAGTGATCGCGTAAACCAGCCGATGACGGGTCGTAAGCCCTGTTGGTGCCTTGAATTACAGGTTTTTCTATAATATTCCAACTTCGTCTCTTTTGAGATGTAAAAAAAATGACAAAAAATACACTATCCTCGTACTTTTGCGGGGCTATAATATTATAGAAATACCCAAGAAATTCAACCGAAAGAGTGGTGATAGCCCAGCGGTAAGGTCGTCGCCTCACATGCGTGAGGTCGACGGTTCGAATCCGGGCGAGACACGCACCTCTGGATTTAGAAAAAAAAAACCTATGTGCGGATTTATATCACTAGCTATGTGTAGCCATGATCCAATTTGTCTGGTTCCCCTTTCTAAGGGTTACAAAGGTCAGATGGCAGTCGCTTCAATGTAATAACCAGACTCGCCAATTCCAGGATCATGGTCAAAGCATACCCCGACAGAAACGGGACAAAAGCGCTTAGGGGAATATATATATATATATATATATATATATATATATATATATATATATATATATATATATATATATATATATATATATATATATATATATATATATATATATATATATATATATATATATATATATATATATATATATATATATATATATATATATATATATATATATATATATATATATATATATATATATATATATATATATATATATATATATATATATATATATATATATATATATATATATATATATATATATATATATATATATATATATATATATATATATATATATACCCAAGAAATTCAACCGAATATTAAAAGTACATCTAGTATAGCAGGGAAATAAAATTTATTAACAAAATGAGAATTGTTCATTGTTCCAGTTTATGGTGGAAAAAAATATATATAAAAAAAATGTCGCCTTAAATGGTATATTTTTTGCAACAGATACCTTTGGTGAAATAAAGAAATAAATTGAAAAGGTGAATTATTATTTTTTATTTATAAACACACACAGTTGAATACTTAGTAAAAACAATGTTAAAATTCAGACTTTTAATACAAAAAAGTGTTTCTAAAGCGGATAATTTTCCTATTAATCAAAAATGGTAGTAGTTTTCCTGAAAGGGAACAAGTTTTGATACAAATTATTATGAAATCGCTGAATTTACGTTATTTAAACCATTTTAGCAAAGCCGAATAAGCTTTTCTGCAGTTAGCTGCTATGCATAACAAAAAAAAAAGCAAACGACGCTTTTGGTTTAAATTGGAAAGCCTTTTAGCCTCCGCGGTTCAATGTAAACTACCTCGTAATAATATTTTTAAGTTAGCCAGTCTGAATGAATATTCCAAGAACTTGGATATTCATTGAAAAATATTGGAAGAGTGCTAATGATACGCCAGCAAAATTGCATTTTGAAGAGTCTTATAAAATCTTAATTAATTGTTTAGTTTAATCTGCCAAAAAAATAAAAAAATAGAGATATTTTTATATCTGGAGTCTCTTAATCATCTTTTCATTGCAGGTGTTTCAATTTTTATTTTAAATAAACAAAGATAATTTACTTGGCATCACAAAACTTGCTGGAGCAAATCCTATGTTCAATAACTATTTTTTTACCTATCTATTTAAACATTTATCAAACAGACGTTAAAACATCACTTAATTGTCCGAAAGACGAATTCAAAGCCATTTTTTCTTCAATAATTTGACTGAAGTCCATATTACTAGATTTGTCATAGAGAGTACGTTTCTATATACATACAATCGTATTATATTAAGTAAATGGTTTCTAGAAAAGCGTTTATTAAAAAAACTAGTACAAGGTTCAAAGGATTGTTTCATTTTATTGAATGTTTTACAGTCCTACTCTATAATAAAATACTATAATCTAATAATATAAGGTTTAGGAAAATATACTTGGTCGAGAAAAATTCTACTAATAACGTAGTTAGAACAAATATGTTTCCGTATATGAAAATCGCTAAAATAATTCCAGACTTCTAAATTTTGTTTGGCTTAAAATAAATAATCGTCATATACACATTTTAGTTTTTCATATTTTATTTTTCTTCTTCCGATATTAGTACTTAAGAATTGGTTACCTAAATTGTGTTCAAACGTTGGTTATGGTTTGATCGAGTATAAAGGTTTTAAAAAGGTAGTATCGTCCAATATCACCAATAAAAGTTATATATGTCTGTATTCAAATGGATTTGTTTCAACAATTTGTGAGGGATCTCCCAAAGGCACAAGGCCTAGAATAATAATTTAGCATTTGAGTTGCAAAGTGGCTTAATGATGTCGCCAAACCTACTAACGACTTCCCTTTGCCCTCTCATTTCACCGTCATTTCCGGACATTTTTTTTCTGTTTTGAGAAACCATAGGAACAATTTTTTATGACGTAATTTGGTAACTCATCACAGGATTTTTTCCATTGTGACCGGCCTACTAAATGAAATCTATAATGAATGATTTTTGTGCATTGACGTGTGATAAGAGCAGATTCAATAAATACGGTTTAACTAATGATTTGAATTGTAATTTATTTTCTGATGTCAAGTTCAAAATAAGATAAGTTTACCACTATACCAATTTGAGTGTTCTGAGGCTAATGTCTCAAAATGAATAGTTATCAAAGAAATTTTTTGGTTATTTTTATTTAAAAATAAATAATAATGAAAAAAAAATAAAATAAATTCAAACATCTGTATCTCATAATTGAAATATATTGAACTTTAAAAATTGCATTGATAAGGGAACTTAGTAAAAAGTCATAATTGGTGAACGTTGCGCAAGCGCATAAAGTGATCGCGTAAATCAGCCGATGACAGGTCGTAAGCCCTAAATGTGCCTTGAGTTCCTGGTTCTTCAATAATATTCCATCTTCGTCTCTATTGAGATGTTAAAAAAATGTCAAAAATAAATTAATTTCTCACGTAAATATTGCTTCTCTGGGTTGGAATCACTGATTAGTAGGAAAAAATATGCATATGGCAATGAACTCGCCACTTGCACAGGGTGCGAGGAAGTGTTTCTTATTTTTTTTAAAGAATAAGTAATGAATAACAGACGATAGTTTATATGAAAATAAGTAATACAGTAAAAAATATGATTTTTTTGATAATTATAATGTTTATTATGAATAACTATTATTTTTATACGAATTGAGCTTGTAAGTTTGTAATTACATTGATCATTAAAAACGTTTAATGAAAAAAATGCTGAAACCAGTAAAACAAAATAAAAATTTGAGGACACCCTTTATAAAGTTTTCTTCACGTTGAAATGAAGATTAAAAAAAAATCATATTTCAATGTCAAACGCAATTGTTTTATACATAATCTATTGTGAAACGATATAAATGGATTTGATATACAAAATTGTTCTATTCTATCTAAATATCAATCAAGCCGAAACATGCTTTGTGTTCTGGAATACACAAATTCTTAAAGTTTCATAGCTATAACTGGTCGGAAAGTTAGTTAAAAATCAATTGCGAAATTCCAGTACTGACAGACATGTGAAGTTAAATAAAAGTGAGTAAAAAATTAAGTGGTCATGGAAAACCGACAGAGAATCAACGTCGGGGAGGACCAGCCCTCCTAAATAACGTGTAATTTAGCTCAAGAAAAGAAACAACAAAATATAACTCAATGTATGAAAATGATAGATGTCACGTGACTGACAACTGTCACTTCCAAACATTTAGTTATCTTTTCTTGAGCTAAATGAATGTTGTCTAGGGGGGCTGACACGGCACTTCAACAGAAGAGAAATCATTTATTCATATGCGAAGGAAAATTGAATAAAAAACATTCAATTTAAAATAATAACTATCCTAGGTAGGTACTAGTGTGTCAAAATATCAAGGGTCTACTTAGCATTCTGTTGACCTTATATCTCGATTAAGTGACAAATATGATGTATAACGATTTCTGGGGTAAGTTTCATTTTAGGCTCGGCGGAATGGAAATTTTCCACCACGGAATTATTCCTCGTGTTTTCCGAAGGACTATGCCAGAACGCAGGGCCATCAATCACATCGACAAATTAATAATAATGATGGCTCAGCTCAATTGGCCGTACAAATTTTGTTTCAATTTGTCGTCTCATTAATAAAGAATTTTTGACGGCCGACAAAACATTCGCTAAATAAATTATAACCAAAATTTAATTTCGAAATCGAGGACATTACGACGTTTTCACAAGTAATCCTCGGAATGATCTTGATACGTTTTTTTACACAGTTTACCCAATTTTTTTATGTTTTGTTAAAAAAATAACTGCGCCTATTCGTAAATGTAGATATATATTTTTGAAACAGATTTTTGATGGGAAAAATTAACGTAAGCAAATACTGGAAATAAATACGGTTTATAGAAGTTCTATATAATGTTTTGCTGATAGACTAAAATGTTTTAGAACTCTTTAGTTATTCTACGTATACTTTTATTACACCCGTGTTTCTTAAATTTAGACGGTTTCGAAACTATGCAAGTGTAATTAATGGTTCGATCTTCACTTGAAAAGAATGCCAAATTTGGATCACATCGTTTCCGAAAACGGAATATTTTCAATTTAGGTATTTGGAGATTTCTCATTGAAAATACTTAATTATATCATGAAAAATTATATCAGGCCTACTAACATAAAAGTAGTGAATATATTTTTATCATAGATTTTTTTTAATATAATATACTAGATGTAGTGCTCCATGAAAAAAGTGAGTCTTGGAATATCGCGCGTCTGATGTTTTGGTTGGCAACATATTTCAGTTTTCCTTATATTTCAACACTTCCTAGATAACTGTTCCCTAAATCTAAATGAACAAAAGTTTTTTTTCGACAAATAAATCCGTAAACAATTCACATTAGTCGTTATTCTCTATAGAAAAACGATGTGGTCTACCACCAAAAACGTCATAAATCCCCCGGAAAAATGCCTCACTTAATTTTATAATAAAAATCTATGATTTGTATTTACATAACTTGAAAATCATCTTCAATATTATAATTTTTGCTAAGATATTTTTTTGTTTTTGTTTATAATATTTATCTTAGTGTAATGTATATTTTCTTTGTTTTTAATTTCGCTTTCATTCTTTTGTTGATGTATCTACATGTATATATTTTGTCATACTTTTTAATCTGGTTGATTGGAAGAAATCGCCTAATGGTAATAAGCCTGCCAGTATGCTTTATATTTGTTTATATTATGTATGTACAGTTAAAAATAAATAAAATTATAATGCTAATGTGTAATTATAAATGATTTTTGATGAGTAGTATGTGTTAATTTATTTAAAAATATGGATGAGTTTTGAATGAAATAATAAAAAATATTACATAAATAATAAAACATGATTTTGACAAAATAATATCATCAAGAAATTGAAATTGTACCTATAACTACCAGGTATCAGGGCTATCTACCTAAAAGAAAATTTAAAAGAATGAATCTTTAATACAAACCTTATATTTTTATTTTATTTTACAATTATTAAAAGGAAATAAGCAAAAATACGAATAAGACTCGTACCTTTTACCTACTATACCTAATATAAAAAAAAATATAATAAAAAAAGTGAATTAGTGTGGGTGCGCGCATGAGAGTGTAACAATATGTATGTGTGTGAAAGAGAGATATAGATAGAATGTGAGTGTGTGGGAGAGAGTGGGTATGCATGTGTGAGTGTACATGATAGACAAACATATTATATTGACAGATTCACAAGTTGAGAAAAAAAGAAAAAGAAAATATGTTTCTGAGGGTGGTAGTGAAAAATAAAATTAATATGTTCCTAGTTCTATACTACCTATACCTATAAGAATTACGAATATTGATATAAAAACATGTATTTGAAGGTAAATTTTGCAATGTAATTACATGGTTTAAAATACACGGATTTTTGCAAATTTTATTGTTTTTTTATACATTTTCAGATCACAGAGATAGTTATGTACAAATGGATACAGGTATATATTTGTCTGAAAGACGATTGATGTTCGATACGGTTTTTCCCTCGCTACCCTAAACCTTTACTGTCCAGGTTTCATTTATTTATACCCTGGATTAAGACCCAGCTGAGACGAAGCAGGCCACTAAACAAAAAGGGTAATATTTTGTTCAACACGTCAATATATTGAGGATCTCGACCTTTTATAAAAGGTGTTCAATTTCACCGTTATTGATGGCTTTCGATTGGCCGAAGTGGTGAATTTATATTGGAAAGTAATTTATCGATGTACAATAAACGTACAAACGTTGGTACTAACCTCGATTCCTTAAATATATCTATATAGGAAATGTATATTCTCACCAGGTTTACTTAGCCATACATATTTTATTTTATTTGAACGAAATTGACTTTTGTAATCAACTTTTAGAATTATTTTTGTATCGATATTAATAATCGATTTAAAAAGTCGTGTACCTTATGAAGGCAGGTACTTAATTCAATATTGGCAAATTTCGAATAGCATTTTAAAGTACCTACACACAAATTAATGACCTCATAGTTAGCGTAAAAATTACATCAATAATCATTTTTTCACTGCGAATTTATTTACAAAGTATTGCTTTTGAATACAGTAAGTAACCTTATACTTTTTGCTCTGCTTGATTTCATTCAAATCCATTTATTGAATTCATGGATTAATTCAAGCAAGTTGTTTTTTACATGTGCTTTTTATTGTTTTCCAACTGTCGATTCGTTCATGAGAATTCAATTCTCTTAATGAATCGATATTATTAAGCCAAGATGCGTGTACGAAGGAAAATTTTGTATGGTGTAGTGGACTTTTTGCAAGCTAATAACACCAACTAGAGGCCTCGCAGCATATATGTTTCCATACATGGATTTACTCAGAATTCGGAGTAGAACATTTTATGTGAGTTTTGTGTGTGTGTGTATGTGTGTATGTGTGTGTGTCTGTGTGTCTGTCTGTGTGTCTGTCTGTGTGTCTGTCTGTGTCCCCCCCCCCCCCTTATAACTTTTGATCCGCTCAATTCACAGAGCCCAAATTTTTAGAATATATAAACAGTTATAGGCCTATAAAACTTTTATACTCAGAATTGTAAATTTTTGTTTCAGTCAGGGGTTATCAACTTTTGAAATTTTGATTTATTTTTCCATATATCTCAAAAACCGTAAAAGCTAGAACGCTGAAAATTGGTATAAACATAGACAAATACAAAATCTCAAATTAGCTTTTTTTTTAAATTCCAGGGTTTCTCAAACATTTTTTATTAAGAAAAATATTTTTTTTATGATAAATTTATGAGTTTAACTGCCTATATTTCCAATTTTTTTTAAATGTCGAAAAAAGCCGAAAAATCCTAACTAGAAAATTTAATTTTCTATAAAAAATATTAACATTGTATTAGCACATCTCAATTTTTTTTTAACAATTTTTATAAAAATTGAATTTAGTGACGACATTGCTTCATACAATTTGTATGGAAGTAGCCTACTCACAATATCTAAGAAGACTTAATAATTTGTTACTAATCTCCAAACATACATACATACCATCATGCTGTTTTCACATTCTGGGTAGGATCAAAGGACTGACCTCCATACTATCCTATCTTGACATACATACCTAGGTACATGTGTTGTAGAGAAAACCAAATATCTTAAAATATTAAATAATTTGTATTTATGGGTTTACATATAGTTTGGTACTTATTCTTCAACTGTATATACTATCACTATCGACAGTTGGATCTCATGTGTTACATGCAACTAGTATTATTGTATAATTTGCCAGAAGAAGGCATTGGAGGGACCACGTAGCCAGAATGGACAGTGATAGACTTGCATATATAGCGGCGAATGAAATCCCTTCTGGCCGCCGCGCGCCGCCTACCCGGAAGACCACCCAAGAGATGGAAGGATAGTTGGACTTCGTCATCCCAAGAGGCATATTTTCTGAAGAACAGACCAACTAGGTCTGCTAAACGATGAAGAAGAAGAAGTATGATTTGTCAGTATAAATATCCTGGATTCAATAACCACAAAAATGTGCTTTTATACATACTCATAATTAAAATCATGAGATAGTAAAAACTTTTTTTTTTATTTATTTATTTAGTACCTATGTATAAAATATAGCTACACGAAAATAATAGACCTATGTATGTCCACTATTTATGAAATAAAAAACTAATATAATATAAAGAGTTTAACAATACTAAATACGTTAAATTAACTAAGTCATATCTAATCATAAAATGAACTCTAGGTATTATGTATGATATTATTTGTTGTTAGTTATTTATTTATTTGGGAAACATACAGCTTTATAATCTTAAACAAAAGGAAATTATTTTACACTTATGCCAAGATTGTTCCCTCGAATTAACAAACGAATATAAAACCTAATTAACAAACATTGCCTAATTATTAAAAAAAAATGAAATTTAAGGAAATTTTATCATTGCGTATGATGAAGAGAACATGTTTAGAGTCTTCAGGGGAATGGTGGGAATATGAAAGATAATATTTGAATCCTAAAATAACATTTTGTTATCCAATTTACTGAAGTTGCTGTCACAGTTATTCAAAAGGTCCTTCCTCGTCGGATATGTTAGTAATTTATTTTATTTTCACAAAAAATAACCCACACTCTTAACCACTCTGGTAACATGGACTGTGTAAATATTATTAAAAGTTTGTATTTAGAAAATGCTTACATTTATTGTACAAGAAAACATTTGAATGTTTTTAAAAAAAAATGTTTTTTATTTTTTTTTATTTGTTGGCAAATTCACATAATGTATTAAATAACATTATTTGCAATCTTTTAAATAAAAATACATTCCAATAATGAATTTACTCGTGAAATATTACAATTTTGAAAGCTTGGTAGAAAAAAGTATCAACAAATAAAACAAATCGAACTATGATGACAAAGGAAATAACAATAACAATTAATCAAATTACAATAATTTGAAAGAGAAGATATAAATACATTAATAATATAGAGAAGAAATCTTAACACATTGTGTAAAAAAATTGGTAGAAAAATCAAGAGAAAAAATCGAGATGCACAATCTCCCAAGAATGAATTCGTCATGAATTTATCAAATATAAAATAAACGAAAGCGAAAAAAAAATCTATGTTAAGTTAAAATTCATTTCAGGAAATATCATTGCCTGAACGAACTGAGGATCTGTTTGATTTTATTTAGATATGGTTCGATATATCAATGGATCTCTGGCTGCACGCTAAAAAAATAAATATATATATATATATATATATATATATATATATATATATATATATATATATATATATATATATATATATATATATATATATATATATATATATATATATATATATATATATATATATATATATATATATATATATATATATATATATATATATATATATATATATATATATAATAAATAAATTTGGAATGGTAAAATAAAACCAAAGTTTTTAGTTCTACTAATTTAATGACACTGACTAGTTTCGGTCATCCAGTGACCATTTTCAAAATATTTTCAAATATATATATATATATATATATATATATATATATATATATATATATATATATATATATATATATATATATATATATATATATATATATATATATATATATATATATATATATATATATATATATATATATATATATATATATATATATATATATATATGCCTGGTTTTATTGATATTTTCTTTCCTTTTGAATATAGGTATGAAAAAGGTAAGTCAGGCATCCGGGAGTGGTTGTGTTTGCCAGTGCGCATCCTCTTTATACGTGGAAATTGGAGATTTTAACACCATTTCTATATCATTTGTACTTTTGTGTTATTTGTACCTATTAAATCCGTCCGTTTATAAATTATGTACTTACTGTTACTGTTATATGTAAAGAAAATGAAAAAAAAATGAATGTGTGCGCTGCACAAATTTCCAAGTTTCATTGTTACCAGATGGATGGTATAAGAGTTTCGGGTGTGGAATGTTTTTATCTATTTATTATATCAGAAGGGTTATAATAATATTACATATTTGCGTATTCAAAAGGATAATATTTAATTTAAAACATCTACCTCCAATATGATATTGCTTATGTCAGTTCATTAAATAATTGATATTATGTATATTGTTTATAGTGATGAAAGGTTTCAAATAAAAGAACTTACACGATAAACAATGGTATATTCGAATAATACAGATAAGAAAGATACAAATGATACTAAAATCTGCAATTTCACCTACAGAAAGGGGACGCGCACTAGTAAATGCAACCTCTCCTAGGTGCCAGACTTACATTTTTCATACCGGTCTATATTCAATAAGGAAGGAGATAAAAAAAAATCAATCATTAAAAAAATTTATTGATTTTTAACGTTGATATCTATAAACGAGTGGGTTGTGGCCAACACTAAACTCTCCACACCACAAATATTGACAATGAAATATTTTATTCATTCTAAATTTTACTACCAGGAATATAAATTTTCTAACGATAGTATATTTTCATGTTAAGATAGACAAACTATTAATGCCGTATAGTGAAGAATGCTTATGTTGTATGAAATATTTTAAAAAAAGCAGATAAATTTTGATTTAAAGAACGCGAGAGCATTTTCAAAATTTTGACACGTGATATCATATTATGAAGATTTTTTTGTTATTTATGGAAAGCTAATCAGTTCTATGTTCAAGCTCTTTACATTATAACATGAAATCAAATTACTGAACGTTTCCATACATAGAAATTTATCTAATTTCATTTTTATTCATACTAAATGTTACTATCAGGAATATAAATTTTCTTCCGATAGTATATTTTTATGTTAAGATAGACAAACTATTAATGCAGTATAGTGAAGAATGCTTATGTTGTATGAAATATTTTTAAAAAAGCACATAAATTTTGTTTTAAAGAACGCAAGAGTATTTTCCAAATTTTGACAGGTGATATCATATGAAGAATTTTTTTGTTATTTATGGAAAGCTAATCAGTTCTATGTTCAAGCTCTTTACATTATAACATGAAATCAAATTACTGAACTTTTCCATACATAGAAATTTATCTAAATACATTTTTATTCATACTAAATGTTACTACCAGGAATATAAATTTTCTTCCGATAGTATATTTTTATGTTAAGATAAACAAACTATTAATGCAGTATAGTGAAGAATGCTTATGTTGTATGAAATATTTTAAAAAAAGCAGATAAATTTTGATTTAAAGAACGCGAGAGTATTTTCCAAATTTTGACAGGTGATATCATATGAAGAATTTTTTTGTTATTTATGGAAAGCTAATCAGTTCTATGTTCAAGCTCTTTACATTATAACATGAAATCAAATTACTGAACGTTTCCATACATAGAAATTTATCTAATTACATTTTTATTCATACTAAATGTTACTATCAGGAATATAAATTTTCTTCCGATAGTATATTTTTATGTTAAGATAGACAAACTATTAATGCAGTATAGGGAAGAATGCTTATGTTGTATGAAATATTTTAAAAAAAGCAGATAAATTTTGTTCTAAAGAACGCGAGAGCATTTTCCAAATTTGGAGAGGTGATATCATATGAAGAATTTTTTTGTTATTTATGGAAAGCTAATCAGTTCTATGTTCAAGCTCTTTACATTATAACATGAAATCAAATTACTGAACTTTTCCATACATAGAAATTTATCTAATTACATTTTTATTCATACTAAATGTTACTACCAGGAATATAAATTTTCTTCCGATAGTATATTTTTATGTTAAGATAAACAAACTATTAATGCAGTATAGTGAAGAATGCTTATGTTGTATGAAATATTTTAAAAAAAGCAGATAAATTTTGATTTAAAGAACGCGAGAGCATTTTCAAAATTTTGACACGTGATATCATATGAAGATTTTTTTGTTATTTATGGAAAGCTAATCAGTTCTATGTTCAAGCTCTTTACATTATAACATGAAATCAAATTACTGAACGTTTCCATACATAGAAATTTATCTAATTACATTTTTATTCATACTAAATGTTACTATCAGGAATATAAATTTTCTTCCGATAGTATATTTTTATGTTAAGATAGACAAACTATTAATGCAGTATAGTGAAGAATGCTTATGTTGTATGAAATATTTTTAAAAAAGCAGATAAATTTTGATTTAAAGAACGCGAGAGCATTTTCAAAATTTTGACACGTGATATCATATGAAGATTTTTTTGTTATTTATGGAAAGCTAATCAGTTCTATGTTCAAGCTCTTTACATTATAACATGAAATCAAATTACTGAACGTTTCCATACATAGAAATTTATCTAATTACATTTTTATTCATACTAAATGTTACTATCAGGAATATAAATTTTCTTCCGATAGTATATTTTTATGTTAAGATAAACAAACTATTAATGCAGTATAGTGAAGAATCCTTATGTTGTATGAAATATTTTAAAAAAAGCAGATAAATTTTGTTTTAAAGAACGCGAGAGCATTTTCAAAATTTTGACACGTGATATTATATGAAGAATTTTTTTGTTATTTATGGAAAGCTAATCAGTTCTATGTTCAAGCTCTTTACATAATAACATGAAATCAAATTACTGAACGTTTCCATACATAGAAATTTATCTAATTACATTTTTATTCATACTAAATGTTACTATCAGGAATATAAATTTTCTTCCGATAGTATATTTTTATGTTAAGATAGACAAACTATTAATGCAGTATAGGGAAGAATGCTTGTGTTGTATGAAATATTTTAAAAAAAGCAGATAAATTTTGTTCTAAATAACGCGAGAGCATTTTCCAAATTTTGACAGGTGATATCATATGAAGATTTTTTTTGTTATTTATGGAAAGCTATTCAGTTCTATGTTCAAGCTCTTTACATTATAACATGAAATCAAATTACTGAACTTTTCCATACATAGAAATTTATCTAATTACATTTTTATTCATACTAAATGTTACTATCAGGAATGTAAATTTTCTTCCGATAGTATATTTTTATGTGAAGATAAACAAACTATTAATGCAGTATAGTGAAGAATGCTTATGTTGTATGAAATATTTTAAAAAAAGCAGATAAATTTTGTTCTAAAGAACGCGAGAGCATTTTCCAAATTTTGACAGGTGATATCATATGAAGATTTTTTTTGTTATTTATGGAAAGCTAATCAGTTCTATGTTCAAGCTCTTTACATTATAACATGAAATCAAATTACTGAACTTTTCCATACATAGAAATTTATCTAATTACATTTTTATTCATACTAAATGTTACTATCAGGAATATAAATTTTCTTCCGATAGTATATTTTTATGTTAAGATAGACAAACTATTAATGGAGTATAGGGAAGAATGCTTATGTTGTATGAAATATTTTAAAAAAAGCAGATAAATTTTGTTCTAAAGAACGCGAGAGCATTTTCCAAATTTTGACAGGTGATATCATATGAAGATTTTTTTTGTTATTTATGGAAAGCTAATCAGTTCTATGTTCAAGCTCTTTACATTATAACATGAAATCAAATTACTGAACGTTTCCATAAATAGAAATTTATCTAATTACATTTTTATTCATACTAAATGTTACTAACAGGAATATAAATTTTCTTCCGATAGTATATTTTTATGTTAAGATAGACAAACTATTAATGCAGTATAGTGAAGACTGCTTATGTTGTATGAAATATTTTAAAAAAAGCAGATAAATTTTGTTTCAAAGAGCGTTAGAGCATTTTGACAATGTTGACACGTGATATCATATGAAGAAATTTTATGATATCTATGAAAAGCTAATCAGTTCTATGTTCAAGCTCTTTACATTATAACATGAAATCAAATTACTGAACGTTTCCATACATAGAAATTTATCTAATTACATTTTTATTCATACTAAATGTTACTATCAGGAATATAAATTTTCTTCCGATAGTATATTTTTATGTTAAGATAGACAAACTATTAATGCAGTATAGTGAAGAATGCTTATGTTGTATGAAATATTTTTAAAAAAGCAGATAAATTTTGATTTAAAGAACGCGAGAGCATTTTCAAAATTTTGACACGTGATATCATATGAAGATTTTTTTGTTATTTATGGAAAGCTAATCAGTTCTATGTTCAAGCTCTTTACATTATAACATGAAATCAAATTACTGAACGTTTCCATACATAGAAATTTATCTAATTACATTTTTATTCATACTAAATGTTACTATCAGGAATATAAATTTTCTTCCGATAGTATATTTTTATGTTAAGATAAACAAACTATTAATGCAGTATAGTGAAGAATCCTTATGTTGTATGAAATATTTTAAAAAAAGCAGATAAATTTTGTTTTAAAGAACGCGAGAGCATTTTCAAAATTTTGACACGTGATATTATATGAAGAATTTTTTTGTTATTTATGGAAAGCTAATCAGTTCTATGTTCAAGCTCTTTACATAATAACATGAAATCAAATTACTGAACGTTTCCATACATAGAAATTTATCTAATTACATTTTTATTCATACTAAATGTTACTATCAGGAATATAAATTTTCTTCCGATAGTATATTTTTATGTTAAGATACACAAACTATTAATGCAGTATAGGGAAGAATGCTTATGTTGTATGAAATATTTTAAAAAAAGCAGATAAATTTTGTTCTAAATAACGCGAGAGCATTTTCCAAATTTTGACAGGTGATATCATATGAAGATTTTTTTTGTTATTTATGGAAAGCTATTCAGTTCTATGTTCAAGCTCTTTACATTATAACATGAAATCAAATTACTGAACTTTTCCATACATAGAAATTTATCTAATTACATTTTTATTCATACTAAATGTTACTATCAGGAATGTAAATTTTCTTCCGATAGTATATTTTTATGTGAAGATAAACAAACTATTAATGCAGTATAGTGAAGAATGCTTATGTTGTATGAAATATTTTAAAAAAAGCAGATAAATTTTGTTCTAAAGAACGCGAGAGCATTTTCCAAATTTTGACAGGTGATATCATATGAAGATTTTTTTTGTTGTTTATGGAAAGCTAATCAGTTCTATGTTCAAGCTTTTTACATTATAACATGAAATCAAATTACTGAACTTTTCCATACATAGAAATTTATCTAATTACATTTTTATTCATACTAAACGTTACTATCAGGAATATAAATTTTCTTCCGATAGTATATTTTTATGTTAAGATAAACAAACTATTAATGCAGTATAGTGAAGAATGCTTATGTTGTATGAAATATTTAAAAAAAAGCAGATAAATTTTGTTCTAAAGAACGCGAGAGCATTTTCCAAATTTTGACAGGTGATATCATATGAAGATTTTTTTTGTTATTTATGGAAAGCTAATCAGTTCTATGTTCAAGCTCTTTACATTATAACATGAAATCAAATTACTGAACGTTTCCATACATAGAAATTTATCTAATTACATTTTTATTCATACTAAATGTTACTATCAGGAATATAAATTTTCTTCCGATAGTATATTTTTATGTTAAGATAGACAAACTATTAATGCAGTATAGTGAAGAATGCTTATGTTGTATGAAATATTTTTAAAAAAGCAGATAAATTTTGATTTAAAGAACGCGAGAGCATTTTCAAAATTTTGACACGTGATATCATATGAAGATTTTTTTGTTATTTATGGAAAGCTAATCAGTTCTATGTTCAAGCTCTTTACATTATAACATGAAATCAAATTACTGAACGTTTCCATACATAGAAATTTATCTAATTACATTTTTATTCATACTAAATGTTACTATCAGGAATATAAATTTTCTTCCGATAGTATATTTTTATGTTAAGATAAACAAACTATTAATGCAGTATAGTGAAGAATCCTTATGTTGTATGAAATATTTTAAAAAAAGCAGATAAATTTTGTTTTAAAGAACGCGAGAGCATTTTCAAAATTTTGACACGTGATATTATATGAAGAATTTTTTTGTTATTTATGGAAAGCTAATCAGTTCTATGTTCAAGCTCTTTACATAATAACATGAAATCAAATTACTGAACGTTTCCATACATAGAAATTTATCTAATTACATTTTTATTCATACTAAATGTTACTATCAGGAATATAAATTTTCTTCCGATAGTATATTTTTATGTTAAGATAGACAAACTATTAATGCAGTATAGGGAAGAATGCTTATGTTGTATGAAATATTTTAAAAAAAGCAGATAAATTTTGTTCTAAATAACGCGAGAGCATTTTCCAAATTTTGACAGGTGATATCATATGAAGATTTTTTTTGTTATTTATGGAAAGCTATTCAGTTCTATGTTCAAGCTCTTTACATTATAACATGAAATCAAATTACTGAACTTTTCCATACATAGAAATTTATCTAATTACATTTTTATTCATACTAAATGTTACTATCAGGAATGTAAATTTTCTTCCGATAGTATATTTTTATGTGAAGATAAACAAACTATTAATGCAGTATAGTGAAGAATGCTTATGTTGTATGAAATATTTTAAAAAAAGCAGATAAATTTTGTTCTAAAGAACGCGAGAGCATTTTCCAAATTTTGACAGGTGATATCATATGAAGATTTTTTTTGTTGTTTATGGAAAGCTAATCAGTTCTATGTTCAAGCTTTTTACATTATAACATGAAATCAAATTACTGAACTTTTCCATACATAGAAATTTATCTAATTACATTTTTATTCATACTAAACGTTACTATCAGGAATATAAATTTTCTTCCGATAGTATATTTTTATGTTAAGATAAACAAACTATTAATGCAGTATAGTGAAGAATGCTTATGTTGTATGAAATATTTAAAAAAAAGCAGATAAATTTTGTTCTAAAGAACGCGAGAGCATTTTCCAAATTTTGACAGGTGATATCATATGAAGATTTTTTTTGTTATTTATGGAAAGCTAATCAGTTCTATGTTCAAGCTCTTTACATTATAACATGAAATCAAATTACTGAACTTTTCCATACATAGAAATTTATCTTATTACATTTTTATTCATACTAAATGTTACTATCAGGAATATAAATTTTCTTCCGATAGTATATTTTTATGTTAAGATAAACAAACTATTAATGCAGTATAGTGAAGAATGCTTATGTTGTATGAAATATTTTAAAAAAAGCAGATAAATTTTGTTTTAAAGAACGCGAAGGCATTTTCAAAATTTTGACACGTGATATTATATGAAGATTTTTTTTTTATTTATGGAAAGCTAATCAGTTCTATGTTCAAGTTCTTTACATTATAACATGAAATCAAATTACTGAACGTTTCCATACATAGAAATTTATCTAATTACATTTTTATTCATACTAAATGTTACTATCAGGAATATAAATTTTCTTCCGATAGTATATTTTTATGTTAAGATAGACAAACTATTAATGGAGTATAGGGAAGAATGCTTATGTTGTATGAAATATTTTAAAAAAAGCAGATAAATTTTGTTCTAAAGAACGCGAGAGCATTTTCCAAATTTTGACAGGTGATATCATATGAAGATTTTTTTTGTTATTTATGGAAAGCTAATCAGTTCTATGTTCAAGCTCTTTACATTATAACATGAAATCAAATTACTGAACGTTTCCATAAATAGAAATTTATCTAATTACATTTTTATTCATACTAAATGTTACTAACAGGAATATAAATTTTCTTCCGATAGTATATTTTTATGTTAAGATAGACAAACTATTAATGCAGTATAGTGAAGACTGCTTATGTTGTATGAAATATTTTAAAAAAAAGCAGATAAATTTTGTTTCAAAGAGCGTTAGAGCATTTTGACAATGTTGACACGTGATATCATATGAAGAAATTTTATGATTTCTATGAAAAGCTAATCAGTTCTAAGTTCAAGCTATTAATATTCTTATATCAATATGAAATCAATGAACTGAACATTGCCAAATATAAAAAAATTCTCTTGTTACATATAAGTTTCATACAAATATCCATTAAATAAAATATAATTTTTGAAACCGTTGAATATTTTTCTTTTAACATTGACCAACTTTGAATACAATTTTATGAAGATTCTTGGTGTTGTATAAATAGTTGAAACCAAATTAAAATATCTCTAATTTCCAGGTCGTGAGAGCATTTTTTCAGTTTTAATAGATGAAATCATAAAGAAACATTGGGAAAAAATGAACCGTTGTCTATGGAAAACTAATCAGCTCTAAGTTTATGGACTTAACACATGTGATATCAATATGAAGTCAATCGGACTTATAGTTTGGGCTGCAGAGAGGACACAAAAAAAAAACAACGTAAATGATGAATTCATAGAGAAGAAATCAAAAGTTGTCTATGGAAAACTAATCAGCTCTAGGTCTTTGCACTTTACACATATGATGTTAATATGAAGTCGATCAGACTTATAGTTTGGGCTGTAGAGAGGACACAAAAAAGATAAATGCTACGGCGTACGGCGTACGGCGTACGGCGTACAGCGTATACGCCATACACACAAACACATCACGACGAAACTCATAGTGTGCATTCTCTACATGATACCCATTGAGAAATTGATGTAAAAAAAATACGCTTAAATTTTGCGAAATCATGACTCTCCCCTATTCCATAGTGTGGAGAGTAATAATAATAAACTGTTTTTTCTAGTATATAATTTTTCTTCCGATAGTATATTTTTATGATAAGATAGACAAACTTTTAATGCAGTATGGTGTAGAATGCTTATGTTGTATGAAATATTTTAAAAAAAGCAGATAAATTTTGTTTTAAAGAACGCAAGAGCATTTTCCAAATTTTGACAGGTGATATCATATGAAGATTTTTTTTGTTATTTATGGAAAGCTAATCAGTTCTATGTTCAAGCTCTTTACATTATAACATGAAATCAAATTACTGAACTTTTCCATACATAGAAATTTATCTAATTACATTTTTATTCATACTAAATGTTACTATCAGGAATGTAAATTTTCTTCCGATAGTATATTTTTATGTTAAGATAAACAAACTATTAATGCAGTATAGTGAAGAATGCTTATGTTGTATGAAATATTTTAAAAAAAGCAGATAAACTTTGTTCTAAAGAACGCGAGAGCATTTTCCAAATTTTGACAGGTGATATCATATGAAGATTTTTTTTGTTATTTATGGAAAGCTAATCAGTTCTATGTTCAAGCTCTTTACATTATAACATGAAATCAAATTACTGAACTTTTCCATACATAGAAATTTATCTAATTACATTTTTATTCATACTAAATGTTACTATCAGGAATGTAAATTTTCTTCCGATAGTATATTTTTATGTTAAGATAAACAAACTATTAATGCAGTATAGTGAAGAATGCTTATGTTGTATGAAATATTTTAAAAAAAGCAGATAAATTTTGTTCTAAAGAACGCGAGAGCATTTTCCAAATTTTGACAGGTGATATCATATGAAGATTTTTTTTGTTATTTATGGAAAGCTAATCAGTTCTATGTTCAAGCTCTTTACATTATAACATGAAATCAAATTACTGAACTTTTCCATACATAGAAATTTATCTAATTACATTTTTATTCATACTAAATGTTACTATCAGGAATGTAAATTTTCTTCCGATAGTATATTTTTATGTTAAGATAAACAAACTATTAATGCAGTATAGTGAAGAATGCTTATGTTGTATGAAATATTTTAAAAAAAGCAGATAAATTTTGTTCTAAAGAACGCGAGAGCATTTTCCAAATTTTGACAGGTGATATCATATGAAGATTTTTTTTGTTGTTTATGGAAAGCTAATCAGTTCTATGTTCAAGCTTTTTACATTATAACATGAAATAAAATTACTGAACTTTTCCATACATAGAAATTTATCTAATTACATTTTTATTCATACTAAACGTTACTATCAGGAATATAAATTTTCTTCCGATAGTATATTTTTATGTTAAGATAAACAAACTATTAATGCAGTATAGTGAAGAATGCTTATGTTGTATGAAATATTTAAAAAAAAGCAGATAAATTTTGTTCTAAAGAACGCGAGAGCATTTTCCAAATTTTGACAGGTGATATCATATGAAGATTTTTTTTGTTATTTATGGAAAGCTAATCAGTTCTATGTTCAAGCTCTTTACATTATAACATGAAATCAAATTACTGAACTTTTCCATACATAGAAATTTATCTAATTACATTTTTATTCATACTAAATGTTACTATCAGGAATATAAATTTTCTTCCGATAGTATATTTTTATGTTAAGATAAACAAACTATTAATGCAGTATAGTGAAGAATGCTTATGTTGTATGAAATATTTTAAAAAAAGCAGATAAATTTTGTTTTAAAGAACGCGAAGGCATTTTCAAAATTTTTACACGTGATATTATATGAAGATTTTTTTTGTTATTTATGGAAAGCTAATCAGTTCTATGTTCAAGCTCTTAACATTATAACATGAAATCAAATTACTGAACGTTTCCATAAATAGAAATTTATCTAATTACATTTTTATTCATACTAAATGTTACTATCAGGAATGTAAATTTTCTTCCGATAGTATATTTTTATGTTAAGATAAACAAACTATTAATGCAGTATAGTGAAGAATCCTTATGTTGTATGAAATATTTTAAAAAAAGCAGATAAATTTTGTTCTAAAGAACGCGAGAGCATTTTCCAAATTTTGACAGGTGATATCATATGAAGATTTTTTTTGTTGTTTATGGAAAGCTAATCAGTTCTATGTTCAAGCTTTTTACATTATAACATGAAATCAAATTACTGAACTTTTCCATACATAGAAATTTATCTAATTACATTTTTATTCATACTAAATGTTACTATCAAGAATGTAAATTTTCTTCCGATAGTATATTTTTATGTTAAGATAAACAAACTATTAATGCAGTATAGTGAAGAATGCTTATGTTGTATGAAATATTTTAAAAAAAGCAGATAAATTTTGTTCTAAAGAACGCGAGAGCATTTTCCAAATTTTGACAGGTGATATCAGATGAAGATTTTTTTTGTTATTTATGGAAAGCTAATCAGTTCTATGTTCAAGCTCTTTACATTATAACATGATATCAAATTACTGAACTTTTCCATACATAGAAATTTATCTAATTACATTTTTATTCATACTAAATGTTACTATCAGGAATATAAATTTTCTTCCGATAGTATATTTTTATGTTAAGATAGACAAACTATTAATGCAGTATAGGGAAGAATGCTTATGTTGTATGAAATATTTTAAAAAAAGCAGATAAATTTTGTTCTAAAGAACGCGAGAGCATTTTCCAAATTTTGACAGGTGATATCATATGAAGATTTTTTTTGTTATTTATGGAAAGCTAATCAGTTCTATGTTCAAGCTATTTACATTATAACATGAAATCAAATTACTGAACTTTTCCATACATAGAAATTTATCTAATTACATTTTTATTCATACTAAATGTTACTATCAGGAATGTAAATTTTCTTCCGATAGTATATTTTTATGTTAAGATAAACAAACTATTAATGCAGTATAGTGAAGAATGCTTATGTTGTATGAAATATTTAAAAAAAAGCAGATAAATTTTGTTCTAAAGAACGCGAGAGCATTTTCCAAATTTTGACAGGTGATATCATATGAAGATTTTTTTTGTTATTTATGGAAAGCTAATCAGTTCTATGTTCAAGCTCTTTACATTATAACATGAAATCAAATTACTGAACTTTTCCATACATAGAAATTTATCTTATTACATTTTTATTCATACTAAATGTTACTATCAGGAATATAAATTTTCTTCCGATAGTATATTTTTATGTTAAGATAAACAAACTATTAATGCAGTATAGTGAAGAATGCTTATGTTGTATGAAATATTTTAAAAAAAGCAGATAAATTTTGTTTTAAAGAACGCGAAGGCATTTTCAAAATTTTGACACGTGATATTATATGAAGATTTTTTTTTGATTTATGGAAAGCTAATCAGTTCTATGTTCAAGTTCTTTACATTATAACATGAAATCAAATTACTGAACGTTTCCATACATAGAAATTTATCTAATTACATTTTTATTCATACTAAATGTTACTATCAGGAATATAAATTTTCTTCCGATAGTATATTTTTATGTTAAGATAAACAAACTATTAATGCAGTATAGTGAAGAATGCTTATGTTGTATGAAATATTTTAAAAAAAGCAGATAAATTTTGTTCTAAAGAACGCGAGAGCATTTTCCAAATTTTGACAGGTGATATCATATGAAGATTTTTTTTGTTATTTATGGAAAGCTAATCAGTTCTATGTTCAAGCTCTTTACATTATAACATGAAATCAAATTACTGAACTTTTCCATACATAGAAATTTATCTAATTACATTTTTATTCATACTAAATGTTACTATCAGGAATATAAATATTCTTCCGATAGTATATTTTTATGTTAAGATAGACAAACTATTAATGGAGTATAGGGAAGAATGCTTATGTTGTATGAAATATTTTAAAAAAAGCAGATAAATTTTGTTCTAAAGAACGCGAGAGCATTTTCCAAATTTTGACAGGTGATATCATATGAAGATTTTTTTTGTTATTTATGGAAAGCTAATCAGTTCTATGTTCAAGCTCTTTACATTATAACATGAAATCAAATTACTGAACGTTTCCATAAATAGAAATTTATCTAATTACATTTTTATTCATACTAAATGTTACTAACAGGAATATAAATTTTCTTCCGATAGTATATTTTTATGTTAAGATAGACAAACTATTAATGCAGTATAGTGAAGACTGCTTATGTTGTATGAAATATTTTAAAAAAAGCAGATAAATTTTGTTTCAAAGAGCGTTAGAGCATTTTGACAATGTTGACACGTGATATCATATGAAGAAATTTTATGATATCTATGAAAAGCTAATCAGTTCTATGTTCAAGCTCTTTACATTATAACATGAAATCAAATTACTGAACGTTTCCATACATAGAAATTTATCTAATTACATTTTTATTCATACTAAATGTTACTATCAGGAATATAAATTTTCTTCCGATAGTATATTTTTATGTTAAGATAGACAAACTATTAATGCAGTATAGTGAAGAATGCTTATGTTGTATGAAATATTTTAAAAAAAGCAGATAAATTTTGTTCTAAAGAACGCGAGAGCATTTTCCAAATTTTGACAGGTGATATCATATGAAGATTTTTTTTGTTGTTTATGGAAAGCTAATCAGTTCTATGTTCAAGCTTTTTACATTATAACATGAAATCAAATTACTGAACTTTTCCATACATAGAAATTTATCTAATTACATTTTTATTCATACTAAACGTTACTATCAGGAATATAAATTTTCTTCCGATAGTATATTTTTATGTTAAGATAAACAAACTATTAATGCAGTATAGTGAAGAATGCTTATGTTGTATGAAATATTTAAAAAAAAGCAGATAAATTTTGTTCTAAAGAACGCGAGAGCATTTTCCAAATTTTGACAGGTGATATCATATGAAGATTTTTTTTGTTATTTATGGAAAGCTAATCAGTTCTATGTTCAAGCTCTTTACATTATAACATGAAATCAAATTACTGAACGTTTCCATACATAGAAATTTATCTAATTACATTTTTATTCATACTAAATGTTACTATCAGGAATATAAATTTTCTTCCGATAGTATATTTTTATGTTAAGATAGACAAACTATTAATGCAGTATAGTGAAGAATGCTTATGTTGTATGAAATATTTTTAAAAAAGCAGATAAATTTTGATTTAAAGAACGCGAGAGCATTTTCAAAATTTTGACACGTGATATCATATGAAGATTTTTTTGTTATTTATGGAAAGCTAATCAGTTCTATGTTCAAGCTCTTTACATTATAACATGAAATCAAATTACTGAACGTTTCCATACATAGAAATTTATCTAATTACATTTTTATTCATACTAAATGTTACTATCAGGAATATAAATTTTCTTCCGATAGTATATTTTTATGTTAAGATAAACAAACTATTAATGCAGTATAGTGAAGAATCCTTATGTTGTATGAAATATTTTAAAAAAAGCAGATAAATTTTGTTTTAAAGAACGCGAGAGCATTTTCAAAATTTTGACACGTGATATTATATGAAGAATTTTTTTGTTATTTATGGAAAGCTAATCAGTTCTATGTTCAAGCTCTTTACATAATAACATGAAATCAAATTACTGAACGTTTCCATACATAGAAATTTATCTAATTACATTTTTATTCATACTAAATGTTACTATCAGGAATATAAATTTTCTTCCGATAGTATATTTTTATGTTAAGATAGACAAACTATTAATGCAGTATAGGGAAGAATGCTTATGTTGTATGAAATATTTTAAAAAAAGCAGATAAATTTTGTTCTAAATAACGCGAGAGCATTTTCCAAATTTTGACAGGTGATATCATATGAAGATTTTTTTTGTTATTTATGGAAAGCTATTCAGTTCTATGTTCAAGCTCTTTACATTATAACATGAAATCAAATTACTGAACTTTTCCATACATAGAAATTTATCTAATTACATTTTTATTCATACTAAATGTTACTATCAGGAATGTAAATTTTCTTCCGATAGTATATTTTTATGTGAAGATAAACAAACTATTAATGCAGTATAGTGAAGAATGCTTATGTTGTATGAAATATTTTAAAAAAAGCAGATAAATTTTGTTCTAAAGAACGCGAGAGCATTTTCCAAATTTTGACAGGTGATATCATATGAAGATTTTTTTTGTTGTTTATGGAAAGCTAATCAGTTCTATGTTCAAGCTTTTTACATTATAACATGAAATCAAATTACTGAACTTTTCCATACATAGAAATTTATCTAATTACATTTTTATTCATACTAAACGTTACTATCAGGAATATAAATTTTCTTCCGATAGTATATTTTTATGTTAAGATAAACAAACTATTAATGCAGTATAGTGAAGAATGCTTATGTTGTATGAAATATTTAAAAAAAAGCAGATAAATTTTGTTCTAAAGAACGCGAGAGCATTTTCCAAATTTTGACAGGTGATATCATATGAAGATTTTTTTTGTTATTTATGGAAAGCTAATCAGTTCTATGTTCAAGCTCTTTACATTATAACATGAAATCAAATTACTGAACTTTTCCATACATAGAAATTTATCTTATTACATTTTTATTCATACTAAATGTTACTATCAGGAATATAAATTTTCTTCCGATAGTATATTTTTATGTTAAGATAAACAAACTATTAATGCAGTATAGTGAAGAATGCTTATGTTGTATGAAATATTTTAAAAAAAGCAGATAAATTTTGTTCTAAAGAACGCGAGAGCATTTTCCAAATTTTGACAGGTGATATCATATGAAGATTTTTTTTGTTATTTATGGAAAGCTAATCAGTTCTATGTTCAAGCTCTTTACATTATAACATGAAATCAAATTACTGAACTTTTCCATACATAGAAATTTATCTAATTACATTTTTATTCATACTAAATGTTACTATCAGGAATGTAAATTTTCTTCCGATAGTATATTTTTATGTTAAGATAAACAAACTATTAATGCAGTATAGTGAAGAATGCTTATGTTGTATGAAATATTTTAAAAAAAGCAGATAAATTTTGTTCTAAAGAACGCGAGAGCATTTTCCAAATTTTGACAGGTGATATCATATGAAGATTTTTTTTGTTATTTATGGAAAGCTAATCAGTTCTATGTTCAAGCTCTTTACATTATAACATGAAATCAAATTACTGAACTTTTCCATACATAGAAATTTATCTAATTACATTTTTATTCATACTAAATGTTACTATCAGGAATGTAAATTTTCTTCCGATAGTATATTTTTATGTTAAGATAAACAAACTATTAATGCAGTATAGTGAAGAATGCTTATGTTGTATGAAATATTTTAAAAAAAGCAGATAAATTTTGTTCTAAAGAACGCGAGAGCATTTTCCAAATTTTGACAGGTGATATCATATGAAGATTTTTTTTGTTGTTTATGGAAAGCTAATCAGTTCTATGTTCAAGCTTTTTACATTATAACATGAAATAAAATTACTGAACTTTTCCATACATAGAAATTTATCTAATTACATTTTTATTCATACTAAACGTTACTATCAGGAATATAAATTTTCTTCCGATAGTATATTTTTATGTTAAGATAAACAAACTATTAATGCAGTATAGTGAAGAATGCTTATGTTGTATGAAATATTTAAAAAAAAGCAGATAAATTTTGTTCTAAAGAACGCGAGAGCATTTTCCAAATTTTGACAGGTGATATCATATGAAGATTTTTTTTGTTATTTATGGAAAGCTAATCAGTTCTATGTTCAAGCTCTTTACATTATAACATGAAATCAAATTACTGAACTTTTCCATACATAGAAATTTATCTAATTACATTTTTATTCATACTAAATGTTACTATCAGGAATATAAATTTTCTTCCGATAGTATATTTTTATGTTAAGATAAACAAACTATTAATGCAGTATAGTGAAGAATGCTTATGTTGTATGAAATATTTTAAAAAAAGCAGATAAATTTTGTTTTAAAGAACGCGAAGGCATTTTCAAAATTTTTACACGTGATATTATATGAAGATTTTTTTTGTTATTTATGGAAAGCTAATCAGTTCTATGTTCAAGCTCTTTACATTATAACATGAAATCAAATTACTGAACGTTTCCATAAATAGAAATTTATCTAATTACATTTTTATTCATACTAAATGTTACTATCAGGAATGTAAATTTTCTTCCGATAGTATATTTTTATGTTAAGATAAACAAACTATTAATGCAGTATAGTGAAGAATCCTTATGTTGTATGAAATATTTTAAAAAAAGCAGATAAATTTTGTTCTAAAGAACGCGAGAGCATTTTCCAAATTTTGACAGGTGATATCATATGAAGATTTTTTTTGTTGTTTATGGAAAGCTAATCAGTTCTATGTTCAAGCTTTTTACATTATAACATGAAATCAAATTACTGAACTTTTCCATACATAGAAATTTATCTAATTACATTTTTATTCATACTAAATGTTACTATCAAGAATGTAAATTTTCTTCCGATAGTATATTTTTATGTTAAGATAAACAAACTATTAATGCAGTATAGTGAAGAATGCTTATGTTGTATGAAATATTTTAAAAAAAGCAGATAAATTTTGTTCTAAAGAACGCGAGAGCATTTTCCAAATTTTGACAGGTGATATCAGATGAAGATTTTTTTTGTTATTTATGGAAAGCTAATCAGTTCTATGTTCAAGCTCTTTACATTATAACATGAAATCAAATTACTGAACTTTTCCATACATAGAAATTTATCTTATTACATTTTTATTCATACTAAATGTTACTATCAGGAATATAAATTTTCTTCCGATAGTATATTTTTATGTTAAGATAAACAAACTATTAATGCAGTATAGTGAAGAATGCTTATGTTGTATGAAATATTTTAAAAAAAGCAGATAAATTTTGTTTTAAAGAACGCGAAGGCATTTTCAAAATTTTGACACGTGATATTATATGAAGATTTTTTTTTGATTTATGGAAAGCTAATCAGTTCTATGTTCAAGTTCTTTACATTATAACATGAAATCAAATTACTGAACGTTTCCATACATAGAAATTTATCTAATTACATTTTTATTCATACTAAATGTTACTATCAGGAATATAAATTTTCTTCCGATAGTATATTTTTATGTTAAGATAAACAAACTATTAATGCAGTATAGTGAAGAATGCTTATGTTGTATGAAATATTTTAAAAAAAGCAGATAAATTTTGTTCTAAAGAACGCGAGAGCATTTTCCAAATTTTGACAGGTGATATCATATGAAGATTTTTTTTGTTATTTATGGAAAGCTAATCAGTTCTATGTTCAAGCTCTTTACATTATAACATGAAATCAAATTACTGAACTTTTCCATACATAGAAATTTATCTAATTACATTTTTATTCATACTAAATGTTACTATCAGGAATATAAATTTTCTTCCGATAGTATATTTTTATGTTAAGATAGACAAACTATTAATGGAGTATAGGGAAGAATGCTTATGTTGTATGAAATATTTTAAAAAAAGCAGATAAATTTTGTTCTAAAGAACGCGAGAGCATTTTCCAAATTTTGACAGGTGATATCATATGAAGATTTTTTTTGTTATTTATGGAAAGCTAATCAGTTCTATGTTCAAGCTCTTTACATTATAACATGAAATCAAATTACTGAACGTTTCCATAAATAGAAATTTATCTAATTACATTTTTATTCATACTAAATGTTACTAACAGGAATATAAATTTTCTTCCGATAGTATATTTTTATGTTAAGATAGACAAACTATTAATGCAGTATAGTGAAGACTGCTTATGTTGTATGAAATATTTTAAAAAAAGCAGATAAATTTTGTTTCAAAGAGCGTTAGAGCATTTTGACAATGTTGACACGTGATATCATATGAAGAAATTTTATGATATCTATGAAAAGCTAATCAGTTCTATGTTCAAGCTCTTTACATTATAACATGAAATCAAATTACTGAACGTTTCCATACATAGAAATTTATCTAATTACATTTTTATTCATACTAAATGTTACTATCAGGAATATAAATTTTCTTCCGATAGTATATTTTTATGTTAAGATAGACAAACTATTAATGCAGTATAGTGAAGAATGCTTATGTTGTATGAAATATTTTAAAAAAAGCAGATAAATTTTGTTCTAAAGAACGCGAGAGCATTTTCCAAATTTTGACAGGTGATATCATATGAAGATTTTTTTTGTTGTTTATGGAAAGCTAATCAGTTCTATGTTCAAGCTTTTTACATTATAACATGAAATCAAATTACTGAACTTTTCCATACATAGAAATTTATCTAATTACATTTTTATTCATACTAAACGTTACTATCAGGAATATAAATTTTCTTCCGATAGTATATTTTTATGTTAAGATAAACAAACTATTAATGCAGTATAGTGAAGAATGCTTATGTTGTATGAAATATTTAAAAAAAAGCAGATAAATTTTGTTCTAAAGAACGCGAGAGCATTTTCCAAATTTTGACAGGTGATATCATATGAAGATTTTTTTTGTTATTTATGGAAAGCTAATCAGTTCTATGTTCAAGCTCTTTACATTATAACATGAAATCAAATTACTGAACGTTTCCATACATAGAAATTTATCTAATTACATTTTTATTCATACTAAATGTTACTATCAGGAATATAAATTTTCTTCCGATAGTATATTTTTATGTTAAGATAGACAAACTATTAATGCAGTATAGTGAAGAATGCTTATGTTGTATGAAATATTTTTAAAAAAGCAGATAAATTTTGATTTAAAGAACGCGAGAGCATTTTCAAAATTTTGACACGTGATATCATATGAAGATTTTTTTGTTATTTATGGAAAGCTAATCAGTTCTATGTTCAAGCTCTTTACATTATAACATGAAATCAAATTACTGAACGTTTCCATACATAGAAATTTATCTAATTACATTTTTATTCATACTAAATGTTACTATCAGGAATATAAATTTTCTTCCGATAGTATATTTTTATGTTAAGATAAACAAACTATTAATGCAGTATAGTGAAGAATCCTTATGTTGTATGAAATATTTTAAAAAAAGCAGATAAATTTTGTTTTAAAGAACGCGAGAGCATTTTCAAAATTTTGACACGTGATATTATATGAAGAATTTTTTTGTTATTTATGGAAAGCTAATCAGTTCTATGTTCAAGCTCTTTACATAATAACATGAAATCAAATTACTGAACGTTTCCATACATAGAAATTTATCTAATTACATTTTTATTCATACTAAATGTTACTATCAGGAATATAAATTTTCTTCCGATAGTATATTTTTATGTTAAGATAGACAAACTATTAATGCAGTATAGGGAAGAATGCTTATGTTGTATGAAATATTTTAAAAAAAGCAGATAAATTTTGTTCTAAATAACGCGAGAGCATTTTCCAAATTTTGACAGGTGATATCATATGAAGATTTTTTTTGTTATTTATGGAAAGCTATTCAGTTCTATGTTCAAGCTCTTTACATTATAACATGAAATCAAATTACTGAACTTTTCCATACATAGAAATTTATCTAATTACATTTTTATTCATACTAAATGTTACTATCAGGAATGTAAATTTTCTTCCGATAGTATATTTTTATGTGAAGATAAACAAACTATTAATGCAGTATAGTGAAGAATGCTTATGTTGTATGAAATATTTTAAAAAAAGCAGATAAATTTTGTTCTAAAGAACGCGAGAGCATTTTCCAAATTTTGACAGGTGATATCATATGAAGATTTTTTTTGTTGTTTATGGAAAGCTAATCAGTTCTATGTTCAAGCTTTTTACATTATAACATGAAATCAAATTACTGAACTTTTCCATACATAGAAATTTATCTAATTACATTTTTATTCATACTAAACGTTACTATCAGGAATATAAATTTTCTTCCGATAGTATATTTTTATGTTAAGATAAACAAACTATTAATGCAGTATAGTGAAGAATGCTTATGTTGTATGAAATATTTAAAAAAAAGCAGATAAATTTTGTTCTAAAGAACGCGAGAGCATTTTCCAAATTTTGACAGGTGATATCATATGAAGATTTTTTTTGTTATTTATGGAAAGCTAATCAGTTCTATGTTCAAGCTCTTTACATTATAACATGAAATCAAATTACTGAACTTTTCCATACATAGAAATTTATCTTATTACATTTTTATTCATACTAAATGTTACTATCAGGAATATAAATTTTCTTCCGATAGTATATTTTTATGTTAAGATAAACAAACTATTAATGCAGTATAGTGAAGAATGCTTATGTTGTATGAAATATTTTAAAAAAAGCAGATAAATTTTGTTTTAAAGAACGCGAAGGCATTTTCAAAATTTTGACACGTGATATTATATGAAGATTTTTTTTTGATTTATGGAAAGCTAATCAGTTCTATGTTCAAGTTCTTTACATTATAACATGAAATCAAATTACTGAACGTTTCCATACATAGAAATTTATCTAATTACATTTTTATTCATACTAAATGTTACTATCAGGAATATAAATTTTCTTCCGATAGTATATTTTTATGTTAAGATAGACAAACTATTAATGGAGTATAGGGAAGAATGCTTATGTTGTATGAAATATTTTAAAAAAAGCAGATAAATTTTGTTCTAAAGAACGCGAGAGCATTTTCCAAATTTTGACAGGTGATATCATATGAAGATTTTTTTTGTTATTTATGGAAAGCTAATCAGTTCTATGTTCAAGCTCTTTACATTATAACATGAAATCAAATTACTGAACGTTTCCATAAATAGAAATTTATCTAATTACATTTTTATTCATACTAAATGTTACTACCAGGAATATAAATTTTCTTCCGATAGTATATTTTTATGTTAAGATTAACAAACTATTAATGCAGTATAGTGAAGAATGCTTATGTTGTATGAAATATTTTAAAAAAAGCAGATAAATTTTGATTTAAAGAACGCGAGAGCATTTTCAAAATTTTGACACATGATATCATATGAAGATTTTTTTGTTATTTATGGAAAGCTAATCAGTTCTATGTTCAAGCTCTTTACATTATAACATGAAATCAAATTACTGAACGTTTCCATACATAGAAATATATCTAATTACATTTTTATTCATACTAAATGTTACTATCAGGAATATAAATTTTCTTCCGATAGTATATTTTTATGTTAAGATAGACAAACTATTCATGCAGTATAGTGAAGAATGCTTATGTTGTATGAAATATTTTTAAAAAAGCAGATAAATTTTGTTTTAAAGAACGCAAGAGTATTTTCCAAATTTTGACAGGTGATATCATATGAAGAATTTTTTTGTTATTTATGGAAAGCTAATCAGTTCTATGTTCAAGCTCTTTACATTATAACATGAAATCAAATTACTGAACGTTTCCATACATAGAAATTTATCTAATTACATTTTTATTCATACTAAATGTTACTATCAGGAATATAAATTTTCTTCCGATAGTATATTTTTATGTTAAGATAGACAAACTATTAATATAGTATAGGGAAGAATGCTTATGTTGTATGAAATATTTTAAAAAAAGCAGATAAATTTTGTTCTAAAGAACGCGAGAGCATTTTCCAAATTTGGAGAGGTGATATCATATGAAGAATTTTTTTGTTATTTATGGAAAGCTAATCAGTTCTATGTTCAAGCTCTTTACATTATAACATGAAATCAAATTACTGAACTTTTCCATACATAGAAATTTATCTAATTACATTTTTATTCATACTAAATGTTACTACCAGGAATATAAATTTTCTTCCGATAGTATATTTTTATGTTAAGATAAACAAACTATTAATGCAGTATAGTGAAGAATGCTTATGTTGTATGAAATATTTTAAAAAAAGCAGATAAATTTTGATTTAAAGAACGCGAGAGCATTTTCAAAATTTTGACACGTGATATCATATGAAGATTTTTTTGTTATTTATGGAAAGCTAATCAGTTCTATGTTCAAGCTCTTTACATTATAACATGAAATCAAATTACTGAACGTTTCCATACATAGAAATTTATCTAATTACATTTTTATTCATACTAAATGTTACTATCAGGAATATAAATTTTCTTCCGATAGTATATTTTTATGTTAAGATAAACAAACTATTAATGCAGTATAGTGAAGAATCCTTATGTTGTATGAAATATTTTAAAAAAAGCAGATAAATTTTGTTTTAAAGAATTCGAGAGCATTTTCAAAATTTTGACACGTGATATTATATGAAGAATTTTTTTGTTATTTATGGAAAGCTAATCAGTTCTATGTTCAAGCTCTTTACATAATAACATGAAATCAAATTACTGAACGTTTCCATACATAGAAATTTATCTAATTACATTTTTATTCATACTAAATGTTACTATCAGGAATATAAATTTTCTTCCGATAGTATATTTTTATGTTAAGATAGACAAACTATTAATGCAGTATAGGGAAGAATGCTTATGTTGTATGAAATATTTTAAAAAAAGCAGATAATTTTGTTCTAAATAACGCGAGAGCATTTTCCAAATTTTGACAGGTGATATCATATGAAGATTTTTTTTGTTGTTTATGGAAAGCTAATCAGTTCTATGTTCAAGCTTTTTACATTATAACATGAAATCAAATTACTGAACTTTTCCATACATAGAAATTTATCTAATTACATTTTTATTCATACTAAACGTTACTATCAGGAATATAAATTTTCTTCCGATAGTATATTTTTATGTTAAGATAAACAAACTATTAATGCAGTATAGTGAAGAATGCTTATGTTGTATGAAATATTTAAAAAAAAGCAGATAAATTTTGTTCTAAAGAACGCGAGAGCATTTTCCAAATTTTGACAGGTGATATCATATGAAGATTTTTTTTGTTATTTATGGAAAGCTAATCAGTTCTATGTTCAAGCTCTTTACATTATAACATGAAATCAAATTACTGAACTTTTCCATACATAGAAATTTATCTTATTACATTTTTATTCATACTAAATGTTACTATCAGGAATATAAATTTTCTTCCGATAGTATATTTTTATGTTAAGATAAACAAACTATTAATGCAGTATAGTGAAGAATGCTTATGTTGTATGAAATATTTTAAAAAAAGCAGATAAATTTTGTTTTAAAGAACGCGAAGGCATTTTCAAAATTTTGACACGTGATATTATTTGAAGATTTTTTTTTGATTTATGGAAAGCTAATCAGTTCTATGTTCAAGTTCTTTACATTATAACATGAAATCAAATTACTGAACTTTTCCATACATAGAAATTTATCTAATTACATTTTTATTCATACTAAATGTTACTATCAGGAATATAAATTTTCTTCCGATAGTATATTTTTATGTTAAGATAGACAAACTATTAATGGAGTATAGGGAAGAATGCTTATGTTGTATGAAATATTTTAAAAAAAGCAGATAAATTTTGTTCTAAAGAACGCGAGAGCATTTTCCAAATTTTGACAGGTGATATCATATGAAGATTTTTTTTGTTATTTATGGAAAGCTAATCAGTTCTATGTTCAAGCTCTTTACATTATAACATGAAATCAAATTACTGAACGTTTCCATAAATAGAAATTTATCTAATTACATTTTTATTCATACTAAATGTTACTAACAGGAATATAAATTTTCTTCCGATAGTATATTTTTATGTTAAGATAGACAAACTATTAATGCAGTATAGTGAAGACTGCTTATGTTGTATGAAATATTTTAAAAAAAGCAGATAAATTTTGTTTCAAAGAGCGTTAGAGCATTTTGACAATGTTGACACGTGATATCATATGAAGAAATTTTATGATATCTATGAAAAGCTAATCAGTTCTAAGTTCAAGCTATTAATATTCTTATATCAATATGAAATCAATGAACTGAACATTGCCAAATATAAAAAAATTCTCTTGTTACATATAAGTTTCATACAAATATCCATTAAATAAAATATAATTTTTGAAACCGTTGAATATTTTTCTTTTAACATTGACCAACTTTGAATACAATTTTATGAAGATTCTTGGTGTTGTATAAATAGTTGAAACCAAATTAAAATATCTCTAATTTCCAGGTCGTGAGAGCATTTTTTCAGTTTTAATAGATGAAATCATAAAGAAACATTGGGAAAAAATGAACCGTTGTCTATGGAAAACTAATCAGCTCTAAGTTTATGGACTTAACACATGTGATATCAATATGAAGTCAATCGGACTTATAGTTTGGGCTGCAGAGAGGACACAAAAAAAAAACAACGTAAATGATGAATTCATAGAGAAGAAATCAAAAGTTGTCTATGGAAAACTAATCAGCTCTAGGTCTTTGCACTTTACACATATGATGTTAATATGAAGTCGATCAGACTTATAGTTTGGGCTGTAGAGAGGACACAAAAAAGATAAATGCTACGGCGTACGGCGTACGGCGTACGGCGTACGGCGTACAGCGTATACGCCATACACACAAACACATCACGACGAAACTCATAGTGTGCATTCTCTACATGATACCCATTGAGAAATTGATGTAAAAAAAATACGCTTAAATTTTGCGAAATCATGACTCTCCCCTATTCCATAGTGTGGAGAGTAAAAACAAGTACAATGAGATATAATTTCCGGCATAAAACCACAATTTTTGTCGTTGAGGGGGGCAGTATGCGTTACGGAGCGATCTGCTGAACGTACTACATTAACTATCCCCATTCACAACACTGATTTTTTCAGCTATTCCTTTGAAGTGCTGTAACGTGAAGGAGATTCCTTCCTATGTTATTAAGAGTTTAATTAAGATGTTAACTTAATCTAATCCAAAGAGACTAGGAAGTCCGGTAGCTCAGGTTTGAACAGTTGCTCTCATCATCAAGGTTTGTAATATGTGGGTAAACAAATATCGGGATCAATCAGAAGTCACCAGTGTCATTTGAATTGCATATATTGAAAGATAAAACATAATATACAGTTATGAATACTCAAAGTTACATAAAACATTTAAGGTAATATGACAGGACAATCTGTAAAATAATTAAGCCAAGAAACAGATCACAGTTCACATTATAAGTATCTGAATTGGTCAGCCACAATTTGTAAATTATTGCAAGTTCTGAATTGTAATTGGTAGCTGGCTGTAAGTAGGTATGAATGAATGAATATGTTCAAAGGTAAGCAATTTATCAAATGATCAAATTAATATCAGAGGTGTGACAAATGGTCTAAACCTTTAATTGTAAATTGAACGGCGTACCAAAGTGGTATGCATGAATGAATGAACTCAACAAGTTAAATCTAGACAGAGTCATTGCAAATGTTAAATACATTACATTAATAATATTATAATTTGTCCAAGTACATCCTTGGCTGTGTCCGTAGACATGGGCACACCTACATAGTAGACATGAATGAATGAGCAGAAATTAGATTTTGACAGGAACATAGAAATCTTACCAAATATTAAATTCAAAGTAGGTAATACAACACATGATGCTAGTGAATCTTTGTACAATTATAATTGACATAGACAGTTAGTAGGCCTGAAGGAATGAATGACATTTAGACATTTAAATTATTCAACTTATGATTCAAAATACAATGAATTTACACAGGCGGACTTTATAAAAGAAAATTCAAATTACTACGAGAGTTGACCTTTGGTATAATTAGTTCACGAAGAAAATAACAGTTAAAGATAAAAGATCTGACCATTTCCGAAGAGTATCCGATGGGGAGAATCTTACTATTTCCAGGTATTACAGAGGGAGTGACGGCTGCCGGCGAAGGGGACATTCGTTGTAGAGTAGCGGACATCGGGGGTAGAAGATATTCAGCTATCATGATTGGTTGGGGGATCTCGAAGAGTCGGAGAAACGATGCCGGTGGAGGTTGTCTCACAAACATCCGCTTAGACCTCGTACAGGTGAAGGTAATCCAGAAAAAACAGCTTCCAGCGAGCAGTGGTTGCGGGGATATAGTGAATCGAAAATGTGGGCGCACTATTCCAATGGGTAGAGTCGGTACCTTGAAGGGTCTTCATTATATTCAAACTGAAGGTAGATAAAGTTCGGAGCCTAGGTTGGCAACTAGAAATATAAATCACTGGTCTGGTATATTCGAGTATAAATCACTCTTTTGGGTGTTAATACACAAACTATAGACACACGTGTACATCTAAGAGTATGACAGGCATGTTGAAAGGGATTTTTGATACGTAGCATGGCGAGATTGACGACTAACGTGCGGTTAGGTTAGGTTGCACTTGAATTGGAAATAGAGAGTGACGTCTTCAATAAATACATTTGAAGGTCTGTCCAGGAATTTCACTCATTGTGTAATTACGATGTTATTGTTCATTTTTTATTATGTCACCAAATATATTATCGGTTAAAACCGTTAGGCGTGATATGAACAGAGGTTACATTTCTCAATTACACACGTAAAACTCACTGAAGAAGGGATACGTATCACTTATCACAAGGATTAGTCACTATTGTATAAATAACAAATCACTCCGTGGCCGTAGGCCAATATATTCGGATATTAACATGTTTACTTTTCGGAGCAACGGACGAGCCGTTGAAAGAGAAATATATATGATGCAAGATGGCGGACAGATAGTTCTAGAAACTTCTGGAGAGCGGGGGAAAAAATACCAAAAAAGTCCACAGCCACCGCAGAGAGGTAGGTACTGCCATCTCTTGGTGACAAAAAGAATTAATATCACATAAAACTAATTGAAGGGCGAGCGAGTCCAGAGACGCCTATGGGTAGGACTCGGAATTATCGTCAAGATTTTCGCGGGGAATACGAATTTTTTAAACTAAAGGATTGAACGTATTAGATTAAGAAGTAGCGTATCCATTATTTAAATTGATAACGCTACAGTGCGTTCAGCAAGACTCTGGAATAATTTGAGTCCTGATATAACTTCGTCAAAATCGCTTTCCATTTTCAAGAAAAGACTAAAGCAGGGATATCTCTCCGATAATACCTGATCCCTCTCTTTTTCCTTCCTTCCCTTTGCTACGTAATATTTATTCCTAAACACCTGATCTCGATTTCCTCTTCTTTTTCCTTCCCAATCCCTCTTTTTGTTGCTTTGATGTTTTTCTTTTTATTTATCTTGGTGTTATGTATATTTTATTTGTTCTTTTGTTGCTTTCATTTTTTTTATTGATGTACATGTATAATTCTGTCACTCTGTAATCTGGTTGGTTGGAAGAAATTGCCTAATGGCAATAAGCCCACCAGTGTGTATTATTATTGTTTATATTATGTTATATTGATATTATTTGGAGGCATTGTGTTCATAAGATTTTTTGTGTTACTAAAAATATATACATTTTTACCGTTACTTTTTTTGATATTGGTGTCATGTGTGATATTTAGGAGGATAGCGTTGATATATTAATTTTCACATTGAAATACAAAAATAACCAAAATAAACCAAGCGGAAATGCAATAGGGATTTTCAATTCAATAATAACAAATGAAATACACACAGCGATATTTTAATAAATGCATAAATTAAATATTGGTCGAGATAAAATTATATCTTTCATACGAATAAACAGAGGCTTTTAAATTAAAAGAGATAATATTTTGTATTAACATAATACTGATTGTTTCCAAACAAACATAATATCGTTTATTACCATTATAAAACTCAATTCTTTATTAATGTCAACACATATTAAAATTAAATTGTGAATTCCTTGTTTCGGAAATAAATTTTTCATTAAAGTTTTAAACTTTTATTACATTTAACCTTCGTAAAATCGACTCAATCTCTAAGTATCCCTTGAATTTGTAAAACACCCGATAACATCAAATGATAAAGGTACAATAAATAGCTTAATCAAATCATCTTTAACATAAAATGGGTCAGATGGGTCGATGGCAGAGCGGTTAGCGCGCTGGGCTAGTAATCTAGTCGTCGCGAGTTCGAATCCTGCCTCGACCCATTTCGTTCACCTATAGCACAAGCATTTATTTGCTTATTTTAGGGAACGTAGGAAGATGTATATGTACTTGTTTAACAAGGACATATTCATTTTTTGTAAAAAAAAAAATCTTTTAACGTATATACATATGTAAGTAAAATTGAACAATATTCAATGTTAACAGTATACGACTTTTTAATATCTTTTTGTAAGGTCCTCTGTTTCCTAAAGTTCCCTTTTTTTTCTACATTGACAGTCTGAATATTAAAAAAGTCGTTTTTCTTTACTTTTATCTTTGTACCTAATACTTTTGAAAATAAACATATTTCATTTTACCGAATTTACTTGAGACTTCGTGTTGCTTGGGTAGGAAAAGAATGCCATATGGGAATTAACCCGCGCTTGTACGTTGTAGGTACCTACACATAAAAATATTTAGACTAAAAAGATATATTTACAGAACAATTTTATAAACACAAAAGAAAACGAATAAAATATTTTAGTTTGTTTACAAAAACAAACATAAAAAATTTAATTAAAGATACAGGGAGAATTAAATTATATATGTATATAATTGGTTTACGATGAGTAATAAAGAATACATATTTTATCAAAAATAAATAGTATCAAAATAAATCTTTCTAAGACCTCAAAATTTTTGTTTTATATGGTTTGATCACAGATGTGTAACATAATTTCATCAAAGACTTCTTTGAAAAGTTTTTTGTTTTGTCGTAGTTATCCAAAAATAAATCAACCATAAAACGTGATACAAAAGTATACGCACAGTTTTGTTAAAATTCAAAAGCTTTACGCGTTTCAAACAAAGTATGTATTTTTAGTAGAAAAATATATTGAAGTGAATTTGTACCTATTTGTATAAAACAAAATGATTACTTATAATTTATTTAAATAATGGAATAAAACACATGATAGCAGGTTGAATTTGATGCTTAATTTTTTGGTTTGTTCTAAAATATTATTATTTTCTAATATGATCTTATCCAACAGTATTCCAGTAATTTTAGTTGGTCGCTGGTTATTTTTCACATAATTTATCATGTGATTAACTTTGTGAAAAAATTAGGTAATTCTGCTTTATCGGTTTTTGCGAGTGTAAAATGATGCAATAATTTTACACCATATAGAAATTGTAAATATATGTTAGCAATATGTAACTTGAAAATGGCCGCTCATGAGACGTGTCCTATTCGTTTCATAGCCACGGTCCTATAACAATGCGATAGCAAATAGGTGTAATCCCAGGATTTAAATAGTGCTGGTATTTGCCGAGTGCAGCCTGCATTCATGTGCCTTTGTCAAAAAGATAATTTTGCCACATACATGGTAGAAAATACTATTTTTAATTTTATCCTGGGATAAAATGCATATATCGCACCTTTATTTTCATAGTGACACTATACAAAACTGTAAATTTAAAATTTTTCATTTTTATAACCAGTTATGTAGGTATTTTAGATAAGCGATATCTATTGAATACAGAAACTTCAGATCACTCGTTCAAATACTGGCCACCAATTGGCATTATTGCTATTTGTATTTTTTCAAATTAAATTAAAAATTTAAAACTTTAATCCCTGATGGTGAAAATTTTTTTTTTGTTTAGTGTCACTATGAAAATGAAGGTGCGATGTGTTCTTTTAAAACGGCTGATTTCGATTTTACATACAAAATTAATCCACGATTGTTTAATATTCCACTTTCTCTCCACCATATAAGAATTTTTTTTCTATTTCAAAGGTTGACAATCGCTAAATGCATTTTCAGTGAACCTGTTTTTAACGGTATACAAAAAAAATAGATATGAAATTAAACAAAAATTGCAATAGTTATTTTTTTGTCGTAGTAAAAATTCTAAGCAAATTAGGTACTGTTGTCTTTCTAAAACTTACTTGTCTATTTTAAAGCAGTATACAAAAATTACACAAAAATACAGTAAACTTTGATTTGGGTTATACCAACAGAGGGCTCATAATGTCTGTACGCCATAATCAACATGACACCAGTTAAGAAATTTATAAAAATCTTTTTAATTTATAGTAATTAAGAGGATGATTGCTGCCAACGTACCTATTTTTTTCAATTTGAATTTGCATCATTACTACAAAACAAATCATTTTGAAAAAAATAACCTTGTTAGTTTGGATATTAATAAAGAAAAATATAACTTAACTTTTTAATTATGTTCTGTATATATTCTTGTAGGAAAATAATAAGCATACCCCGATTGTTGACATGTATCTTAAATTTCTAAAAAACTATAAGGTATAGAGCATTATATTTTTTTATAAATTAAAGAAGATCAAAATATGTGGAAAAATACGATGTAACGTTACATTAATGCATCAGGTTAAGTTAATAAACAAAAAAAACTTTAATTTCACAATGGCGCTGAATGGAAAATAAATGTTTTTTTAGGTTTATTTACTAAACTTTAAGCATCAATGCAACGTCACATCATATTTTTATAGATATTTTTGTCTTCTTTAATTTACAAAAAAATATGTTGAACAACACCTTATATTTTATTAAAAATTGAAAATCGGGGTATGCCATTATTTTTCTACAAGTATTTATACAGAAAAATATCGAAAAGTAAAGATATATTTTTCTTTATCAATACTCAAACTATCTAAATTATTTATTTCAAAAACGATTTGATAAGTAATAATGATGGTATATTAAAATGAAAAATAGGTACGTTGGCAGTAGTCCCCCCCTTAAGTGAAAAAGCCAAAGCTAAAGAAAATAAAGTTGAAGTGAATAGTAAAAATGTTATCACAAATATTTATGAGCATTGCATTCTTTATAAATATAAAAAAAAACTTACCGTCAATGTATCAGTAAATTTGCACAGCTTCGCAGAATAAAATCACTGGACACACTTTTAACTCAACTTTCTATTATCACACGAATTATTTGTAAACAAATTTAATTTGACAAATATTTACTAAACAATCTAATTTTACGTTATTGTGGATATTAACAAATAAATTTGATAAGGCGTGAACACTTTAATATTAATTGGTGTATTATAATCTAATTCATTGTAACTCTGGACAGCTTGGACTAATCTGAAACAATAAAAGAGAAATAAATTAGAAATTGAAATCTATTTATTTTAAAAATATGTCATTGTATCAAGTTAATACGACACTAAAAAACAAATGACCTTTTTCATGCACATATAACATTGATACGTTAACGAAAGGGAGACTTCTGAAGAAGCAGTTTGACGATGTTTTGAAAATATTGCTTTCCGTCAATTTGAACTATTTGTTTTTGCCCTCCGTAACTAATCTCCACTCATTGGCAAAAATGATTTTTGATTCAAGGAGTAGGTAGAAGGTGTGTTTTGAAAACAAAATCATTAAACAAACTTTGTATATGTGTTGAAAAATCCAAAAATGATTTTTCCGTCATCTTCTATCTAATATATAAAAATCTCGTGTCACAGTGTTTGTTATCGAACTCCTCCGAAACGGCTTGACCGATTTTTATGATTTTTTTTGTGTATATTTGGTAGATCTGAGAATAGGTTGTAGGCTATTTTTTATACCCCTATGTGATAAGGGTGGCCCTCCCCAAATTTTTTTTTTAGTTTTTTGACAAATTTTTTTTTTTATTTTTTTTATGAATTGGCATTAAAAAATACATACAACCCTAAATTTACACCCTTTTACCACTAACCCCTATTTAAAAATAGCGATATTACTATTTTTACTTTTATCCACATATGCGCAATAGGGTTACAAGATGGCAATTGATTAATCATTTCCGTACGATAAATTTTTATTTATTTATATAACACTTTTTTGAGTATACATAAAATAACATAGTACAAATGGCGGTCTCCTATCTCTCTCACACAATAAGCTTTCTCTCACACTCTACATAGAGTTTGGCCATTATTATTGTTTGTACATCGATTCTATTAGTGAAGAAATCGATAGTATAATTTCTGCGGAAATTCCAAATCCATCTACTGATCAACTAATGTTCGATATAGTTACAACAATCATGATTCATGGCTCATGCGGTAATCTGAATTGTAATGTCTCACTATACTGACTAATGAACAAAGAATCATTTACGACCGCATTATGCAGGCAGTTTCGGGAGGAAAACGTGGATTCTTTTTTTGGATGCACCAGGTGGAACTGGCAAAACATTTCTCATTACGCTTATTCTCGCCGAAATACGATCAAATAATGGCATCGCATTGGCCGTTGCATCATCTGGCATTACAGCAACTTTATTGGATGGAGGCAGAACAGCTGAGATAAATTATTATCTGGGATGAATGCACTATGGCAAACAAACATTCGCTTGAGGTGTTGAACAGGACACTAAATGATATAAAAAACAACGACAAACTATTCGGCGGCTATCTGTTACTCCTTTCAGGTGATTTCAGACAAACAATTCCCGTTATTCTACGTTTAACGTATGCTGATGAGATCAATGCTTGCTTGAAATCATCGCCACTGTGGCGTAATGTTGAAAAAGTAGGTACAGCTAATAGTAAACATGCGCGTTTAAATGCTTCAAGATCCATCCGCTGATACATTCTCAAGACAATTGTTCGATATCGGCGATGGAAAAGTTGCTGTCCATGAAAATAATGGATGCATTAAATTGCCGACCGATTTCTGCACAATCAATAATTCGCAAAATACTCTCATCGATAACATATTTCCCGTTGTACACACATAATAAATGAATCATGAATTTTGGGAGCAAAAAATGTGGTCGTCAGTGATACAATAATTTCAAGATACAATAGTTGATGCCAGACGACTTGGTGTCATACAGATCGATCGATACAGTTTGCGATGTCAACGAAGCTGTAAATTATCCAACAGAGATTTGAACTCATTGGTTTTGCCAGGCATGTCACCGCATCATCTACAACTGAAAGTTGGATCTCCGGTTATTTTACTTTGGAATTTGAACCCACCATGGCTGTGCAATGGAACGCGATTAGTCATTAAAAAATTGATGAAAAACATTGTCGAAACCAGCATTTTGAATGGCAAGTTCCGAGGCGAAAATGTATTGCTATCACGAATCCCAATGATTACCACAGAAGTGGTAATTGAATTAAAACGCGTTCAATTTCCAATTAGATTGGAATTCGCAATGACAATCAATAAGTCACAAGACCAAACTATGTCTGTTTATGGCTTAGATTTGGGCACACCATGCTTTTCACACGGACAATTATATGTGGAATGGGAAAACCATCCAGTTTGTGTTGGCTAAATACGTACTGACAAAAACA
>OY754973.1:27238210-27511078 GCA_963576475.1 Molanna angustata | reverse complement strand
CTTTTTAAAATGTAAGGAGTTTGATAGCAAATACAAACATACGGACACAACAATGAAACTGACAAACATTCGAGTTATGTATTAAGCGAAACAAAACTGATTGAGATAATTTGATTGAATCGGGAATTGAAGGCTGGAATCGTGAAAAACTTAATAAATATTATTATTGTATTGATTGCACTAACAAATGCTAATTTTGACGAATATTTATTTAACATGCACCCAATAACTAGTTGACAGCACAGATCCAGATTGAAAACGCAATTAAAAAGTGTATCTCTATCGTAAAGTGTACGCTCAGGAGTCAAATATCTAACCAACTAAGCCACGAAAGCCGATTATTGTTCTATTATAATCGTTTTCAAGAGCCGAGTAATTTAAAATACTTACTAACTTACTTCCGATGGCCCTACAACTCCGGTAGAGCTTTAGCCTCCTGAACAATAGCTTTCCAAGCCTTCCTGTCAGCTGCCGTGGACTCCCAGTCATCACAAGCATTCAGCACGTTTAGATCTCGGGTAACATTGTCCATCAATCTCTGTCTTGGTCTTCCCAGGGGTATCTTGCCCACAGGGTTGTTTTGCAGAATACGTTTTGTGGCTCTTTCTTCCCCTGATCTGACAACATGCTAATCTTCTGGACCTGATTTCGCTGGTGATTAAAGGTTCTCCTGTCAATGCACGAATTTCCTCATTGCTTCGTGGTCTCCAGGTATCTGCCGCAATTCCTGGTCTTGGGCCTAATATTTTACGTAATATCCTGTTTTCAAATGTAAGCAGTCTTTGTTAGTCATGCACCAGGACTCAGCACCATACAGGATTACTGGTTTAATTAGGCTATTATAGACTTGGAGTTACACTCTTCGCGATATGAACATTGGAGACAGGAATGCTCCCAGCGCCGCATCTGCGTTTGTGCCACTTTAAATTCGGGACATTAAGTAATTTGAAGTTGAAAAATAATATTTTATATAGTTTAGCAACGAGATAAATAAACTACTCACCACACATTGTTGAATGTTGAATGAATATTATAATATGAATGGATGTTATAATATAAAAAATCATATGCAATAATAAAAAATCCGTTATGTTTTTCGTACATACCTTAACGGCATACCCCATAATTTGGGGTTACTAGCGATAGATGTACGGGTTTGCATGACGCAAACATGACATGATTTAAAAATATTGCTTATACGAGTGTGAATATCTTAAAATAAAATACTTAAAACATAAAACGAAAGTTTTATTTTAACTTTTTTAATATTTTTAAAACATTTTTTAAAATAAGTTATACATTTAATATAATGAACGAGGTTTCAGAAAGGATTTTATTTGCACATGACACTGATTAAATCGATATGCTTCAATATGTTTAGTATTCTATAATCTGTACATCACGTTAGTAAAGACTCTTCAAACTATGTAATTGTTACATTGGATAAATTAATATTTCAAAATATTTTGTATCCGTTTAAACTATCCCCGGTGTCACATGACCGAACTTCCATTTTCACTAAACCACCTTAAACAGAAGGTACACACAGATATCTATAACATACATAATGTTGGATAGGATTTGGATTCCCCGTAGTTTGGAATAAGTAACGGTATTAAATTATGAACATTGCCGTTTTCCCTAAAGGCACCTTAGCTTTAGAAAAGAATTTTAAACTACTAACTTCCCACCAAAGTTATGGGGAAAAGGCACCAATAAAAACAAAGGTATAAAAATATACCTTAATTTTCTTAGATGATGTAAAAAAATAATTCGTTTACCAAACTGCTACTGCTTTTTTCAACTTTATGAAATAATAAATATATCCGCATCGTATTACTAATAAATGAACGGCAAACATGCGTGTGATTTACAATTATTTTCATTGTGCTGAAACTCTATTATATGTAAATTGTACAATTACTTAGAATAAAACCTCTTGTGATAATGGCTGTGGTAATAGCCATATCAGATATTGTCATTTGTAGTAATTCTCTGTTAAAAAAATCGATAATGTTTTATTGTACCTGATACTGAATAGACTGATACAATCAATGATTAGTGATATTTCATTCCACGAAATTTGATTTTCTGCATCATCACAGCGGTCAGTGACAATTTTGAACAAAGCAGTGACATTAAACTTTAGTTTACACATCTATATATTGTTATGAAATTAAGTACTATTTCTATTTAAATTGAAAATTTAAATAGAAATATTTTGAAAATAAGAACCCAAGAAAAATGAAAACAAAAGATTGAGCAGTGAGTTGGAAAAACTAGACAAACCTTGTGAAAATATAAATTGTAGAAATATAAATTGTAAAAATAAATAAGACTTTGAACCATAATAAAATAAATAAATATAAATTTCGGTACATTTGGTGTCAGGTGTGGGGTAGAAAAATACCCAAGTATTTTTTGTGTAAGAAAAAAAATTAATATAAAATAAACTAGTTATTTATAAAGACATTTATTATGGCATCAAAAAAAATAACTCTTTTAGAGTTGAAAGTGGTTGATTTAAAACATGAGTTGGAGGAGAGAGACGCTGATACATCAGGAAATAAAAATGCACTTCAACTACGATTGAGAAAAGTGATGCAAGAAGTAGGTGAGGATCCAGACACATACCTTTTTGAAATGCCTTGCTCTAACAACGATCTTTGTAAAGTCTTAAAAGAACATTCCAGAGACATAGAAGAGAAGTTTCAAGAACATTCCAGGGATATAAAAGGAGAAATTAAAGAAATCAAAGGAGAAGTAGCGATGCTTCAAGAGCATTCAAATAATATAGAAAAGAAATTCCAGAATTATTCTATGACCTTTGATGAGAAGATAAATGAATTAACTAAACAAATGAAAGCTTTGGAGAATCAAGTGCTTCCTTCAATCACGCCAATGAATTCCGAGCCAAATTCAGCTGTAGATACAAATTTTAAGTGTGTAGAAGATACAAGAGTACCAACAGTGGAGTGCGTGCGAAATGATATGCCAACCTTTGATGGAAAGTGCCCCTGGGAAGAATATTTAACATTGTTCGAGACAGTGGCCATGATAAATGGCTGGTCCATGACAAGAAAGGCCTCAGTGTTGAGTGTATCATTACGAGGTGATGCTTTAAAAGTTTTGGAGACAATTCCTCTAGCTGAGCGACGAGATTTAAAATTGTTGATTGAGAGACTTGAGATGCGATTTGGACATAAGCACATGGAACAGTTTTACAGGTCACAACTTAAGAATCGTAATCAGAAATCTAATGAAACTCTCCAGGAATTTGAGGCGGATATAGCGTGTCTAATTAGATATGCATACCCTACGGTTCCTGATGATGTGTGTGAAAGCCTTGCAGTAGAAAAGTTCTTGGATGGATTGTGGGCAAGCGAGACACAACAAGCTGTAAAACTAGCTAGACCACAAACTTTGAGTGACGCTTTAACCCAGGCACTCGAATTTGAATCTATAAAAAAATCTTTACGAGGTCATGCTCAAGCCCGCGTTGTTGAGGCCGTTGAAGAGAATCAAAAACTCATCGAATGCATTGTCGAAAAGGTGATGAAGGCATTGCAAGGAAGAAAAAGACAGTTTCGCTGCTGGGGTTGTGGACGAGCTGGACATCTACGTAATCGGTGTCCAAATGAAGCAACAACGCAACAGCAACAGCCACAGGAAAACTAAAAAGGGTTGATGGGAAGGGGCAACTGTTGACCTACATTACCAATGCCTCAAAGAGATCTGCAGTTGTTGCATCATTCAGTGGTCGAGATACCAGTATGTTTATAAATGGCAAAGTAAATGGAAAGAATTTGAAACTTTTGCTGGATACTGGAGCAACGATGACAATCATGAGACCAGATTTGCTTTATAACAAAAAGTGTATTACACCAACTAAATGGACATTACGAACAGCTACTGGGGAGTCGGCATCTATATGTGGTGAGACATATGCCAACTTTCAAATTGGTAGTTCTATCTTCGATCATCAGGTGCTAGTGGCGAATATAGAGGAGGAAGTTATTCTCGGAATGGACATAATGGCAAAATATGGATTCCAGTTGGATCTAAAGAGGCGATCTTTGAAAATTGGAGATGAAGATGTTCTCGTACAAGAGCGTGAGGAATTTTCTACACGTGTTCTTGCAGCGGATGTTGTAACTATTCCAAAACAAAGTGAGATGTTAGTACGAGTCAATTTAGACTGTGTTATCCCGAATGGACATGTTTTGGTTGTGGAGTCCAACGCCAACAATGAAGCAGGAAAAGGAGTATTAATTGCAAGAGCACTGATTCAAAACCAAAAGGAAATTTTAGTCAGATTAATGAACATAAATGAATATCCAGTAACTGTCAAAAAAGGAGCTTATTTAAGTGTGTGTTCATCAGTTTCATCAGTAACACAAAACGCCTGCATCGCACAAGTTTCTTCAGAGGATGTACCAAAACATCTTGAAGACTTTGTAAAAGATGCTTGTAAGGAACTTACCAAAGAACAAAGCAAACAAATTAGATACCTCATTGCTCATTATCAAGATGTTTTTGAGAATGCGAGTCTTTCTAAAGGAAGAACCAATGTTGTTCAACATCAAATAGATACGGGTGACGCAAGGCCTATCCGCCAATTACCTAGAAGGCTACCATTAGCAAAGCGGGCGGAAGCAGATCAAATTATTCAAGACATGGAAAGGGATAGCGTTATTGAACCATCAAGCAGCCCATGGTGTTCACCAGTAGTGTTAGTTAAAAAAAAAGATGGCTCAACTCGGTTCTGTGTGGACTTTCGCTTATTGAATAATGTAACTAAGAAGGATAGTTATCCACTGCCTCGAATCGATGACACCCTAGATACATTGGCTGGTTGTAAGATCTTCTCAACTTTGGATCTAAAGAGTGGTTATTGGCAGGTTGGATTGGAACCCAAGGATAGAGAAAAAACGGCGTTTTCTGTTGGAAGTGGATTGTGGCAGTTCAAAGTGATGCCATTTGGACTTTGCAATGCACCTGCTACGTTTGAACGACTAATGGAAAGTGTGCTAAGAGGATTATCGTGGGAGACCTGTTTGGTATACTTAGATGACATCATCGTACTTGGGAAGCGTTTTGAAGAACATTTAGGAAATTTGGAACAGGTATTTTCACGATTGAGGTCGGCCAACCTTAAACTCAATTGCAAGAAATGTATATTGTTCCGAAAGCAAGTCAACTATCTAGGTCATGTTGTCTCTGAGGAGGGAGTAGCAGTAGATCCTTAGAAGATTAAAGCTGTTCGAGATTGGCCAGTACTTAAAGACAAACATGAAGTAAGAAGCTTTTTGGGTCTGAGTACCTACTATCGACGATTTGTTCCAGGCTTTGCTGACATCGCAAAGCCGCTGACAAAACTCACGGAGGAAAGCAGTGAATTCATATGGGATTTCAAGTGCCAACATGCATTTGAAGAATTAAAACAGGTTCTAATTAATTCTCCGGTTTTGAGTTATCCTCGAGCTGAAGGAATGTTTATTCTGGATACAGATGCAAGTAACGTTGGTATCGGAAGTGTGCTCTCCCAAGTACAAGATGGGGCAGAACGCGTGATTGCTTACTTCAGTAAAGTATTGTCGAAACCAGAACGCAATTACTGTGTAACACGAAGAGAATTGCTTGCTGTTATCAAGTCAGTTGAGCACTTTCGCAAGTATTTATATGGACGGAAATTTCTTTTAAGGACAGATCACTCGGCACTTGTGTGGCTTTTGCGATTCAAGAATCCTGAAGGTCAAGTGGCAAGATGGATAGAGAGATTGCAAGAATATGACTATGATTCTGAACATCGAGCCGGACTTCATCATAGAAATGCCGATGCACTGTCAAGGCGACCATGTCCAGAGGATTGCCAGCACTGTAATAAGGCTGAGGAAAAGTTTTTTATAGCTTGTAGAACCACAGTCGTTGACAATTTTTGGCAAGATGATGAAATACGAGCAGACCAATTGGAAGACCCAGATCTCAGGTTTGTAATGCAGTGGAAGGAAAATGATCAAAGACCTTTATGGGAAGAAATAGCTTCACTATCTCCAAATATTAAGTCATACTGGGCTCAGTGGCAATCCATTGTCGTGGAAAATGGGTTGTTAAAGCGTGTATTGGAGAATGAAGATGGAACACAGCAGAGACAACAACTATTGATTCCAAGGAAGAGAATTCCTGAAGTTCTTAAACTGCTTCACAATGATGTGTCTGGGGGACACTTGGGAGTTAAAAAAACCACAGAAAAAATTCGTCAACGTTTTTATTGGGTCAATTACAATGGAGATGTAAAAGATTGGTGTAGAAGATGTGTAACTTGTGCCACTTCAAACGGACCTCAGAAACGAAGGCGTGCGCCAATGAGGCAGTATAATGTTGGTAGCCCATTTGAAAGGATAGCCATTGACATAGCGGGGCCGTTTCCCACAACGGAAAGAGGGAATAAATATATTCTGGTAGCAATGGACTATTTTAGTAAATGGACAGAAGCCTATGCACTACCGAATCAAGAAGCTACCACTGTTGCTGAAGTCTTGGTAAGGGAACTGATAAGTCGTTTTGGAGTACCATTGGAGTTACACTCGGACCAGGGAAGAAACTTTGAATCAGCCGTATTCCAGGGAATTTGTGAAGCATTAGGAATTCGAAAGACGAGAACAACTGCTTTGCATCCACAGTCGGATGGAATGGTGGAGCGAATGAATCGAACAATTGGAAGATTTTTGTCAAAAGCAGTGTCCGATCACCAGAAGGATTGGGACGAATACATCCACTTGTTCTTATTAGCTTATCGAGCGGCAATTCATGAGACAACAGGGCAAACACCGGCAAGTGTAATTTTTGGCCGTGAGTTACGGTTACCTTGCGACCTGCAGTATGGATCTAAGCCTGGAGAAGATCTAGTTGGAGAAGATTATGTGTCAGATCTTCGGAGGAAAATGAATGCTATACATGACCGTGTACGGTCCAATATTCAAGTAGCTAGTGACAAGATGAAGGAGCGATACGACATTAAAGCTGTGGAAGGTGGTTATCAGGCTGGAGACTTGGTTTGGTTATTTAATCCACAACGACGACGAGGCTACTCACCAAAGCTTCAGAAATCCTGGGAAGGACCGTATGAAGTGATCAAAAGGATAAATGATGTGGTTTATCGTATACGAAGAAAACCAAATGGGAAACCAAGAGTGGTACATTTCAATCGCCTGGCTCCTTTTTTAGGTGATAACAAGGATAAAAAAAAAAAAATCCAGTTGCTCAAGTTTGCAATCTCCAAAGTGAAGAAAAGACCTTCGAGGAATTCATGATGACTCCTTATCGACGCACTCGCCATGGTGTGACTCTGGAAATTGAGCAAGACCTCTTCGATATCCCAGAAGATAATGTTTTAGCTTACTGTGTGGCTCAAGACATGAAGATGACTAGTGGTATAGCCAAAGTTATCATGAGAAAGTATGGGATGTTATATGAGCTAAAAGCCAAGAATCTGAAGATTGGAGAAGCGGTCCATTCACAGCATGGAAAACAGCATTTATTCTACATGACGAATAAGGAAACGTCTGAGGAACGAGCAGAGTATGCTCAGATGTGGAACTGTTTACGAAGTATGCGGGATCAAATGTTACAGTTGAATCTTATGAAGCTCGGCATTCCAAAGATCAGTGATGGTATGGATTGGAAAGTGGTTCGGAATATGATAGAAGAGATTTTTCATAATACTGGAATTAATGTTCTAGTTTGCTGCTATAATCCAAGATACAGTAAAAATATGAAAAAAAGTGTACCATGTTACTTTTTCAAAGCATCTCACTGTAGAGAAGGTTCAAAATGCCGATTTATTCATCTAGAGAATTCTGTTCGGGACGAACTGAACTAAGAGGGAGGCAGTGTTATGAAATTAAGTACTATTTCTATTTAAATTGAAAATTTAAATAGAAATATTTTGAAAATAAGAACCCAAGAAAAATGAAAACAAAAGATTGAGCAGTGAGTTGGAAAAACTAGACAAACCTTGTGAAAATATAAATTGTAGAAATATAAATTGTAAAAATAAATAAGACTTTGAACCATAATAAAATAAATAAATATAAATTTCGGTACAATATTTATACTTAATGGATAGGTTTTTTTTTTATTAATCATTAGTATAGTAACCACTCTTATAATGAATTGAAGTTCTATAAGCTTGTGATGAATCGAGTTCTCCATAATATTATTATACAAATTATTATTTTGTAGACGAGATATATGGAGTGGTTTGTTATGGGTATTTACCTACTGGATCGAAGCTTTCTGTTAGTCATTCGGATACACATGTGTTAATCGTAAATCTGTCGTATAGGGTGGTTTTTATATGCATTCCTGAGAGCTGGAAGGGGAGTCAAAAAGTTGTATCGGGACAGTCAGCGGGACGCAAGAGATTGAGACGGTCGGGCTTCACGGTACCTAGAGACGAGATGTCGCGTAGGGGTCGATTTTAAGCATTTGATCGGTAGTGTACCCGGGCCGGCGTTACGATCTATTCACGTTTTATCCCCGAGGCCTCGATTATTCATATGGATCGATTAAATCCGAACAACATACATACGAGACGAAATGCAGGGGTGCCGTACCTCGGAATATACGTCGCGTCGCGCGCCGCGTCTCTCGGCAAGATTGTCAGATTAATTTTCGTGATTAATATAATTATTTTACGATCCTTTATTCATAATATTCGTGAGCGATTGCCGTCGCCAATATTTAAGTGTTGGAGTGACCGGAGCGAGGTCCTCACCGAGGAGAATCCAGCTGAGTTATTTATTTATTTATTTATTTCACTTGATTTTTCTACTTGTTTATTTAATGTAAGGATTGTATGGAACGGATTTGTCAAGATTATAAATTTATTGTTAACATCAGCTATCTCGTTATATTAAACTCTTGAATTGACAAATCTTTTCAAACAATCGCGAATGTATGTCAGATGTTTTGTTTGCAAGGGAGAAAATGCACGATTTCTAGAATGTACACAGCATTTTACATATCCAACAAAGCTATTTGTTCAGGCGACAGTAGCTAACGAGAGATGGATTTTGAAATCGAGCCAATAGCCAGCGAGACTGGGCGATAACCTCTCATCTACTTAAATAAAGGCTGTTAAAAAGCGGTGGGTCAGGGGCCGGCAGTACTTGCGGGGGAGCGCGGGCCGATCTGAAAGCTGAAAGGACCCCAATCCTTCACCCCCACGTGGGAGAAACGGGGTGTGGGGTGACTGAAGCTTTGGAAAGTCGACCCAACGCCAAGGTTATTCCAGACCTCGTCATCTCTCATGTCCTCGTACTATAACGATCACAACACTGTGGGATTCTCCACACGCACTTATACAGCACGTTATAGCCAAGACACGGAGGGAGGCCGAACCGTGTCTGGTCTAAGTACACGCACACTACACACCACACTAAATGTAGGCTGTCCCACACTTAATCCTTTTCCAAAGTGAGATTGTTCGTGAATGGGGAGAGGAAACCGGTGAAATAATGGATCTATAGATTTTGGACTTTCAGTCATTGAATCCAACGTGAATGAGAGAAAGATTTGAATTGAATGTTCTGTTTGTTTACAAATTACACTTGCTCGAGGCCTAATTAGATTTGCACCCTTTCACTAACCGCATGATAGGTAGCTTGTAGTATGGTGGATTATAGTACGTAGGTGTCCTACTTGTGATATGGAGGCTTCATGCTTCGCAAGGTAGTCGAAGTAACCATTTCACCAGTATTATATTATTAAGCCGTTGTTGTACAACGAAGAGCCTTAGACGCTGTGAAACACTTAGTGTCACACAGCAGGAAAGGCTGACTACTCCGCGAGGTAAATAGTCATGATTGCGAGCGTGGCTTTTGCTAAAAACCCTGGCTATTTGTTCCACGAGGTGGAAGGGCTAGGTCAGGCCGAGAAAGACCTGGGTGTCTCGGATGGATACACGCGGCGAGGAAAGTGAGCGTGTATCACCGCCCTTAAGGCGGTTCCCTTATCAAAACCAATATTTAGCATAAGAATGCATGATAAGATTATGTTATATTTAAGTATTATGAATTATGTGTCATACATGTGTTTGTACTTTTGTTTATGTTTAATTGATTCCCCCTGAACTTATCATTACGTGTAGGATGAAATCGGTGGTAATTGCGTTCTGCGTATTATTGATTACAACCAAAACTCGCTTTCATTTGCTATTGTAGAGTAGGATTGCATTAGATAATAGAAATGTCGAACTAGGAGAGGTAGGTTGTTCAGGAAGCCGGGGTTCGCGAATCAGGGATATTATGGATCACAGCGTTGGCGTCCTATGTAAAACTAGACGATCTGGCCAAATACTTATCGTAAGATACTCGCGTATTTGAATTCTTTCAGGTAATGACGAATAGGAGGCATAGACATCGCTATGAAAAGAAAAAGAAGACAGGTGAGACAATGCAGTCGGCAGGGGTGAGTAATATTATTTTCTCGTATGCTCGGTAATTTCAGAATTATTTCGTTTTCCTCCTCCTTAGGTTACATACAGATATGTCCTGAAACGGCTCGGGAAATCGGGTGTCATGGATCGACAACCGTCGGTTCGCGTGCGTTCGTACGTTAAGGGCATGAATGAAATCCATCGAGGAGCAATTTTACAGGCAAAATTACGTCACCTCAGAGGGGAGCTGTGATGAATCGAGTTCTCCATAATATTATTATACAAATTATTATTTTGTAGACGAGATATATGGAGTGGTTTGTTATGGGTATTTACCTACTGGATCGAAGCTTTCTGTTAGTCATTCGGATACACATGTGTTAATCGTAAATCTGTCGTATAGGGTGGTTTTTATATGCATTCCTGAGAGCTGGAAGGGGAGTCAAAAAGTTGTATCGGGACAGTCAGCGGGACGCAAGAGATTGAGACGGTCGGGCTTCACGGTACCTAGAGACGAGATGTCGCGTAGGGGTCGATTTTAAGCATTTGATCGGTAGTGTACCCGGGCCGGCGTTACGATCTATTCACGTTTTATCCCCGAGGCCTCGATTATTCATATGGATCGATTAAATCCGAACAACATACATACGAGACGAAATGCAGGGGTGCCGTACCTCGGAATATACGTCGCGTCGCGCGCCGCGTCTCTCGGCAGGATTGTCAGATTAATTTTCGTGATTAATATAATTATTTTACGATCCTTTATTCATAATATTCGTGAGCGATTGCCGTCGCCAATATTTAAGTGTTGGAGTGACCGGAGCGAGGTCCTCACCGAGGAGAATCCAGCTGAGTTATTTATTTATTTATTTATTTCACTTGATTTTTCTACTTGTTTATTTAATGTTAGGATTGTATGGAACGGATTTGTCAAGATTATAAATTTATTGTTAACATCAGCTATCTCGTTATATTAAACTCTTGAATTGACAAATCTTTTCAAACAATCGCGAATGTATGTAAGATGTTTTGTTTGCAAGGGAGAAAATGCACGATTTCTAGAATGTACACAGCATTTTACATATCCAACAAAGCTATTTGTTCAGGCGACAGTAGCTAACGAGAGATGGATTTTGAAATCGAGCCAATAGCCAGCGAGACTGGGCGATAACCTCTCATCTACTTAAATAAAGGCTGTTAAAAAGCGGTGGGTCAGGGGCCGGCAGTACTTGCGGGGGAGCGCGGGCCGATCTGAAAGCTGAAAGGACCCCAATCCTTCACCCCCACGTGGGAGAAACGGGGTGTGGGGTGACTGAAGCTTTGGAAAGTCGACCCAACGCCAAGGTTATTCCAGACCTCGTCATCTCTCATGTCCTCGTACTATAACGATCACAACACTGTGGGATTCTCCACACGCACTTATACAGCACGTTATAGCCAAGACACGGAGGGAGGCCGAACCGTGTCTGGTCTAAGTACACGCACACTACACACCACACTAAATGTAGGCTGTCCCACACTTAATCCTTTTCCAAAGTGAGATTGTTCGTGAATGGGGAGAGGAAACCGGTGAAATAATGGATCTATAGATTTTGGACTTTCAGTCATTGAATCCAACGTGAATGAGAGAAAGATTTGAATTGAATGTTCTGTTTGTTTACAAATTACACTTGCTCGAGGCCTAATTAGATTTGCACCCTTTCACTAACCGCATGATAGGTAGCTTGTAGTATGGTGGATTATAGTACGTAGGTGTCCTACTTGTGATATGGAGGCTTCATGCTTCGCAAGGTAGTCGAAGTAACCATTTCACCAGTATTATATTATTAAGCCGTTGTTGTACAACGAAGAGCCTTAGACGCTGTGAAACACTTAGTGTCACACAGCAGGAAAGGCTGACTACTCCGCGAGGTAAATAGTCATGATTGCGAGCGTGGCTTTTGCTAAAAACCCTGGCTATTTGTTCCACGAGGTGGAAGGGCTAGGTCAGGCCGAGAAAGACCTGGGTGTCTCGGATGGATACACGCGGCGAGGAAAGTGAGCGTGTATCACCGCCCTTAAGGCGGTTCCCTTATCAAAACCAATATTTAGCATAAGAATGCATGATAAGATTATGTTATATTTAAGTATTATGAATTATGTGTCATACATGTGTTTGTACTTTTGTTTATGTTTAATTGATTCCCCCTGAACTTATCATTACGTGTAGGATGAAATCGGTGGTAATTGCGTTCTGCGTATTATTGATTACAACCAAAACTCGCTTTCATTTGCTATTGTAGAGTAGGATTGCATTAGATAATAGAAATGTCGAACTAGGAGAGGTAGGTTGTTCAGGAAGCCGGGGTTCGCGAATCAGGGATATTATGGATCACAGCGTTGGCGTCCTATGTAAAACTAGACGATCTGGCCAAATACTTATCGTAAGATACTCGCGTATTTGAATTCTTTCAGGTAATGACGAATAGGAGGCATAGACATCGCTATGAGAAGAAAAAGAAGACAGGTGAGACAATGCAGTCGGCAGGGGTGAGTAATATTATTTTCTCGTATGCTCGGTAATTTCAGAATTATTTCGTTTTCCTCCTCCTTAGGTTACATACAGATATGTCCTGAAACGGCTCGGGAAATCGGGTGTCATGGATCGACAACCGTCGGTTCGCGTGCGTTCGTACGTTAAGGGCATGAATGAAATCCATCGAGGAGCAATTTTACAGGCAAAATTACGTCACCTCAGAGGGGAGCTGTGATGAATCGAGTTCTCCATAATATTATTATACAAATTATTATTTTGTAGACGAGATATATGGAGTGGTTTGTTATGGGTATTTACCTACTGGATCGAAGCTTTCTGTTAGTCATTCGGATACACATGTGTTAATCGTAAATCTGTCGTATAGGGTGGTTTTTATATGCATTCCTGAGAGCTGGAAGGGGAGTCAAAAAGTTGTATCGGGACAGTCAGCGGGACGCAAGAGATTGAGACGGTCGGGCTTCACGGTACCTAGAGACGAGATGTCGCGTAGGGGTCGATTTTAAGCATTTGATCGGTAGTGTACCCGGGCCGGCGTTACGATCTATTCACGTTTTATCCCCGAGGCCTCGATTATTCATATGGATCGATTAAATCCGAACAACATACATACGAGACGAAATGCAGGGGTGCCGTACCTCGGAATATACGTCGCGTCGCGCGCCGCGTCTCTCGGCAAGATTGTCAGATTAATTTTCGTGATTAATATAATTATTTTACGATCCTTTATTCATAATATTCGTGAGCGATTGCCGTCGCCAATATTTAAGTGTTGGAGTGACCGGAGCGAGGTCCTCACCGAGGAGAATCCAGCTGAGTTATTTATTTATTTATTTATTTCACTTGATTTTTCTACTTGTTTATTTAATGTAAGGATTGTATGGAACGGATTTGTCAAGATTATAAATTTATTGTTAACATCAGATATCTCGTTATATTAAACTCTTGAATTGACAAATCTTTTCAAACAATCGCGAATGTATGTAAGATGTTTTGTTTGCAAGGGAGAAAATGCACGATTTCTAGAATGTACACAGCATTTTACATATCCAACAAAGCTATTTGTTCAGGCGACAGTAGCTAACGAGAGATGGATTTTGAAATCGAGCCAATAGCCAGCGAGACTGGGCGATAACCTCTCATCTACTTAAATAAAGGCTGTTAAAAAGCGGTGGGTCAGGGGCCGGCAGTACTTGCGGGGGAGCGCGGGCCGATCTGAAAGCTGAAAGGACCCCAATCCTTCACCCCCACGTGGGAGAAACGGGGTGTGGGGTGACTGAAGCTTTGGAAAGTCGACCCAACGCCAAGGTTATTCCAGACCTCGTCATCTCTCATGTCCTCGTACTATAACGATCACAACACTGTGGGATTCTCCACACGCACTTATACAGCACGTTATAGCCAAGACACGGAGGGAGGCCGAACCGTGTCTGGTCTAAGTACACGCACACTACACACCACACTAAATGTAGGCTGTCCCACACTTAATCCTTTTCCAAAGTGAGATTGTTCGTGAATGGGGAGAGGAAACCGGTGAAATAATGGATCTATAGATTTTGGACTTTCAGTCATTGAATCCAACGTGAATGAGAGAAAGATTTGAATTGAATGTTCTGTTTGTTTACAAATTACACTTGCTCGAGGCCTAATTAGATTTGCACCCTTTCACTAACCGCATGATAGGTAGCTTGTAGTATGGTGGATTATAGTACGTAGGTGTCCTACTTGTGATATGGAGGCTTCATGCTTCGCAAGGTAGTCGAAGTAACCATTTCACCAGTATTATATTATTAAGCCGTTGTTGTACAACGAAGAGCCTTAGACGCTGTGAAACACTTAGTGTCACACAGCAGGAAAGGCTGACTACTCCGCGAGGTAAATAGTCATGATTGCGAGCGTGGCTTTTGCTAAAAACCCTGGCTATTTGTTCCACGAGGTGGAAGGGCTAGGTCAGGCCGAGAAAGACCTGGGTGTCTCGGATGGATACACGCGGCGAGGAAAGTGAGCGTGTATCACCGCCCTTAAGGCGGTTCCCTTATCAAAACCAATATTTAGCATAAGAATGCATGATAAGATTATGTTATATTTAAGTATTATGAATTATGTGTCATACATGTGTTTGTACTTTTGTTTATGTTTAATTGATTCCCCCTGAACTTATCATTACGTGTAGGATGAAATCGGTGGTAATTGCGTTCTGCGTATTATTGATTACAACCAAAACTCGCTTTCATTTGCTATTGTAGAGTAGGATTGCATTAGATAATAGAAATGTCGAACTAGGAGAGGTAGGTTGTTCAGGAAGCCGGGGTTCGCGAATCAGGGATATTATGGATCACAGCGTTGGCGTCCTATGTAAAACTAGACGATCTGGCCAAATACTTATCGTAAGATACTCGCGTATTTGAATTCTTTCAGGTAATGACGAATAGGAGGCATAGACATCGCTATGAGAAGAAAAAGAAGACAGGTGAGACAATGCAGTCGGCAGGGGTGAGTAATATTATTTTCTCGTATGCTCGGTAATTTCAGAATTATTTCGTTTTCCTCCTCCTTAGGTTACATACAGATATGTCCTGAAACGGCTCGGGAAATCGGGTGTCATGGATCGACAACCGTCGGTTCGCGTGCGTTCGTACGTTAAGGGCATGAATGAAATCCATCGAGGAGCCATTCGTGTCAAGCTTATTAAATAAAATCTACAGATTTTAAAAAAAATAGGTCAATCAGTGCATATTTTTTTTTATTTTAAAGTATAAATCCACTACCATTAAAAACAGCTAAATGAAAAAAACGCGAATAAAATCTAAAATCTAAGTGAAAATATTTTAATGTCTATTTTAATTTACCTACTTGAAAACTTTCATCTTCTTTAACACAAGATATCGCATCAAGAATGCTGTTTACATAAAGACTTTCGTCCTAAAATCAAAGTAAATAATACGAGTTCTAGGCTTTGCGAATTCCGTCACAAATCAAAGGCTTGAAGATTTAATACAGCACAGGGACATTGAAGGAAGCCTTCATTTGTTCCCACCATTATATTTCACTACAATATTCTAAAAATCTTATCAGATCCTTTCGGTATAATGCATTATTTATTTGACGGAAAATACGAGGTTTCCTTCTTATGAAAAGCTTATGATTGTTTAATGTATGAAAGTAGCAATGAAGGGGAATTTTTTGAAAAAATAAATTTGTGATTTTGTATTTGTCTATGTTCATACCAATTTTCAGCGTTCTAGCTTTTATGGTTTCTGAGATATATGGAAAAATAAAGTAAAAATTCAAAAGTTGATAACCCCTGACTGAAATAAAATTCAAAATTCTGAGTATAAAAGTTTTGTAGGCCTATAACTATCTATATATTCTGAAATTTTGGGCTCTGTAAATTGAGCGGATCAAAAGTTATAAGGGGGGACGGACACACATACACACACACACACACACACACACACACAGACATACGAAATATTCTACTCCGAATTCTGAGTAAATCAGTAAATCCGTATATGGAACATATATGTGTTTTTTGACTTCAAAGTTGGAAAAACTGTGAAAAATACTCTGGAATACTCTGCTCACAAGATTGAGTGCTTTTTTGTTCTACAACAAATCAGAAAGCAAAACGTTGAATGTTTATTTTGAAATTAAGGTCGGATTGTTTTTCGTCGTCACTAGAACTATAACATGATATTTAGTTGGTTCAAATGAGAAAGGTCAGATAGCTTATTGACGAAGCAAAATTTGGAACGAGTTCTGAATAACTTGTCCTATTTCCTCTCAGGAATGTAACAAATCACACTTAAAAATAGGCACGGATTACCTATCTATGGTTGTATACAGATATTTTCCGAAAGTCAATTATATTTATGATACTTAGAATTTTTTTAAATCTACTTATTTTTTATGGGTGTTGGCAGAGCTTTAGTGCGCTGGGTTAGATATTTCATGGTTGCGAGTTCGAATCCTGCCGCGATCGGTTTAGTACATTTATAGCACAAGCATTTATGCTCAATTTAGGGAATATATGAGGAAGTTCACTGTTAAAAAAAATAAGAAATTGGGTTTTCGAAACGTTTTGAAACGAAATAACTTAGGCAAGTTTGTAGGCAGATTGATAGTTGTTGATAAAATTCCATTTCAAAAAAAAAAATAGAAAAATAAAATCAAAATTTTATTGTTCCACTATTTTAAAATTTAAATGTTTTTTTAATATATTAAAATATTTTCATATTTTTTAATACCTACGTTATGGTTTAAAAGAAAGTACATGTATAAGTACATCATAATTTCCTATATACATAAATACCATCACGGCATCCAGCACGGAAACAGGTTTTCGGTTATGCATTTCCTTAAAAAAGGAAGCACGACACATGCATGTATGCCCACACAATAGTCTCGTCTCACCTAAAATCATTATTTCCTAAAATAATATAATGATATAAATAAAATCCGTTGAAGTAGAATTCGAACGTAGGTCAACTGAGTCTTTACCTCATTGCACTTACCACCCTCTAACATATGAATTCAGATTTGTTTGTTTGGCTTTTGTATGGATGTTACGTAAAATTTGTCAAAAACTGTCAAATAATGATACGCAACAAACACGCTTTATAGCAATCTCATAATCGCAAATGATTCCAAAATTAAATTCAGATTTATTTGTTTGGCTTTTGTTTGTTTGTTACGTGAAATGTGTCATAAACTGTCATACACAAACATACGCAACAATCACGCTTTATAGTTTTATCATAATCGCAAATGATTCCAAAATTAAATTCAGATTTATTTGTTTGTTTTTTTAACGTTTATTACGTATTTTTTTTCTTCAACTGTCAAATAATACGTAATAATTTACGCATATGAGATTCAGATGTATTTATTTGATTTTTTAATGTTTATTTCGTAGGTAGATCAGAGAAGGAAGAAATAAGCTATGCAAATTGCATAAATCCAGGTGTTTTATTTATACTGATAAACTAATGATATATTAATTTATGTACGTTTTATAGAAATCCTATTCGTAACTTGAGTACATGAATTTATTCATAATAAATTTTAATTTGTTTTGAATATGAAGTAGTATCATAATAATTTGATGGCGTATTTAATAGCGACAAAAATGAAATGACAGCGTAAATCCGAGTTTGTTCATTGACATAAATAAATATAAGAATAAATGTGAAAAACAGTGAATAATGAGCTTTTCAGATATTGTCACAGGCCCACAGATATTTAAATAAATATCTTCATCTTTGTTTTCATAATAGATACGAATATTCGTGGTAAAACATAATATTCTAAGCTTTAAATCGATTTCTATAAAAAAACTTAACTTTAAACGAATACCTAATGACCTTTAACCAATATAAACAAGTAAGTTAAAAAAAAACTAGGACAAACTTTTCAATTTTTTTTTTCGCGTTGATTAAAGAATAAAACGAGTGAGTTGTGGCCAACACTAAACTCTCCACTACACAATGAAGCTTCCCTGCTAATATTACACTCTAATATCAATATGAAATCAAATATGTAACTAAACATTGCTAAACGTAAAAATTCTCCTATATATTTTTCATACAAAATATCGATTAATAGAAACATAATTATTGAAAGGATATATATTTTTCTTTTAAGGTTGGCAAACTCTGAATGCAGTTTTGTGAAAATTCTTTTTTTTGCATAAATAATTCAAATAAAATGAAAATATCTCAAATTTCCAGGTCGTGAGAGCATTTTTAAAGTTTTAACAGATGAAATCATAGAGAAATAATTAACTGTTGTCTATGGAAAACTAATCAGCTCTAAGTTTATGTACTTCACACATATGGTATCAATATGAAGTTCATCAGTCATTTGGTTTGGGCTGTACAGAGGACACAAATTTTCAAATTTGTGTACGGCATACACACAAAAACATCACGATGTATCAATATGAAGTTCATCAGTCATTTGGTTTGGGCTGTACAGAGGACACAAATTTTCAAATTTGTGTACGGCATACGGCATACACACAAAAACATCACGATGAAACTCAAAGTATACACTCTCTACATGATACCCATTGAGAAATTGATGTAAAAAAAATACGCTTAAAAATTGTGAAATCATGACTCTCCACTATTCCATAGTTGGTAGTGGAGAGTAAAAATATTTCACGTCAGTCCGTAGATTGTTTACATTAATACTGCCAATTTAAAACACATAAAGTCAAAAGCAGTTGTTTTGTACAAAAAAAAAAACAATTCAAATACAGAACATACCTACATAATTTATTGTGAAACGGTATAGATGGAACTTATTTTTATTATTGACTTTATTAAAAACATCGATTCATATATTATATTATTTTGTATGGCAGAATAATGAATATCTACATATGTACGTGATCTCTGAGAGAGATTGATACTTATAAAATCTTTATTCATACATAATACTGAAAAAGGACTGAACTCCACACTATCCTATCCTGAAATAGATGTTTTAGATAGAAAACAAAATATCTTAAACTATTCAATATTTAGGATTTATCAATGAGGATTCTTAAACTATACATACTATCGCCATAAACAGATGTAACTTATAAGTTACGTGCACCTAGTACTTACAAAGAAACATATGTTTTTAATACGAAGTAAGCTTTATTATTGAAATGTATCTTTTGCAACCTCCTTCTTAATAAATTCTTACTATATAACATAAATCATCACAAATTGCTTTGTCTAGGATCCTTCTAAGACAAGTAGGTAGATGGCCGTTAAACATAATTGGATAAATACAATAGAACTCTCCACTCAAAATGAATATTCTTTTAGAATATGTCATAATATGTTTATCAACAATAATAGGACTTCTGAAAACGTCATAAATCTTGAAAAATCAGTCTTGCTTATTTATATTCTGTTGAAATAATGATGATATTTATGTGCTATGAATACCTACCATCAGTCTCCCGATGAATAATAACTTTGTACTTTCATATGAATAAGCAGCTACATACCTATAGATTCAAGTACCTTTCTACATTTTTTGTCATTGTTTTAAGAGAATGCGTCATAATACTAATATTATATTTTTGGATAGTCTTGTTGTATGGAGATAATTGAAAACGTTTTCCTTGACTGCTCTCGGTGGATGACCGTGTTGTTTAAAGTATAACGATAAGACCCGAACCTCACACCGGGAACGAAGAAGAAATCAAAGTTATTTCTCTGGAGACCTGTAAAACTGTTTGAATGAGAGACGGAACAGACGGGGGAGAATGTACCAGAGGCTGATACCTCCTTGGGCTAGATAAGTTTTCTACCCACTTACACATTTAAACCTTGGTAAACATTGGCTTAATTTTAGTACAAAATACTTAATATAGATTAAAAATTATATAAAATATAAGACGAATCGATCGTCCAAAAAGTCGTTGAATAATAATTAATCTCCTTTGATTTTAACCAATATAATTTGTATAAGGACAGACGGGGTTGGAGGCAAAAGTTGAAGGAGGCCAAGTCTCGACTTGAGCTGTAGCGCCATCGAAGAAGAAGGAGAAGATTTTATTATGAGGCACCGACTTAGAGTAGTACTTCCACTATTTTCTATTATCATAGTTTTCACGTGTCGATTTCAATTATCCGTAAGATCCGGATAATCGAAAATACAACAAGCAAAATAAAAAAAGGAAAGTATTATTTTTTTAAAAACCATTTATGTCCCTTTACGATGGGTACAAATTGCAACGTTATTCTAGGTATCAACAAAAATAATATATTTTAACCCTTGGGGTTTTCGGTCTCCGTAAAACAAATTAAAATTATTTCAGAGGCATAAAAACAAATAATCTAATTATGTGTACGTGACCGAACCAAGCTCAAGAGGTCTGTACGCTAGACTGATAATCCACTGTGCCGGAGAAAGTAATAGTGATGAGCATAACTTGGTAGGACCGAGTTAATAAAATTTAGACTTACCGATTTAATAAACAAATCCGAGTTTTAGACAGATTGAATCGGAAGAGCTTTTCAATAATCGTGTTTCCATGTTCGTACACGCTAATCTCCGAAAACGCCCAACAGATTTCAATGCAATTTTCTAATGCAAGGTTTCGGATTAAAATATAGTATAGTTTTGGATCCGATAGGTGGCGCAGTTATCAAGATATAAAGATAATATTTTTATAATTTCACGATTTTTTTTCGATTTCTCGTTTAAAAATATATATTTGATTTCCCTACTCACCCCTAAGATTTTTTTATAGGAAAAATGGATCTTCATTCATTTTTAAGTGGTGTAATCTTTCAATAGATGGCGGTGTGAACAAATCAAATGACATCTGTATTACGCACTCAAATGTAAGATTTTTTTGGTAAAGTGAGGTCTATATAAAATGCGGTCTACATAGAAGGCGGTCTGTGGTAGAACAGCGTCTAACAACAAGTATATTTGTCTAGCGACAAGTATATTTGTTTGTCGCTGGGCCGAGTTCATCGCCCTCGGTGTCAAGCGTGCGACAATAAATCGCAACTACGGTATGAATGTACTATAGAATGTTCGAGAGAGTTCGCGGACATTGGACTTGCTACCCCTCGGCGCATCATTATATAAGGGAGTGTACGCCTGTATAAGATGTCACATCACGACCCCGCTGTCTCTTCACTACGCGACCACTGGTTGCTTCTCGACCACGAGAGTACGACGTCACTTCACTTCGTCGTTTCACGACCCGCGAGCACGACGTCACTTCATTTCGTCACTTCACGCCGTTACGACCACGCGACCACGCCGCTACACGACCACCGATCTCTTCACTACGCGAGCAGGCTTTCACATCGTCACTCGACCACCGGTCATCTCTCGACCCCGCGAGCACGATGGTTCTTCACCATGCGAATACTCGGTAACTTCGACTCGCTCGTTATATATACCTACTCATCGTGAGAAAATTCGTTTGTAAGTGTTTTATTGATTGTGAATTTACCTATGAAAAACTATTAATTGTGATCAATATACTCGTAAGTTAAAAATGATTTAAGTATAATTTTTTTCTTCTCTCTAAACCACTGTCCTTGTAATATTAATGCAAAGCATTTTAAATCTCCTTGATTTGATATTCAACTGGTAACCAAAACGTTACCAACACGCTTTAAGTTAATACTTTTTTGAAGTGTAGAAATCACGCTATGTCTCAATTAAGCTTGTCAGACTGAACCTTACTTATAGACCTATTTTGACATAATACGCACATTCATTGCTTCATTTGTATTCATACATAGCTTTAAAAGTACCTACATGCTCTCCGATTGTTCAGATATTTTGCGGTATTTATAAGATGTTATAAATGTGGTCACTTTTAAATGGTTTCTAAAATTCTAGTGTAATGATTGTGTGTTGTGAACATTTAATGAATACTTCAGAAGCAATAAACTGTATTTTATTGTAAGTGGCTTGTCTCATTATAATAATTGATGATACGTTTTATTATTAATGGAATATTGCATGACTGATTTCATCTCAAATGCGAAAACGTTAATTTGACTGCATTTGTGAATGCGACACTAATAGTACCTATGACCAATATCAATATAGCGCTTTGCTCATCCCTAGCTAAAATTACTGCTAGTATTAATCAGGTGGACAGATTAATTTGCGCGTTTGTTAGGGTATTTTGTAAGCAGCACGTTGCAGAAGTATATATTATAATTTATAAATAAATTATCTTAATTTTAGATGAAGACCATGGAAGAAAAATACAAGCTTTGAAAACATGGTAATTCAGATACCTATTAATTTACGAATACAATATTTTTTTTACTGACAAAATTTTTAACATCTCAATAGAGACGAAGTTGGGATATTGTAGAAGAACCAGGAACTCGAGGAACCTACAGGACTTACGACCTGTCATCGGCTGTTTTTTTACGTGACCACTTTATGCGCTTGCGTAACGTTCTCCAATTATGCCTTCTTATTGAGTTCCCTTATCAATGTAATTTATGAAAGTTCTATATATTTGAATAGTGTATAACAATTCAACTGAAAATAAGGAACTATACTATTGCCATCTATGAAGTAACGGAAAAACCTTTTTTTGTAACGCCATCTATTGAGAAATTAGTTTATTTGTAAACAATGAAAGCAACAGTCTTTATAAATGAGGAGACTGTGTCTAGCACAGATGTCACCCCTGAACTGCGCCAGAAATATTATTTCATTTTTGTCTTGTTTACCTACTTGTGCCAATGTGTATGTAAATCGAATATATTTTTTTAATTGCAATACGCAAACATATATTTGCGTATTTGCAATAAAAAAATATTTGATTGAATACAATATTGTTCAACATTTAAATAATGGACTATTTTACTCTATATATGTAGGTATTTCCTCATTCTGACTTCTCATAATCAAAGATGCAGGTTGTGGCTATCACTAAACTATCTGCTACAAACACTAAGTGAACATTTTATACAATTTAAAATAATTAATATTATCAATTAATTTAAATATGAGCGATGACCGTCTGACAAAAAATATATAAGGCTGATAAAAGAGGAACAAACAGTAGAGGTCGGCCAAGGAAAACTTGGCAAATCACATAAATGGATTTTTTTAAAGATGGAGGCATTAGAAGTAAGAATAACAGAAGAGCGTGTATGATAAGATACATGGATGTGAACGCAGTGAGAAATGTATGTCAAGAGAGAGGAGTCTGGCGTTCGGATCTCTCTTCCTACCTCAAATAGGGAAAGGGAGTGATGGTATGGTATGGTAACATTATTTAGTCATTTAAGTGCGTGGAAGACAAGCACAATGTTCGTTTAAAACAAATATTATATAAACGATTGCATACATACATACATACCATCATGCCATATCTCTTACGGGGTAAGCAGAGAGAACCGAGCGCCATACTTCGATATTTTTGCACACATTTCTAGCTTCCTTTACATCCATGCATCGTCTCATACATGCTCGTCGATTATTCAAGCTTCTTATATTTCCTTCTTTCAAAATATCATTCACATGGTCATGCCATCACTTTCTGGGACGGCCCCTGCTATTCACTCCATCTCTTACACCCATGTATATTTTTTTGGTCAGTCGTTCATCATTCAATCTTTCAATGTGTCCAAACCACTTCAAGGAATTCACTTTCATTCTACTTATAATACTCTTCTTCATCTTGCATTACATCCTTATGTTCTCATTTTTTATTCTATCATATATGGTTCTATTACGTACTCTTCTTAGTGATCTCATTTCCATAGCATTTATTGTACTTTAATGCGTCTTTTGCCACGTCCATATTTCACTGGCATACATCAAAATGGGCAATTGCATTATGTACGGCACTTTTGCATTATGGTTGAGGCTTCCTTTGAGATGCTTGGATCGGACATTACTGGTCTGAGAGCACCGTTTATTATATTACTCTTTATCAGGTCTTCCATTCCGTTCAAACATACTCCCCAAGTATAAATATTCCTTTACTGGTTCTAGCCATTCGTTCTCTACTTTTATTCTAAACGACTTTAAACGATTTCTTACACTATGTACAGTAAGATTATTGTGAGATTGGAATTATTTCCAACTAACCAGTGTTTTTATTCCAGAAGAGCAACAGGTATTATTAAATAAATTTAAAAAATCTAACTCTAGATGCCGGCGATTTGGACTTGGAACGACCAAAAATGTAATCCTCTAATGAGTTAAAATAGAAAAGTGTTTCGATCAATCCTCCATGTCTGGATACTTTGTTTTAATGATGTCGTTAAATTTTGACATCGTCAATATGAACCAATTTGTTTTTATGTCTGTCGGTTAGCGTGTGCTCGTTTTAAGTTTACACCGTCTAAATATGGGTACGTAACAAAGTTGTCAATGAATATTCATGCCAATCGGATTGAATGTTAGTAAAAACATTTCATGTTCTGAAAGAATACATTTTAATTCTACGCTCTGTTTGATTGGTAGCATCAATACAAAAAATGCTATTTGAGCTAAAAATGGATGGTTAATAAACATCCAGGCTACAAATTTAGGCATTGTTACGTACAATTCAATCAATATCAATGCAACTATTTGAAAATTTAAAAGAGTTCCATACACGACTGATACAACTTATCTGTCGATCGACATTATAAAAATCTAATAGGATCAGTGAATTCATCAATAACAAGCAATTTGTGTTTGAATAATATGCGTATTCATCAATAACAAGCAATTTGTGTATGAATAATTTGTGTATTCATCAATAACAAGCAATTTGTGTATGAATAATTTGTGTATTCATCAATAACAAGCAATTTGTGAGTGAAGTGTATTAGTGCATGTGACCAGTGAGAATCAAATCAGCAAGAAACATTCAAATAAGTGCTATTTTCAACATCATAAAACTTATAGGCAGCCATTAAAGGAAAAACTCTTAAATTGAAGCTATCCATCAGACAGTAGCTATATTGTTCATAGAAGCTGAAAATTTTGGCTTACCTATAAATACAATACGTAAAGAAATACATTAAAATATAATTACAGATTAGAAAAACTGTATTTAAAGAAAAAAATGAATTAAATCGATACCTACTCATTTAAGACTTAATATTTTTGACAATTGTTTAATTGCAACCACACTACAACATTGGAAATTGAAAAGTCAATGCGATCCTTTTCAGGGCCACAAAATGTAAATTCCATTTGGGCATCTGATTGAAAAATATTTTTCATGGCCACTGAAATGAACGAGGATGAACTTATGCTAAAAATCTTTGTATATTCGACATTTGCCAATTTTCTTTCAGGGTTTGCGTAGTCTGTACGTTCTAGGCACGCCCCTGTTAACAGGCATATTATAATTTAATACATGTCATGAATATAAAATACCCTGTAAAACAATGTAGAAAAACCAATATAAAAATAAGAACACACATTAAATATATTTTATATTTTTTTCATAAAGCGAACTTTCGAACTCTTAAATATTTTTATGATTTTAGATTATATTTATATATGATAGTTATGATGTATAAATCGGATTGTTTTTATTGATGTTTTGGTTTGAGATTACAAATGAAATTAAACAGGTAAGTTGCATTAACTGTACCAGTTGGGTGTGCCTTTTTTGCTGTGGAATAATATTATTGTCACAATAATGTTTTAAGGTAACCAACTGCGTATTAGTAAATATTGTATTTTTTGTGTGGTGGGTGCATGGATGGGTGCATGGGTATCCATTTAATATTGTAAATCTCCAACCTCGAAACAGGCGTAGTCCTAGTGAGTTTGGGATAGTTTTTATGAATAATGTTATAAATATCGAGATAGTATAAAATAAATAAATAATAAATAGGTTTGTTTCTTATTATTGGTACATTTAATTTAAATATTTTAATTAGTATTATATAATATTTATAGGTTTAAGAATACAAAAACAAAATATAGAAACTCAAAGGAGGAAATTTGTTTTGAAAACCAACAATTGAGTATAGTCCAATTTGAGGCCCTAAAAGACAAAGTCGAAAATACATCAAAGGCGGCGAAACAATGAATTAAAAGGGCCATGTTAACGATAATAGTATTGTTATGAAATTAAGTACTATTTCAATTTAAATAGAAATAGTACTTAATTTCATAACACTGCCTCCCTCTTAGTTCAGTTCGTCCCGAACAGAATTCTCTAGATGAATAAATCGGCATTTTGAACCTTCTCTACAGTGAGATGCTTTGAAAAAGTAACATGGTACACTTTTTTTTATATTTTTACTGTATCTTGGATTATAGCAGCAAACTAGAACATTAATTCCAGTATTATGAAAAATCTCTTCTATCATATTCCGAACCACTTTCCAATCCATACCATCACTGATCTTTGGAATGCCGAGCTTCATAAGATTCAACTGTAACATTTGATCCCGCATACTTCGTAGACAGTTCCACATCTGAGCATACTCTGCTCGTTCCTCAGACGTTTCCTTATTCGTCATGTAGAATAAATGCTGTTTTCCATGCTGTGAATGGACCGCTTCTCCAATCTTCAGATTCTTGGCTTTTAGCTCATATAACATCCCATACTTTCTCATGATAACTTTGGCTATACCACTAGTCATCTTCATGTCTTGAGCCACACAGTAAGCTAAAACATTATCTTCTGGGATATCGAAGAGGTCTTGCTCAATTTCCACAGTCACACCATGGCGAGTGCGTCGATAAGGAGTCATCATGAATTCCTCGAAGGTCTTTTCTTCACTTTGGACATTGCAAACTTGAGCAACTGGATTTTTTTCCTCATCCTTGTTATCACCTAAAAAGGGAGCCAGGCGATTGAAATGTACCACTCTTGGCTTCCCATTTGGTTTTCTTCGTATACGATAAACCACATCATTAATCCTTTTGATCACTTCATACGGTCCTTCCCAGGATTTCTGAAGCTTTGGTGAGTAGCCTCGTCGTCGTTGTGGATTAAATAACCAAACCAAGTCTCCAGCCTGATAACCACCTTCCACAGCTTTAATGTCGTATCGCTCCTTCATCTTGTCACTAGCTACTTGAATATTGGACCGTACACGGTCATGTATAGCATTCATTTTCCTCCGAAGATCTGACACATAATCTTCTCCAACTAGATCTTCTCCAGGCTTAGATCCATACTGCAGGTCGCAAGGTAACCGTAACTCACGGCCAAAAATCACACTTGCCGGTGTTTGCCCTGTTGTCTCATGAATTGCTGCTCGATAAGCTAATAAGAACAAGTGGATGTATTCGTCCCAATCCTTCTGGTGATCGGACACTGCTTTTGACAAAAATCTTCCAATTGTTCGATTCATTCGCTCCACCATTCCATCCGACTGTGGATGCAAAGCAGTTGTTCTCGTCTTTCGAATTCCTAATGCTTCACAAATTCCCTGGAATACGGCTGATTCAAAGTTTCTTCCCTGGTCCGAGTGTAACTCCAATGGTACTCCAAAACGACTTATCAGTTCCCTTACCAAGACTTCAGCAACAGTGGTAGCTTCTTGATTCGGTAGTGCATAGGCTTCTGTCCATTTACTAAAATAGTCCATTGCTACCAGAATATATTTATTCCCTCTTTCCGTTGTGGGAAACGGCCCCGCTATGTCAATGGCTATCCTTTCAAATGGGCTACCAACATTATACTGCCTCATTGGCGCACGCTTTCGTTTCTGAGGTCCGTTTGAAGTGGCACAAGTTACACATCTTCTACACCAATCTTTTACATCTCCATTGTAATTGACCCAATAAAAACGTTGACGAATTTTTTCTGTGGTTTTTTTAACTCCCAAGTGTCCCCCAGACACATCATTGTGAAGCAGTTTAAGAACTTCAGGAATTCTCTTCCTTGGAATCAATAGTTGTTGTCTCTGCTGTGTTCCATCTTCATTCTCCAATACACGCTTTAACAACCCATTTTCCACGACAATGGATTGCCACTGAGCCCAGTATGACTTAATATTTGGAGATAGTGAAGCTATTTCTTCCCATAAAGGTCTTTGATCATTTTCCTTCCACTGCATTACAAACTTGAGATCTGGGTCTTCCAATTGGTCTGCTCGTATTTCATCATCTTGCCAAAAATTGTCAACGACCGTGGTTCTACAAGCTATAAAAAACTTTTCCTCAGCCTTATTACAGTGCTGGCAATCCTCTGGACATGGTCGCCTTGACAGTGCATCGGCATTTCTATGATGAAGTCCGGCTCGATGTTCAGAATCATAGTCATATTCTTGCAATCTCTCTATCCATCTTGCCACTTGACCTTCAGGATTCTTGAATCGCAAAAGCCACACAAGTGCCGAGTGATCTGTCCTTAAAAGAAATTTCCGTCCATATAAATACTTGCGAAAGTGCTCAACTGACTTGATAACAGCAAGCAATTCTCTTCGTGTTACACAGTAATTGCGTTCTGGTTTCGACAATACTTTACTGAAGTAAGCAATCACGCGTTCTGCCCCATCTTGTACTTGGGAGAGCACACTTCCGATACCAACGTTACTTGCATCTGTATCCAGAATAAACATTCCTTCAGCTCGAGGATAACTCAAAACCGGAGAATTAATTAGAACCTGTTTTAATTCTTCAAATGCATGTTGGCACTTGAAATCCCATATGAATTCACTGCTTTCCTCCGTGAGTTTTGTCAGTGGCTTTGCGATGTCAGCAAAGCCTGGAACAAATCGTCGATAGTAGGTACTCAGACCCAAAAAGCTTCTTACTTCATGTTTGTCTTTAAGTACTGGCCAATCTCGAACAGCTTTAATCTTCTCAGGATCTACTGCTACTCCCTCCTCAGAGACAACATGACCTAGATAGTTGACTTGCTTTCGGAACAATATACATTTCTTGCAATTGAGTTTAAGGTTGGCCGACCTCAATCGTGAAAATACCTGTTCCAAATTTCCTAAATGTTCTTCAAAACGCTTCCCAAGTACGATGATGTCATCTAAGTATACCAAACAGGTCTCCCACGATAATCCTCTTAGCACACTTTCCATTAGTCGTTCAAACGTAGCCGGTGCATTGCAAAGTCCAAATGGCATCACTTTGAATTGCCACAATCCACTTCCTACAGAAAACGCCGTTTTTTCTCTATCCTTGGGTTCCAATCCAACCTGCCAATAACCACTCTTTAGATCCAAAGTTGAGAAGATCTTACAACCAGCCAATGTATCTAGGGTGTCATCGATTCGAGGCAGTGGATAACTATCCTTCTTAGTTACATTATTCAATAAGCGAAAGTCCACACAGAACCGAGTTGAGCCATCTTTTTTTTTAACTAACACTACTGGTGAACACCATGGGCTGCTTGATGGTTCAATAACGCTATCCCTTTCCATGTCTTGAATAATTTGATCTGCTTCCGCCCGCTTTGCTAATGGTAGCCTTCTAGGTAATTGGCGGATAGGCCTTGCGTCACCCGTATCTATTTGATGTTGAACAACATTGGTTCTTCCTTTAGAAAGACTCGCATTCTCAAAAACATCTTGATAATGAGCAATGAGGTATCTAATTTGTTTGCTTTGTTCTTTGGTAAGTTCCTTACAAGCATCTTTTACAAAGTCTTCAAGATGTTTTGGCACATCCTCTGAAGAAACTTGTGCGATGCAGGCATTTTGTGTTACTGATGAAACTGATGAACACACACTTAAATAAGCTCCTTTTTTGACAGTTACTGGATATTCATTTATGTTCATTAATCTGACTAAAATTTCCTTTTGGTTTTGAATCAGTGCTCTTGCAATTAATACTCCTTTTCCTGCTTCATTGTTGGCGTTGGACTCCACAACCAAAACATGTCCATTCGGGATAACACAGTCTAAATTGACTCGTACTAACATCTCACTTTGTTTTGGAATAGTTACAACATCCGCTGCAAGAACACGTGTAGAAAATTCCTCACGCTCTTGCACGAGAACATCTTCATCTCCAATTTTCAAAGATCGCCTCTTTAGATCCAACTGGAATCCATATTTCGCCATTATGTCCATTCCGAGAATAACTTCCTCCTCTATATTCGCCACTAGCACCTGATGATCGAAGATAGAACTACCAATTTGAAAGTTGGCATATGTCTCACCACATATAGATGCCGACTCCCCAGTAGCTGTTCGTAATGTCCATTTAGTTGGTGTAATACACTTTTTGTTATAAAGCAAATCTGGTCTCATGATTGTCATCGTTGCTCCAGTATCCAGCAAAAGTTTCAAATTCTTTCCATTTACTTTGCCATTTATAAACATACTGGTATCTCGACCACTGAATGATGCAACAACTGCAGATCTCTTTGAGGCATTGGTAATGTAGGTCAACAGTTGCCCCTTCCCATCAACCCTTTTTAGTTTTCCTGTGGCTGTTGCTGATGCGTTGTTGCTTCATTTGGACACCGATTACGTAGATGTCCAGCTCGTCCACAACCCCAGCAGCGAAACTGTCTTTTTCTTCCTTGCAATGCCTTCATCACCTTTTCGACAATGCATTCGATGAGTTTTTGATTCTCTTCAACGGCCTCAACAACGCGGGCTTGAGCATGACCTCGTAAAGATTTTTTTATAGATTCAAATTCGAGTGCCTGGGTTAGAGCGTCACTCAAAGTTTGTGGTCTAGCTAGTTTTACAGCTTGTTGTGTCTCATTTGCCCACAATCCATCCAAGAACTTTTCTACTGCAAGGCTTTCACACACATCATCAGGAACCGTAGGGTATGCATATCTAATTAGACGCGCTATATCCGCCTCAAATTCCTGGAGAGTTTCATTAGATTTCTGATTACGATTCTTAAGTTGTGACCTGTAAAACTGTTCCATGTGCTTATGTCCAAATCGCATCTCAAGTCTCTCAATCAACAATTTTAAATCTCGTCGCTCAGCTAGAGGAATTGTCTCCAAAACTTTTAAAGCATCACCTCGTAATGATACACTCAACACTGAGGCCTTTCTTGTCATGGACCAGCCATTTATCATGGCCACTGTCTCGAACAATGTTAAATATTCTTCCCAGGGGCATTTTCCATCAAAGGTTGGCATATCATTTCGCACGCACTCCACTGTTGGTACTCTTGTATCTTCTACACACTTAAAATTTGTATCTACAGCTGAATTTTGCTCGGAATTCATTGGCGTGATTGAAGGAAGCACTTGATTCTCCAAAACTTTCATCTGTTTAGTTAATTCATTTATCTTCTCATCAAAGGTCATAGAATAATTCTGGAATTTCTTTTCTATAGTATTTGAATGCTTTTGAAGCATCGCTACTTCTCCTTTGATTTCTTTAATTTCTCCTTTTATATCTCTGGAATGTTCTTGAAACTTCTCTTCTATGTCTCTGGAATGTTCTTTTAAGACTTGACAAAGATCGTTGTTAGAGCAAGGCATTTCAAAAAGGTATGTGTCTGGATCCTCACCTACTTCTTGCATCACTTTTCTCAATCGTAGTTGAAGTGCATTTTTATTTCCTGATGTATCAGCGTCTCTCTCCTCCAACTCATGTTTTAAATCAACCACTTTCAACTCTAAAAGAGTTATTTTTTTTGATGCCATAATAAATGTCTTTATAAATAATTATTTTATTTTTTTCTTACACAAAAAATACTTGGGTATTTTTATACCCCACACCTGACACCAAAAAAAATAACTCTTGTACAGTATGATGAAAGAACCTTTCAAATTCAAAATAATTTCAGGTATTTTAGAAACAAAACCATCATTGGTCTGTTCTTAGTTTTTGGTAAATGACAGTGACACGATATTCTGCAAAGGTCCAAAACTTCCCAGAATTTATGGAATCGTAACTTTATTCAATAAAACATTGCAGGGAATAGATAAAATCGAGGTTTGGTCGAAGGTTTTTAGACGCTTCGAGCTTTACCTACCTATTTTCTCTCTCAAACCACCCAATCACCCTACAATACATAAATTTGATAAGCAAGGTGTTCAAGATATTCACCACTCTCGCTCTTAAATTATGATTAGGTATACTTCCACACTTTTAGAAATGGTAAAAAGTTTCCTATCTACGCAAATATTTTTGTGAGATTATTTGGTTAATAAATCAATGATTGGAAATGTATTACGATATAGAAGTTGATTCCACAAAAGGTTTTTATTTCAACAAAAAAAAAATATTATCAGCTTCTGAAATAAAAACAAAACGAAGAAAAGTGATAAAGATATTCGAGATTGAATGAAAGTTGGACGAAAGAAAACTCCAATCGAAATATTGCTATAGTAAATGATTTTGCAATTGAAATGGATTTTTTGCCTACAATTTATAATCATACTTACTGTGTTACTCGTCTTACATCTAAGTCACATTTATGTTGGTATTATAGTTTTTAATTTAATTTTACGAGCAGGAATACTTAAATGACATAAACAATGTAGACATTACCATTAAATGTTTTTACTCAAGCAGATTTTTTTTTCGTGGTTTGCAGTTTAAATTTTACAAAATATTTTGTAATATTTATAAAATTTCCGTTATTGCATATGGATCTCACTGTAAGATTAAAATTTCAGTAGAACGACGAATAAAAGAAAAATCGATGAATATTAATAAAAGAATATATCTCGTGAAGTATAATATCATAAATTTATTATAATAGGTATGGTAGGTCCATATTATATATGTAGGACATACATATAATATAAGAGAAGTGATCCAGATTTAAGTGTATTACTTGACACTTTATTGTAACTAGTGTTTTAGAAATAGTGCTACCTATTACCTAGAGATTTTTATTCCTTTTCACAACCAAGCATCAATCATAGAAAGGCGTTTTGTTAACTCTTTCAAAGTGCCCAGCATCTTAATATGAAATCTTAATAACAACTGAAGTCTACATCCTTATCATTGGAGTACAATATGATCTCAAATCAGCCTTGTTTTGAAGTAAGTTTACAATCATTCCGAGTTTAAAAACTCTTTTTTTATACATCTCTATTGATGTCCTCTTTTTCCATCACATTTTTTCATGATATATTATTTTTTTCAAAGCGATAATATTTGTTATACTTCAAAGCATCCATTTGCTTGTATCACCTCATATATTAATGTATTTTGTATATACTTAATGTACCTAGTACAAATATATAGATTACTCGGAAGTCTTTATGTAAGTAACTTGCAATTTGATTAATAAGCGCTCATTTGTAATATTTCAGGAAATATGACGTTCTCTTTATGACTAATGAGATTCATACATTATATGAACTGGGAAACTACATAAGTTGTTGATTTATCTTTAAAAGCGGGGGTTTAATAATATAATGTAATGTACTTAACAAACACAAACAAAATATGTGCCAATAAATTATTAACCTCATTTTTCAATGTGCTTAAATCTATCACGAATAAATTTATAATTTTGCAGCGAATAAGTTTGGTTATTCTCAATTCACAATATCAAAATACAACATTATTCGTGATAAAATGCTTAAAAAAATAACGCTCGGAAATTGGAACATTGAATTTCAAATTTCTCAGCATTAAACTATGAATTTACTTTTGTCAATAATCTTAGTAGCAGTGTGGTAAGCTTCCATAATATGTTTATACAGGAATAAAAAAATGATGATGAAAAATTTGTTGGATGAGAAATTTGACTGTTAAAAAACATTCATTTTATCATTATCGCATATCCTATGCGATGTGGTAAACAGCGACAGATATGTGGATTTATAATTTTCTATAAAAATTATATAAATTATAGCAGTTTATCTCAAACTTTTTTAAACAATTTTTGTTATGATTAAATTTAGTGACGACATCGTTTCATATAATTTTTAAGGCAGTATCTACGATGACTGGCAATATTTTGATACTTGATCTACATACATACCATCTGCTGTTTACATATTCGGGGTAGGAAAAAAAGACTATCCTATCTTGACATAGGTAACTCCATGTTTTGTATAGGAAACAAAATATGTATTTTTTTATTTATATAATTAATGTACAGGTGTACAAAGGCGGGTTTATTGCCATAAGGCAATTTCTTCCAACCAACCCTAGCAACGTGTATCTCTAAAGTTAAATTGGAACGATACTTATTTAGTGAGAAATAAATTGATGAAAAATAAAATAGAGGAGTAAGATAAAAAATACAAAGAGAAAATAAAGAATAGAGAGTTTTAAAAAAGAATAATAAAAATAACACTGATCTCTGAAATATTTCTACAAGTCGAAACATGGTCATATTTTTTTATATTATAAATGAACCGTATACAGATATATCTTTAAATATTCAATAATTTGATTTAAGGGTTTATAGTAAAAAAATAATAATATGAAATATTATAATAATATGTACACTGATAGCCCTAGGCAGCAGTTATCTTTTTTTAATGAAGCATATATAAATGGTGTGATAAAAGACAAATTAATTAATATTTAAGTATATTTTCTTCAACTATACATACTATCGCTATCATCAGTTGGATCTCATGTGTTGAATGCAACTAGTCTTGAAAAAAAACATGAATGAAATTCGTAAATGTTTAATAATAAGTAATACGATTTTTATCCACATGTTTAAGGTATGTAAAAGTATTCATTATGTGTAGGAAGTAAGGTGAAGCCTGGTGAATCAAACGTATCGATTTGCTTGTTTGTTGTGTGTTGATATAGGGAAGTGAAGTTTCGCCTGTCTTTATTATTCACAAAATGAAAACAATAGTTTTTTTTCTAACACTATTACAACGTGAGTTATTGATTTTTCACCCGAATAAGGCAGGTAGGTACCTACCTATACACTCTATACAGTCAACGGAACAAGTGTACGAAAAATGTTATACAACATTAAGTTGTATTTTTACTTAGACTGTAGCCGAAGAAAAGGATGTGAGTGGGAAACGGGCGGCGCCTCCGTGTCGGAAAATTTTGCGCCATGTGACGTGTGATGCGATAAGTGCGAAATGATTTCAACAGTAAAATGTCAGTGGCAGTTAAAAAATAAACTCATTATATAATTTAAATGAATGTTTTAAATCAATATCTTTAGCATAAATCGGATGAACGTGAATTTAATTGCAATGCGGGAATATATCAGCGTTGCTTGCAACAAATTTAACAAAAATTGCTCGATAACAGTTCCTTGTTTCGTCCAGTGAGCAGCTGCGGGGATGAATAGGGTGAAATTCTATTCGTATCTCTTTCAATTTTAGTGATTTTATAGAGTATTTAGTCGAAAAGTATTCGTTTAATTATTATTTTCATGCTTGAGGTTTTAAATCAAATTTCTCATTTAGTGACCACAAAATTTTTCTATGACCGGCCGACCTAATCGGCTGCAAACATACAATTCTAAGTATTTCAACTGAAACAATGGCATTTATAAAAAAAATTAAGTAATTTTTAAAGAAGTAAATCAGAAAGAAAAAAGATACCAACAACTTACATTCGGAAATGAATAGATGATGCTTTAAATTAGTAGTAATTCGATTCAAATATCATGCAGTAAGTTGTTTTGAATATTTTTAGATACATATGTACAACATAAGTCATAAATCATACAAGAATATGAAGAACGTGCATAATAATATGTAAGTATTATGTCAAAGATACATCAAGACTTGAGAACGTTATAAGGATTTTAAATTAGAGCGTTGAATAAGTTGTCTCTTTCTTGAATAAGTTGATATCAGAGATCCTCTTATTATCATTCAAATACGCTTTTCATTTGAACTACCGGATGTTTTCTAACCTGGATTCAAGCACAAAGACTAACACTTAAAGGGTTTATGGAAGAGCTATCCGTGGGCTTGCGTTCCTGATAGTGATACAAAACTAATCATTCCTAAAGATACATCATATATATGCTTTGTTTCTAGTACTTACTTACAATATTGACGAACATCCATACATATTTGAAACAATATTAATTTAAGGAAAATTTGATTTAAAAATCATTATCGACCATATTTTATGTCGTTTGACTTAATGAAGAGGTGTTTTGTTTTGTTTTTAAGTCTATTGTTTTATTGCTAGTACAACAGCTTATAATTTCTATTTTTTTATTTGTTCTTTTAAACCTGTGTTCTTTGAAAATCCCCAGCTCATCTAAAGTATAGGTAAGAATGTATTTCTAAGTTAAAATGAACAAATTTTATGTTCTACATAAGTGTCTGAGCAATTCTTCATAATGACATTTCTGTGTTTTGCAAACAAAATGAGCACATTTTTTTTGTTAATTATATCTTTTTATGCATACATTCTTGAAGAAATGTTTTTTCTTAGACTATCAAGGTGAATCAAACAATAACATTTATTTCGTTATGGTTCGAATACATTTCAACTTCGCCAGGAAGACGTTTAGTTCAATATTAAAAAACATTTTTTTGTCTAAACCCAAAAATTCAAACACGAGAGTACATAATATTTGAAAACACCAAACAAAACCGTTGTGGATTGTCTCTTAATTTCAAAATTTCCTTGTTACCAAACTGATATAATCAATTCGGGATATTAGTTCAAGGATGCTTGAAAATGGCCCTGCGGGACTCTAAGATTCCATGAACTGCCTAGCTGATATTAATGAAATAATATTATTATTGATAATATTTACAACTGCCGTGTACAAAACTTAACTCGTAAGGTATTTTGTTCACAGCAATTAACCCAGTTAGTTGTTGAATGTAATAAGACGATAATGAAAGGGAACCTATGTGTGTAGGGTAGCGGAGGGACCAAGGTAGGATTATTGGGTGGATTCGGTAGAAGGGAGGAATGACGTGACTGTTTTGTGTTAAAATATCACGAAGCCTATTTTATTTGGCAAAGGGTGCAAATATTACACTTCTGGTGAGAAATTACCATTCCTTGCGGTTCGTATGGTAAATTTTAGAGAACCTTGTATGTACGTTGCCTAAGTAAGGAGAGTAATATGCATAAAAATTATTGATTTTGGCGTGCTTCTCAATTGTACTTTTGTGTGTATGTCTATATATAATGTATTGTTTGCTGTAGGAGAATATGAATATGGTAATCCTGATCATATAATTTACTCACAAGATTCAGATCGTCTAACTGAACTGTAACTATGAGTTGTAGATATTTCGGAAAATAAACTGTTTTGAAAGTAGATCGAGAATAATAATTGTTTGTTGAAAATTTAAGTTAGAATCACTGATTTTTATGACATTTTTTTAATATCTCAATAGAGACGAAGTTGGAACATTATAAGAGAACCAGGAACTCAAGGCTGGTGTATGCCATTACTTTATGCGCTTGCGCAACGTTCGCCAATTATGCCTTGCCTTGAGTTCCTGGTTCTCCTATAATATTCCAACTATGTCTCTATTGAGGTGTTAAGAAATTGTCATAACATATCACTGCCGACAGGAAAAAATCCAATGCTTGCGTATATGCAAATTAACAATTATTCGAATAATTTTTATTAAGTCATGTTATGAATAAAAATACAATTATGTTAAATTGACGCTATTTTTGTTATTATATAAAATTTGAACTATTCTCATAGTTTCATACAATTTTCCAGGTTGCGTTACACAAATGTAAATTGCAGACGACAAAGTATTGTTAGCAGAAAGTATGGAAGAGTTACAGTATCTTGTAAGTATGGTATATGAAGGATGCATAGAAAACGGACTTAAAATGAATGCCAGCAAATCAAAGGTAATGGTCTTTGAAAAGAGTGAAAGCAGAACAGTGTGTCAAATAAAAATAGAGAATGAATGGCTTGAACAAGTCGACGAGTATGTCTATCTGGGTAGTATGTTCCAACGGAATGGACGGCCTGATAAGGATATTGAAAGAAGAGTTATGGCAGGAAACAGAGTGAATGGAGCACTTAGACCAGTTATGAATGATCGCAACATATCAAGAGACGCTAAAGTTGCCATTCATAACGCAATCGTAGTGCCAACCCTGACGTATGCAAGTGAGACCTGGACATGGCAGAAGTCGCACGAAAGCAGAATAAATGCAGTTGAAATGAGATCGCTTAGAAGAATTTGTAACAGAACGATGTATGATAGAGTTTGGAATGAAGATACAAGGAAAGAATGTAAGATAAAGAAAGATGTAATTAACAGAATGAAAGTTAACACATTGAGATGGTTTGGCCACTTGGGGAGAATGAACGAAGAACGCCTGACGAAGAAAATATACAAAGCTGACAGAAACGGAATAAGAGGTCGCGGGCGCCCAAGAAAAGGATGGCACGACCATGTAAACGATATTTTGAAAGATGGAAATGTAAGAAGCATGAACAACAGACGAACATGTATAAGACGATGAATGAATGTTGATGAGGCGATGAATGTGTGTCAAGATAGAAAAATGTGGCGTTCGGTTCTCTCTGCCTACCCCGTGAGGGACATGGCGTGATGGTATGTATGTATGTATGTATGTATGTATGCGTTACACAAATGTAAATGTATTGTTATCCTGTCCCTGTAAATGTGAATATTGTAGAACGTCAATATTTATAATATAAAATGATAGCATTTCAAGCATAGAAAAATAATAGCAGCCTGAGAAATTACTCGAGATAATTATTCCTTCTGTTTGAAATTTAACCCATGACGCTTACACAAAAGTCAAACGATTACTTATGTTGAAAATACACGTTGAATTTATTTGTTTATAGGAAATAATTGAAAACGTTTGTTATACACTTTGTAAAGGGCATTAATAATAATATCCTTGACACATTTTTAGTGTTATACTATTTTTAATTGCCGTTCAACCAACAGTTTTATTTAATCCGCTAAATTTAATTAACGCTTTTACATTTACATTTGTTTGGGAAGAAAATCTGATAATATGTAAATAAGCGTATGTATGTAGGTATGTCTATATGTAAATTCCATTAGATATGTATAATACGTGTAGGTATGAATTTTCTGACCCTAGGTTTAATTAACTTTTGAATATGTATGTAGGTTTAAACTGACAGCCGAGACCAAATATTTAAAACTGTAACCTTATAAAATGTCGTATGAGGGCTAAATGGGCCGATTTTATTCGGCTGAAGATACATACATAAATATGTCGATCTGAACCGAGGGATGAATAAATCTTTAATTATAAAATGATTTTAAGATTTTTATTATTATAATGTTATTTTGTATTAAAGTATGTATCTAATTATTTGTATTAAAAATATATATACCTAATCCAACTGTCGATTTGTTCAGGAGAACTTTGTTCTCTTAACATATCGACAATGTATCAAGCCAGAATACGCGAGAATTGTATGGAGAGGTCTACTTTTTTCACGGCTTTTCCAACTTTGAAGTAAAAAAAAAACAACTTAGAGGCTTCGCAGCATATATGTTCCATACACGGATTTACTCAGAATTCGGAGTAGAACATTTCGTGTGTCTGTGTGTGTGTGTGTGTGTGTGTGTCTGTGTGTCTGTGTGTGTGTCCGTCCCCCCCTTATAACTTTTGATCCGCTCAATTTACAGAGCCCAAAATTTCAGAATATATAAACAGTTATAGGCCTACAAAACTTTTATACTCGGAATTTTGAATTTTTGTTTCAGTCAGGGGTTATCAACTTTTGAATTTTTATTTTATTTTTCCATATATCTCAGAAACCATAAACGTTAGAACGCTGAAAATTGGTACAAACATAGACAAATACAAAATCTCAAATTCAGGGTTTCTCAAACATTTTTTATTAAGAAAAATATTTTTTTTATGATAAATTTATGAGTTTAACTGCCTATATTTCCAAAACTTTTACAATTATTGAAAAAAGCCGAAACACCCCAACTAGATAATTTAATTTTCTATAAAAAATATTAACATTGTAGTAGAAGATCTCAATTTTTTTTTAACAATTTTTTTAAAAATTGAATTTAGTGACGACACCGCTTCATACATTTTGTATGGCAGTCGCCTATACACAATATGTAAGAAGACTTAATAGTTTGATACTTCATCTCCAAACATACATACATACCATCATGCTATTTGCATATTCTGGGTAGGAAAAAGGATCTTCCTCCATACTATCCTATCTTGACATACATACCTACATATGTTGTATAAAAAACAAAATATCTGAAAATATTCAATAATTTGTATCTATGGGTTTATAGTTTGGTACATATTCTTCAACTATACATACTATCGCTATCGACAGTTGGATCTCATGTGTTACATGCAACTAGTAATAAAAAATGCTTATTCGATACATTTGAAAAAATGCAATACTATTTTTAGAAACAATGCTACGTTTGTATTTGGTTTGTTGGGAGAAGTAGCTCTATTTATTTTTATGCATATTAAATTAAAAAATACAGTAAATAAATATCAAAGACCTTATATAATAAAGTAAGGTCTTTGATAAATATAATTAAAAAAACACAAGATTTATATCAATGATGTGATGTGAGTGAACATTGTAATTTCCATATTTCACTTCGTCAATTCCTTCATCTTTTTTCTTTATATTTATCTACAGCATACCTAGGTTTTTGTGGCATGTCCGGCCAGCCCAACTGACCACCCACTGCAAGGAGTAAGGATCGTCAGCCGGCTATTTAAGGCGGCGCACATCACCACTCGCGGTTCAGTCTAACCCAGGCCAGCAGTAGGCAGTCACTCTGCCCGACTCACATTCCAGTTGAAATTACGCGTCTTTATCGATCTATATTATTTAAATACTTAATAGTCCATAATTAAAGTATCAATTTTGAATTATCCAACTGTCGATTTGTTCAGGAGAACTTTGTTCTCTTAACATATCGACAATGTATCAAGCCAGAATACGCGAGAATTGTATGGAGAGGTCTACTTTTTTCACGGCTTTTCCAACTTTGAAGTCAAAAAACACCAACTTAGAGGCTTCGCAGCATATATGTTCCATACACGGATTTACTCAGAATTCGGAGTAGAACATTTCGTGTGTCTGTGTGTGTGTCTGTGTGTGTATGTCTGTGTGTGTGTGTGTGTCCGTCCCCCCCTTATAACTTTTGATCCGCTCAATTTACAGAGCCTAAAATTTCAGAATATATAAACAGTTACAGGCCTACAAAACTTTTATACTCGGAATTTTGAATTTTTGTTTCAGTCAGGGGTTATCAACTTTTGAATTTTTATTTTATTTTTCCCTATATCTCAGAAACCATAAAAGCTAGAACGCTGAAAATTGGTATAAACATAGACAAATACAAAATCTCAAGTTAGTTTTTTCAAAAAAATTCCAGGGTTTCTCAAACATTTTTTATTAAGAAAAGTATTTTTTTTATGATAAATTTATGAGTTTAACTGCCTATATTTCCATTTTTTTTTTAAATATCGAAAAAAGCCGAAACACCCCAACTAGATAATTTAATTTTATATAAAAAATATTAACATTGTAGCAGTACATCTCAAATTTTTTATAAAAATTGAATTTAGTGACGACATCGCTTCATACAATTTGTATGGTAGTCACCTATACACAATATCAAAGAAGACTTAATAGTTTGATACTTCATCTCTAAACATACAATATACATATACCATCATGCTGTTTTCATATTCCGGGTAGGAAAAAAAGACTGACCTCCATACTATCCTATCTTGACTACCTAGGTACATGTGTTGTATAGAAAACTAAATATCATAAAATAATAAATAATTTGTATTTATGGGTTTGGTACTTATTCTTCAACTATACATACTATCGCTGTCGACAGTTGGATCTCATGTGTTACATGCAACTAGTAATTAGAATCACACTATCGAATAAATACGTAAGTCCATTCAAACTATTTTAATACCTGTCCATAATATTATTTAATTCATATTCTTCTGATAATTTATAAATGTTTTATAGTGTTGCATGGGTACCTCGCTCTGTTGTGCAGTGCTCTTTAATTAGCTTGCAACTAATTACCGAGCTACGCACAGCAGGATCGGATACACACGCGACATCATTTCGCGTTGGATTTGGGGAACAGGCGACAGGTTCAACCTAGTGCCTATTCAGACCGGAGCAGCCTCTATGTAAATTAATAATTTAATATTTAATACCAACCCCAGCGCGAAAGTTTAAAAAATATACTTGTCTGTTGAAAATATCAGGATACATACCTACATTTAATTTAAATATAAATAGATAATGTGAATCTTGTTATATAATTGACCTACATTTTTATTGTATTCTTGTATAAGATGCATTTATTTAAAACTCACAAAAATTAATATTTTACAACAAATTTAGGTACTAGACTGGCTGTTAAGTTATCTATTATAAAAATCTAGGTATGTTTTGTAAATAAATTTATAACATTTGTTGGTCACGTATCATTTACAAGTGTACCTACAATATTCACAAAAACAACAATACAAATTGTAGTAAAAACAAAAATATATTTACACCACAGTCGAATATATTTTATTTCACGAAACGTTGTTGTAAATTTTCCTTGCACGTTAATTGAACTGTGAAATGTAAAAATTATAACCAGTTGTTTTAACACACTTATAAACAACGTTGTTAAATAAATACTAGTTGCATGTAACACATGAGATCCAACTGTCGATAGCGATAGTATGTATAGTTGAAGAATATGTACCAAACTATAAACCCATAAATACAAATTATTGAATATTTTCAGATATTTTGTTTTCTATACAACATATATTATGTAGGTATGTATGTCAAGATAGGATAGTATGGAGGAAGTTCCTTTTTTCCTACCCAGAATATGAAAATAGCATGATGGTATGTATGTTTGGAGATGAAGTATCAAACTATTAAGTCTTCTTACGTATTGTGTATAGGCGACTGCCATATAAATTGTATGAAGCGATGTCGTCACTAAATTCAATTTTTATAAAAATTGTTAAAAAAAATTTGAGATGTACAAATACAATGTTAATATTTTTATAGAAAATTAAATTATCTAGTTGGGGTGTTTCGGCTTTTTTCGATAATTGTATAAGTTTTGGAAATATAGGCAGTTAAACTCATAAATTTATCATAAAAAAAATATTTTTCTTAATAAAAAATGTTTGAGAAATCCTGGAATTTTTTTGAAAAACTTAATTTGAGATTTTTTATTTTTCTATGTTTGTACCAATTTTCAGCGTTCTAGCTTTTATGGTTTCTGAGATATATGGAAAAATAAAATAAAAATTCAAAAGTTGATAACCCCTGACTGAAACAAAAATTCAAAATTCTGAGTATAAAAGTTTTGTAGGCCTATAACTGTTTATATATTCTGAAATTTTGGGCTCTGTAAATTGAGCGGATCAAAAGTTATAAGGGACACACACACACACACAGACACACACACACACACACACAGATACACAGACACACAGACACACGAAATGTTCTACTCCGAATTCTGAGTAAATCCGTGTATGGAACATATATGCTGCGAAGCCTCTAAGTTGGTGTTTTTTGACTTCAAAGTTGGAAAAGCCGTGAAAAAAGTAGACCTCTCCATACAATTCTCGCGTATTCTGGCTTGATACATTGTCGATATGTTAAGAGAACAAAGTTCTCCTGAACAAATCGACAGTTGGATTAAATCTATTGTTTTGTTTGAACTTATTGGTTTAAAATAAAATGTTGATAAAAACAAAATTGAAAATTATATAAGTAGGTAAAATCAAACACTGTTAATTATTGGCTCATCGAATAATTTTTATGTTTTACGATTTTTAATATTATGTAACTTTGTGTATATGAGTTTTTAGCCAGCCAAGGGAAATGATCTCCTTTTTAAAAGAGAAATTAAAATTTTATGTATGTAATTCAGAGCAAGATTTCAGGAGTGAGAAATAATTTTAATTTATTTCTCATCTCTTAGGAATCAAACCAAGGACACTGGCACAGAAGCTAAAGGGCATATTATGTAATAATAAAAAAACGGATAAGCCACGCATTTCAGAGATACTTTGTTATATATCCGAGCAATGTTAAAATTACATTCATCCATATTCAACATTTATTTAAGATATAAAAAAATATTTAGAAAAACTTTGTATTTTCAAATTACTCCCGTAACGTATACCTACCATTATGGCGCCGCTCCGTGGTCGTTTCAAACGCAAAGCAGAGACTTTTTGACGTTCCAAAAATGTTGGAATACCTCCTCGTAACCAGAATTTCGTTCCCTCTCTGCAGTTATTCTGCGAATTCATTACAATAAAACATAAACGGACAGCTGATTTGAGAGTACGCTCAGTTTTGAAACTTAATGATATTATTTCACCGGTAGAACTCGTTCGTTCTGCCTCTGTCTGTCTATCTCTCGGCTTATTCAAATCTATTTAATTGCAGCATTCATATAACAGATTGCTTTTATTTAATTTTGTTCTCTAACAGAGCGGGATGATTTGATTACAACTCCGTTTCTGATTTACCCTCACATTCTTAAATATAGGTATCACTTTGTTTATTTATTTTTTTAAAAGAAACACCAACAGAACATAGGGATACACATAAAATATAAAGACGGAATCAGCATAGTAGTTCCAATGCTCTTTTTTCATATATCTCAAAAGCCATAAAAGCTAAAACGCTAAAAATTGGTATAAATATAGACAAATACAAAATCTGGAGTTTCTCAAATATTTTTTATTGAGTAAAACATTTGAATGATAAATTTATGTGATAACTGTCTATTTTTCCAAAGTGTTTAAAAAAATCGAAAAACGCCGAAGCACCCTAATTAGATAATTTAATTTTCTATAAAAAATATGAACATTGTAGTAGTACATCTATAACTTTTTTTAACAATTTTTATAAAAATTTAATTTAGTGACGACATTGTTTCATACAATTTGTAAGGCAGTATACATTACCCAATATTTACGGGGACTCAATAGTTTAATACTTAATCTCCATCATACATGCATACCATCATGGTGTTTTCATATTCTGGGTAAGAAAAAAAGACTGACCTCTATAATATCCTATCCTGACATACATACCGACATGTTTTATATAGAAAACAAAATATCTTAAAATATTTATTGTTTTAAAAAAAGAAAGATTTGTTGGACCACAGTGGATGGTAGTCCCACAGGAACGGGATGAGTGGAGAAGGAGAGGGGAGGCCTATGTCCTGCAGTGGGCAAACACAGGCTGATGATGATTTATTGTTTAAGTGTGTATAGTTTGGTACGTATTCTTCAATTAGGTATACATTCTATCGCAATCGACAGTTGTATTTCATGTGTTACATGCAACGATGCAACTAGTGTTAAAAACATGCTTAAGAAATACTATTAAGAAACAGTTTATTTCTATTTTTATTAATAATAATGCTCAAAACTATTGTTAAACGGAAAAATTATTTTTGTCAGAAAATACATGATTACACTGGTTATTATAAATCACAAAACAAGGTTTTGACACAGATTTATAAAACGTATCCTACAAAAAGTGGTTGAAAGCTCATTTTGAATCAAACATGAAATTTTATTTTGCACCTGTAAGAGTATTTCCGTTTACTTTTTCTGTCGTCAGTTATTTCTCGGACCTATGTTTTTTTTAGTTTGAGTGCGTTCTAAAAATATAAATAAATTCAAACTAAAAGAACTTTACAAAGGTGATTTTTTTTTTATTTTACTTCGTTTACATAGCTATAGAAACTCATGTAATTTGTTGCTTCAAATACATACCATCACGCCATGTCCCTTACGGGTTAGAAGAGAGAACCGAGCGCCAAACTCCTATATTTTTGCAAACATTCCTGGCTTCCTTAACATGCATGCATCGTCTAATACATACTCGACGATTGTTGAAGCTTCCAATATTTCCTTCTTTCAAAGTATCGTTCACATGGTCGTGCCTCCCTTTCTGGGGCGAACCCTGCTATTCACTCCACCTCTTACACCCATGCATATTTTTTTGGTCAGTCGTTCAAATAAATGTATAATATCTAAAATCGAGTTGAAATTAATGCAATTTAAAGTTTTGCCTTTGCCTTATTTTATATCTTTTTGTACAAAATTTATATATTTATGTAGCGAAAAACTAAAGGAACCAATAAAAAACAGTCTTAATCCACAATGAGTTTTTATTTTTAATGCCTAAACGCTTTCACGGGACTCAGCTAGCACCATCAAAGGCAAATTCAAACTTGACTTGAGTTTGAATTTTGCCTCTGATGATGCTGGTGAGTCCAGTGAAAGCACTTAGGCATTAAATATATAAAAATCATTGTGGATAAAAACTTTGTTATTTAATTATTAAAATAAAACCATCTATTTTATAATTATGAACTTCCACAGTGTTAACGAAAAAATATTCAAAAAACAGTTTTTGGTTTTGTCGATAAAGAGTTTTTCATACCAGCAATACATTTAAGTTTTGGTCCATAATACTGTATATTCCACACAAGGTTGTGCTGTTTACAGTCATTAAGTACGCTACTGGCATAATACATAATTATTACGTAGCACACAAAGGTAGGGTGGGTTTATCTTCTAAACCAAATTAGTAGAAGCCATACTTGTATCTTAACCCCCTGGTAGTTGAATGACACACCTACAAGTGATGCTAGCTACTGTTCAACCATTAGAAAAACCATTTCTCCATTTCATTACCACCTTGGAAAGAAAAGAACCTCTCCCCATAATATCATCAAAGTATTATATTTTTAAAATATTCAAATCAAATCATTAACTATGTAGATAAGAAATTACAAAATAAAAGATTTATCTTATTGACATTTACTAAAAAATAAAATATTTTCTTAATTTCTTTAAGCAAATACTTGTATGATTGACGAAGTTTTTATTTTGTAGAATTCCATTATAAGTTATATCTTTAATTAGAAGTAAACTACTTTTTGATTCTACATGAATTTTATTATGCGCGATAGGCCTATTTCGCCTTGTTAGAGCATTTACTAGCTTATGACTGTTTTGACAAATTTTACTTATATTTATAGATTTATTATGTAGGAGGAGCTTACAGGTTCTTGTGATTGGTCATTCAAAACTATTGATATTATACACTGTAAAAATGAAATAAATTAACTTTACTCTGGTTGATTGAGACTATTTATTTTTTGACCAATTATTTAGATAAATAGATAAATTGAATATATTCAATAAGCTGGTAAATGCTCTAACAAGGCGAAATAGGCCTATCGCGCATGATAAAATTCACGTAGAATAAAAAAATAGTTTACTTTTAACTATAGATATAATAAATGCTTGTATTATTTCTTTTTTTTTCCTGAATATTGTCACGTAAATCTAGTTGTGAAACTAGGTTTACAATAATTTTAAGTTCTTTATTTTGAAACGAATGGTACATATTACACTTTAGACAGTGGGCATAAGTAAGCCCCTCTAACTTCCAATCCCTTAGTCCTTACTGACATTTTTCTGTCATACAGTAGTCCTGTCAGGGATCTTCAGGAGTATTCTATTATCTACATATTTGTCAATCTTTCCATCCTTTGTGAGCACAGAACCTAATTCAGAAGTTTCAGAAGATTTTGATCATATAGATAAAGAAATGTTTTAAAAATGTAACACGACTTTTTAAATGATGATATCGTTGATTGTGTGGTGAATAAAAGATGAAAAATTATGGATGTCTGTACTTGATAGTTTTCATAAAGAAAATGCTGTGTTTAAGGCTGTTTTAAAATATCCATATTATAAACTAAACCTACTATCCTTGAATTTCAAAATTTCCATGAAAGATTATACAACTTAATGGAAAATAGCAAGACTTGACAAAGAAACTCGGTATAAGAATGGGTAGTACATTACCAAATAAGTAAAAAGTTAAAAAATTCAATAAAATGGGAGCACAGCATCGTAAAAATATTTATTTTTGTAAAAAAATATTAGGTATTTTGGTTGAGGACATAATATGACCTACATTTGTATGACATCTTAAAATGCACCGATTTAATATCTATAAAACTAAAATCCTCTTGGAAATGTTATATGTAGATCCATAGATGTCAAGCAAAAGTGAATTTAGAAGATTTCATAATTGGGATAGTTTCTATAGCACCGAAAACTCATACATGTGGTTAAAACAAAGTGATTTGCAATACATATAATATTAAAAGTTAGTTGAATAAAATAGAACGATTTTCTTCTTGGCTCATATTGTTTGCATGAAAAATATGAGTATGTATGTGTTTGAAACTAAAAAATGAACGAAATTGTATGTTGCAATTGCATAAAAAATCCCCAAAAACACGATTCTTGGAGGATATTTACTCAATAGAGTCAGGGGAAATGCCTAAGTGGATTAGTATCGACAACTAATGTGACAGTCATCGGAAGTGACGTTAAGGGAAGCACGTATAACCATCAGCCATCAACCATCAACCCCTCTTCAGGGACATCCTATCAACCGTCATATTGATCAAGCCGACGAGTAAATATTTACAATTATGTAAATAAGACGATCCATCACGGCGCCCGACCGAATGACATATTTTTACGCCCTGTACTTTTGTACAAGGACTCAGTCGAATTGTTTAGAAACACGAAACGCTAAATTTAAAAAATTCAAAACTGTGGATATAAGCATCATTGTAATTCATTTAGTTTATCGAAGGATTATTCTTGATGGAACTCCATGAAAACACAAAACGAAAAACTTTGTAACTTACGTTTTTCATTTTAATTCATATAATCTTATAAAAATTCAATATAATATAGTTAGCTACCTTTCTGTATAGATTCGTTAATTTTGATTAATGGACTTGATATCTTTTTTATGTAAGTTAATTTATCTGTTGGTAGGTACTAAAGTTTTCTTTCATACAATAAAAGCTTCAATTTGAACAGTTAAATAAATGAAAATAAAGCTCCAATTTGAATAAATAAATAAATATAACATAAAAAATTTAAAGTAAATAAATTAAATAAATAAAGAATAATTAAATAAATAAATAAATAAATAAATAAATAAATAAATAAATAAATAAATAAATAAATAAATAAATAAATAAATAAATAAATAAATAAATAACTAAATAAATAAATAAATAAATAAATAAATAAATAAATAAAAAAAATTAATTAATAAATAATAAATAAATAAATAAATAAATTTATCAATAAATACGTAAATAAATACATAAATAAATAAAAATAAAAAAGTCCAGACAAATAAATTCTCTTAAACCAATCGACAGTTGGATAATATGAATACAGATATGTATTCCTTATTTGACTATGCATGAGTCGAATTTATACCATTAGAGAAAATTAATATTCAACGATAGATGTCTGTCGAGATAAGTAGGTATATACATACATAATTCTCAGGTATAATACTAAGGACTGATGCAGGGCTTACTATAATTTTGAATTCCACTAATAATTCAACACCGTAATATTCAGTTCAATTACGTACCTACTTGAATGGAGTAATCTGCAATATTGGTTCAAATATCCTCTTAATTCTCATCTACATATACCAACACATTACTAGTTGCATGTTACACATGAGTTTCAACTGTCGATGGCGATCGTATGTGTAGTTGAAGAATACGAATAAAACCTTAAATCCAATTAATTGAATACCTTAAGATTTTTTTTTTTTCAAAAATATGTTTGGGGATAGATAGTGCAGTTATAGCTAGCCGAAATACTCGTAGGTAAACAGCTTGATTAAGAGTAAATATCAATATTGTTTTCTGCCATACAAATTGTATGCAACGATATATTTACAACAAAAAAAATGTGATGTGGTGCTACAATGTGTATATATTTTATAGAAAATTAAATTATCTAGTTAAGATGTTGTTTGATATTATTGGAAATTCAGACAGTTAAGTTAAATTTTTCATAAAAAAATGTTTTTCTTAGTCACGAGGTCAAGGAAGGATGAAATGAAGTATCTCCTTTCCAACACAAAAATAGAAATCGTTTGACGTGTTAAAAAAATTTTATTCACCTGTCATATTATCAATCTGCGATACATTCATGTTGAACAGATCGCAAGCGCCTTTGCAAATTGAAGATTTTGATATTTTTATCACTCGAGTCATATCATCAGAACTCGATGAAGCTTATATGTGCTATCATCTCTTCAGTACTTGCTTAAGAAATGATCGCACATATTATAATTAAAATTGGACAATTATGTTAATACATAGTTCTCAATACAAAAAAAATGTTTATTGGCCAATATTTTATACATATTATATTTTTACAATTCTGTCTAAATCAAATCAATTTAAAACTTATCGCTGTTTAGAAGAAAGTAAAAACAATTAAGTTTATGCTTTTATTAAGGTAGTACTTTTGTGAGTAATTATCTGAAATTGTAGTTTAAATAAATTTTTCTGGAATGAAAGTAGGTTAAGTAAAATAGTTTAATTCCATTTATCACCACTCACCTCTTACTTAGTATTTAAGGATAGAAACTAGATGGGGAATCCATTAACAGAAATGTTTTTTTTCGGTGAGGATTAATGATCTCTCAAGTGTTTACGTATTTTCCAAAGTAAAATGCTACGACCAATGAAAGAAAAATTCGTTACGGTATGTAAATAAACGTAAGCTATTAGCTTTTCCCCGCTTTGTACAAAATATAATAGAATGGAATACACTAGTGAGAACAGATTGACTTTCTTTGTCGCAATCGAAAAGTTAATTACGAATAAAAAAGATTATTCTACAAACGAAATTTGATGTGTTTTTGGGGAAAACTATTAATTTTGCACAAATTTGATAATCCGGGTACATAAACTAACGTGCATAACCGGGTACATAATTTCATAATACTTAGCATTTAAAATCATATAAGTCACGGGATGACATTTGATGTTGAAAAAAGAAATTATTATGTCATACAACTGACACCTATAAATTATGGTCTGTGTGTGTATGTGTGTAAGTATTAAAATTATTCCTAATTTAACAATAATATATTTATGTTTAATGCTAAGCGCTTTTGTGGTGAGTTCTTACTAAAACGGCGTTATAAAATTCATGCATCTATTTAAAAAAAACGACTTTATGACCAACGTTTCATTTTGATTAAAAATATGGCTTAGTATACCAATTTCTTTCTATTTGCATAAATTATATATACTGAAGTGTTACCTTACAAATTTATCATTTACTCCAAACAAGCGAATATATTTTCAAATTTGAATCAATGTTTCAAATAATATATATTAGGTACCATGATTTATTGCAATACATTTGCACACTTCTTTTCATATTTACTGCCGCATTTTGTACATTTATCATGTTTTTTTTAACCCAATATTATTATATGAATCGAAACATCCTAGAATACATATTTCACAACACTGGAGAAATTCAACGTCAAAGATCAAGATATGATTTACAACTTTGCATAAAAAGAAAAATCTCTCGTTTAAATAAGAATCTTTTAGATACATATTCCCGTCGGAAAATTTCCGGATAAATTTTGTAAGTAATGTTCTGTTTACTACGAAAATTTTAGTCTTTAAGGAGACTTATCGCTTTTTTAGTTTTTCATTAGAGAAACAAAGGAGTTTATCTATATTTGATGTTTTTAAATTCATTCAGAAACTCAGATGCTTGAGACCCACTTAAAAGTAGATAAATATATGTAATATATAGGTACACAATTTTATGTATTATATTGTAAAGAAAACTGATACACGATGAAATTAAATAACTTTATAACAAAAATGCCTTATCTTCTTACTCTCGAATCAGTGGTATTTTACTATAGGCAAATCAATTTATTAATAAGAAAGCTTGCAAATTATTTGGCATATAATCATAAGGTAGATAGCGTGTATCTTTTTGGCTGTATCGGAAGGATTATAATTATTGCGATTTGTAAATGAGTTATATAAAAATATAGCTTAATGATCTTAAATGTATAGAAAAATGAGAAAAAACTATCGTCAAGCAATCCAAATGAAGTAATAATTCATAAATTAATTGAAACATCTATAAATTCATATTAGTTATGTTACATTTCTTCTTATTATTATCATTTCGACTTATTCTGATTTATGAAGAAAATATGGAATCAGAAGGTATGTTTATGTTTTTAAAGTACTAATATTATGATGATAGAGATCTAAATATAGGAAATGTATACCATATTGTTTACCGTGGAAGTGGATACCTGAGATTTCTTATCAAGCGCAGGTAGAATAGCCATTTTAAGAACTTGGCTTCGAATAAAACTATCTTGGCTCTGTGAAAAAATAGACTTTATTGGTTTCAGTCACGGTTCTAGTATTTATTTTAGCTCTTACCCACCAATAGGTAACATTACTACGGCATGGAGTTATTTAGATGTGTATAGGTAGATATATAATTTTATATTCTGCATTTCAATTTTATTATATTATCAACGAACCCATTAAATTATATTTTTTATGTTGTGTCGTATTTTGTTAGACAATGCAGAGACACGAACAATAAAATATGAATGGTCTTACATATATTATTGCATCCAAACATGCTTTTGATTAGATCGGATTGAATTAAACAAATCGCATAAGCTTACTGCGCAACTGCGCAAATCAATATGATTGAGTTTTGGGTCAAATGGTTTGATGTTACAAACAATTTAAATAATTTCGATGTTGCCAATTGTTCAAAATATATTTTTTTGTATTCTGTATCTTACATACATACCATCACGCCACGTCCCTTGCGGGGTAGGCAGAGAGAACCGAATGCCACATTTTTCTATCCTGGCACGCATCCCTCGCCTCGTCCACATTCATGCATCGTCTCATACATGTACGTTTATTGCTCACACTTCTAACATTTCCGTCTTTCACAATATCGTTCATATGGTCGAGCCTCTCGTGCCATCCCTTTCTTGGGCGTCCCCGACCTCTCATTTCATTCCTTTCCGCTCTGTATATTTTCTTCGTCAGGCGCTCCTCATTCATTCTCCCCATGTGCCCAAACCATCTCAATGTGTTCACTTTCATTCTAGTAATGACATCTTTCTTCATCTTATGTCCTCATTTCTTACCCGGTTATACATCGTTCTATTATAAATTCTTCTTAACAATCTCATTTCAACTGCATTTATTCTGCTTTCATGCGTCTTTTGCCGTGTCCAGGTTTCACTTACATACGTCAAGGTTGGCACTACGATAGCGTTATGAATGGAAAATTTGGCATCCTTTGATATGTTGCGATCATTTTCATATGCCAAAGGATGCCATAGTAGCCGTTCATAACGCCATCGCAGTACCAACCTTGACGTGTGCAAGTGAAACCTGGAAATGGCAGAATACGCATGAAAGCAGAATAAATACTATTCTGTATCTTGATTATCGAAATTCAAATGGTTATAACATATCCACAGAAATACTAAACACATTTAGATAGGTCGATGGCAGAACGGGCATCACACTGGATCGGTCATCCAATGATGGCGAGTTCCAACCCCACCCTAGCTGCCTCAACATATTTCGTTCACCTACAGCACAAGCATTTATGCTTAATTAAGGGATTGTATGAGGATGTATGTGTAGGTATATTTCACTCGTAAAAAAAATTATGTCGATACTCTAAACTTGTCATTTGCGGATATTTTTTCAAAAGTTATTTTTGATAATACCTACCACTTCATTTAATTATGAATACTTACAACAATAATGATAAAACAATGCATGTACATGGTTGCTGGAAGAGAAGAGGTGCCACAAATATTGTTCTGGGTAACACCAAAATAAAGCATTCAAAGAATTTGTATATCTTGGCAGCAGAATATCTCAAGATGGTCGCTCAAAGACGGATATAATAAGTACCTGGATTTCAAAAAGCAAGAGTTGTCTTTTACGAAAAATCGATGATATTTTAATCAATGTTAGGAAGAAATTGATTAAAAATCTTGTCTGGAGTGTGCTGCTGTATGGCAGCGAATCGTGGACTATCAGCAGTATAGATTTCGGACGTCTGGCTCCCTTCGAAATGTGGTACTACAGACGCACGGCTAGGATCCATTGGTCATACCACATTTCCAACGACGTGGTAATGAGAAGAGTCGGAGAAACGAGACAATTCCTAAGAGGGTTTCCAACAACGATCAAAATGGATGGGCCATAACATCAGGCATCTGGGTCTGTGTGTTACGATCGCCGAGGGATGACCTTATAGGGCACAAATTATAGAGGTCGCCCTAGAGACTGTTATATTATGGACCAGGCGGACATCAGAGATATGTGAGAGATGGAGTTCTTGGTGCAAACCAATCCTGGGATTGTGACTATGAAGAAGACCTACAGTAGAAGTCGTGCCTTTTTTGATTTATGTTTTCATTTTGGAGAAATATTTTTCTTTTTAAATTTTTGATTCAGATATTAAAAAGTCTGTTCTATTTATTCTCAGCCAATTGACAATTTATCATTACCGATTACCTTTTATCGATTCCTATCAATATGAACATATATTTAATGTCTTTGGCACTCTTGATAGTAATAAAACATTATTATATGCCGCATAAACTTTATGTTCTTGTACTATATTTTTATTATGTAAATGATTAATCTTAATTAGAACTACATAATACATATAAACATTATAATATAATTTAATTATAAACATTATTATGAAATTTAATTTAATATACAAACATTTTTATGAAATTAAGTGTTTGTATTATATTATATAAACATAAAATTTCAGAGCTTCAAATCAAAGGCCAAAGAAATATGTCTTAAAAATATAATAAAAAGAAAAAAAATTGACACAAAAAAAATATTTTGCGCGTAATCTGTTTTATTAACACAGCCCCTACATTAGACATTTCCTACTTCAGGTATATTTACATTAATATCTGGAAAAATAACATAACTGATCATCACACTTGTATATTTTTATATGAACTTAGTAAAACATCTTTTAAAAACGAGAAAGAACATTCTATATCTAAAAAGACATTTCTTAATCTTGAAAAGCTACACTCAAAACTACAGCAGGAAAACTGGGAGTCTGTTTTATCAACAAATGATACCGAAACATGTGCACAGAATTTTGAAAAAACATTTAATAAACATATATTAGACGCTACTTCTTTTCAAATATCTAAGCCAACTTCAAAATATAAGAAATTAAAACCATGGATATCACATGGTTTGATTGTATCAATACGTTTTAAAGAAAAACTTTTTAAAAATACTAAATTATACCCGAACGACACGAACCTACGGTCTTATTTTAAAAAATACAGAAATAAACTTTCTAAAATCATAAAAATGACAAAAGAAGATTATTATAGGCAAAAAATAATGACATACGGTAATAATAATAAAAAGATTTGGCAAACGGTTAACGAAATCATTAGCAAAAAATCAAAACATTATACTATAGACAAAGTCATAGGAAATGACAACAATATACTTGACACAAAAAGTAATCCGAAAGAATGTGCCAATATTTTCAACAATTACTTTGCTGATGTTGGAAAAAACTTAGCAAACAATATTAACAAAAACACTTATGTACAAAATACTATTGATCCTGACACTACAGATGGTTTCGAAAAATTTGAGACAATTAATCAGTCTGATGTCGAAAATTATATAAAAGAACTTCGAGGGGGTTCTGCGCCAGGTTTTGATAATATAACAGCTGAAATATTAAAATTAAATAGAAAATCGCTCAGTAAACCCATTGCCCATATAATAAATTGTAGTCTTACAAATGGTAATTTTCCTAGTAATTATAAAACTACAATAATCACGCCAATTTTCAAAACTGGTGACAAAAAAAATACAAATAATTACAGACCGATATCATTAGTATCTAATATAGCAAAACTGTATGAAAAAGCCGTAAAAAAACAAATATTACAGTTTGTAAACAGAAATAAAATAATTAGCTCTAGCCAATATGGTTTTAGGGAGAAATTAAGCACTCAAGATGCTATTGTTGAATTGAATTGAATTATAATCTAATCACAAAAATTTAAAAAAAAGTTCTAATATTAGTTATTCATTTTAGTGAATTCATTTCAAAGGAAAACTCGTTTGAGGGTTACCATTCAATTTACACTTGTTATGATTATAATATTAATTTTCCAAGAAATTCAATTAACCAATTTTGTTTGAATTAATGAGAAGCCAAGGTATATAGGTACATACGGTCCGTACAATCTTATACATTATTTATATAAAGTCAGTTATGTTTATGATCATTATAATATATCTAGGTTTTTGTAATATCGGATGAGTTTAAATTAAGTTTTTGTTAAATTTAACCATTGTTTGGTGTAAATTCCTACTACAAACATCTTTTCATTCTTGAAAATGCGAATTCAAAATTTTATTATTTATCTACCTAGTTACTATTTACGTTCCAAAAGTTTGAGTTGATCCAAAAATATTGAAACTGGAGGTACGTAGTTCATCAATCATTAGGGAGTATTATTTAAACATAAAAAAATATTAACAAAATTCAAATATCACATAAAATAAATATTAATATTAAAATGCAAAAATATGATAAAAAAGAGCTATTAACGTATAAAAACCTACCTTGTTTATCATACAAACACCATCATTAATGTTTTTCCCTTTTTCGTAACACAGGGCCACATTGTCGAAAAACTTAAAATTGTTTTTTTTAATTATGATTAATATGTTAATCATTCAAAAATTAGCAATCGAATGCCACCAATGCCTTCGTTAAGACATAAATAAAAAAGTAGTAATTAAAATACCATTGACATAGATTTAAGTCAAGAATAAAATATTTTTTTCCAAGGGATACTTGTTTCTCTTTGTTGAAATTATTGGTTTAAAAATACCCATTCGAAATCTCATTGTATAAACTAACCTATTGTTTACAGTAGTACCTACAACACGAATAGAAGAGAGGAAAAGTCGCAGTTACCTACCCCACTCCATAGGGAACGTTATAGAACTAAGTGTTCTGTTCATCCCCGGAGCGGCTGCTCGTCGGTACATGGCCAATGAGGAAAAGTCGCAGTCACCTACCCCACTCCATAGGGAACGTTATAGAACTAAGTGTTCTGTTCATCTCCGGAGCGGCTGCTCGTCGGTACATGGCCAATGAGGAAAAGTCGCAGTCACCTACCCCACTCCATAGGGAACGTTATAGAACTAAGTGTTCTATAACTAAGAACTTATTGTTCTAGAACGTTCACTACAACACGAATAAAAAAGACCATACTCTTTTACAATGGTATGGAAAATATTCATAAGGTAGCGAAGTTGTGAATATTATATACATAAATACCCTCACGCCGTGTCGACTTCTGCCATGACCAGGTTTTACTTGCATACGTCTACTAAGATAGCGTTATGAATGGCAGCTTCATAAGGTAGCGAAGTTGTGAATATTACATACATAAATACCCTCACGCCGTGTCGACTTCTGCCATGACCAGGTTTTACTTGCATACGTCTACTAAGATAGCGTTATGAATGGCAGCTTTGGCATCCTTTGATATGTTGCGGTCATTCATAACAGGTTTAAGTGCTCCATTCATTTTGTTTCCTGCCATAACTCTTCTTTCGATCTCCTTATCAATCCTTCGATGCTTCCCAGATAGACATATTCGTCGACTCGCTGGAGCCATTCGTTCTCTACTTTTATTTGGCACGCTGTTCTGCTTTCACTCTTTTCAAACCCCATGACCTTTACTTACTTACTTTCCGTGTCCGGAACACCATCATATTCGTAGCCCCCAATATTCGGCCACTCGGATTCCACTAGTGTTTGCTATCACTGTGTCTTGGTGCGTGCATGTCGCTCCTATCATGGGACATGACAGTAGGTGCACGTTGTCCTGTCTGGCGCCACACTCGCAGATGTCTTCCTCTCTGTAACCCCATGAAACCATGACCTTTGATTTGCTGGCATTCATCCTCAGTCTGTTCTCTATACATCCTTTATATGCCATACTTACAAGATACTGTAACTCTTCCATACTCTCTGCTAAAAGATCTTTATTGTCTGCATACATCAAATCTCGCACTCTAACAGTACCTACTCAATTTCAGGCCCTTGCTTTTATCCTTAAGGGCTCTTATGTACAATTCAATGTATAGGTTGAAGAGCCATGGAGACAGCAGGTACCCTTGTCTAACGCCATTATTTAATGAACCACGTTGTCACTGTATCGTTGACATGAACATATGCTTCGCTGTTATCATACAACGACGCGATTGCGCGTATCAGCTTGCTATTCACTCCACACACCCATATAATATCATTATTTTTCTCTAACAAATAATTATGCTTAATTTTATAAAAAATAAAAAATAAACACTTTCTTGTACCCAGCGCAAGTGGTGAGTTTGTTGCTGGTTTCGCCAATGTATTGATGATTAGGCAAAGTGACGAAGTTTTTGTCAGAGGCGTATATGCTACAAAAGTGTCAATAAGTGAAACAGAAGTGAGAAACTGAATATGTCTTCTAAAATATGCAAAACTAGGATAAAAGGGGACACAAAATTGAGGACTGTTTGTATTCATCACGTCTAGTTTACCTCCTGCATGTTTCCAAAGAAGGTGTCGTATTAAACAGATTCCCAAAAGCTTTGTGGACATTCGATGCTTTTCTTTGACATGACAAAATATACCTACCTACATCAGTATTCAATGCTTTTGAACATCCTTTCAATGTTTCACAGATTCTAAGTTCATGCATTCAAGACTACGACTTCTGAAATATTCTGCATTAATTTAATAAACAATTTTATAGTGGCGGTTTCATTGACATATCGATATTATCCAATTAATTTCATTTTATTAATACAGCACTACAATAAACAGACTAACTATAGCAACGAGGAAAATAATATAAGAAAGTGAATGAGAAAACATATAATTGTTTTCAAATATATTGGTTTAGATTCAACATAATCAAGTAATCATAATTAAGTCGTCTTACAGAGGATTTATTACTTGATACCTACTTGAAAATAATAGAACTTCAATAGAGTACAAATGGAAAGTATTGTATGTAAAAAAACAGGCCGTGATTAACCAAAATAAATCTTTCATTTATTTAATGGGATGGTTCATTAAAATAATTATATGTTTAAATAATTAAAGAGGCTACATATTCCACAACAGCTACACCGCTGCGAATATGGCAACACTCAAGACGCACCAACTTTAAAATATTCAAGACGCACCAACTTTAAAATAGTCAAGACGTACCTAAAATGAATCGTCATTCTGCTTTCTTTCGTGGTCTTGAAGTATTTCTTTATGAAACTTTTCTAATTGAAATTTTGTAGTCTTTAAGAGAGACTCATTAATAATTTAAATAAATTTATAATTAGTTAATTATCATTAAGATTGTTTGTAATTAGTAATAATGTTTAAATAAAATTTTGTATAACTGTAAGTACTCCTTTATTTTCTAGTTAGTTTATCCCGTATTTAAATTCATTATTATTAGGAGTTAGATAAATAATTGGATATAGACTCAATTAACGTTTAGTAATGGTAAAATCCAGTTTTTAATATTTGCTTTTAAAATTAATATAGCTTAAATTAAATAACAGAAATATGTTTTCGAAAATGTAAATTGGTATTTTTAAAAAAAGAGTCAAATTGCATTTAATTTAAATTTATACAAAAATAATTATTTCTATGTTAAATTCATATACAATACTTTGATAAATAAACATAATTTTTATTTTATTTTATTTTATTGATTTTATAGAACCAACAGTTTACAATATGAAATTACAATAGGTATAATTATATTAATAGGTTATAAACCTTTTAAAGATTTTTTAAAATAGTTTAAACTAAGTATGTAAATTATTTAACAATTGCAAAAATATATTTTTTAACACAGTCATCTGCATATAATATCAAAACATAAAAAAGAAAAGAGTTGGTATGAGGAGTAGGTAAGTAGGAAGAGTATTAACTATTTAGTCATCTCCATCCGCAACAAAAACAAGCCAATACTGACCGACCAGTCAGTATTGTGTTCACTAGTCAGTATACCTATACTATACAGTATACGTATACAGAGTACAATGCCTATGTAGGTAATCCAACTGTCGATTTGTTCAGGAGAACTTTGTTCTCTTAACATATCGACAATGTATCAAGCCAGAATACGCGAGAATTGTATGGAGAGGTCTACTTTTTTCACGGCTTTTCCAACTTTGAAGTCAAAAAACACCAACTTAGAGGAACTTAACTCGGAATTTTGAATTTTTGTTTCAGTCAGGGGTTATCAACTTTTGAATTTTTATTTTATTTTTCCATATATCTCAGAAACCATAAACGGTAGAACGCTGAAAATTGGTACAAACATAGAGAAATACAAAATCTCAAAATATTTTTTTCAAAAAAATTCCAGGGCTTCTCAAACATTTTTTATTAAGAAAAATATTTTTTTATGATAAATTTTATGAGTTTAACTGCCTATATTTCCAAAACTTTTACAATTATCGAAAAAACCCGAAACACCCCAACTAGATAATTTAATTTTCTATAAAAAATATTAACATTGTAGTAGAAGATCTCAATTATTTTTTAACAATTTTTTTAAAAATTGAATTTAGTGACGACATCGCTTCATACATTTTGTATGGCAGTCGCCTATACACAATATGTAAGAAGACTTAATAGTTTGATACTTCATCTCCAAACATACATACATACCATCATGCTATTTGCATATTATGGGTAGGAAAAAGGATCTTCCTCCATACTATCCTATCTTGACATACATACCTACATATGTTGTATAGAAAACAAAATATCTGAAAATATTCAATAATTTGTATTTATGGGTTTATAGTTAGGTACATATTCTTCAACTATACATACTATCGCTATCGACAGTTGGATCTCATGTGTTACATGCAACTAGTTTATAATATTGTTACAAGTAGTATGCACCGAAGTTTAGCACCACAAACCAATGTAGAATACACAACAAAATCATGTAACGGTGTGTGCTGATTATTATATACTACCCATACCGTTAAAATTGTATATTTTTTTACATTCATTTACTGCATTAACTGGTTCGTTTGAATAAAAATGTAGGAACATTAGTTAATCTAATTATATTTTTCTGCGCAAGAATGCATTCTCTAAAGCGTCTCTGGAACTGGTGAAAGACATAACATTTGCATTTGATTCGAGTTAAAAATAAAATTTTTCCTTTAAGTTGTTAAATATTTTTATAACCGTCCTGACTGTTCATTACGGTACTTCATCTCGAAATGTCGGAACGCATCACAAAGGCGTAATTATTCATGAATTTTAAAAACATCATTGTAAGAAGAAACACAGAAGGGAACGATCGTGACAAGGAAAACTCACAGACTTAATTATATTGAAAAATTAAAAGAATTCCACCCAATCTGCAAAGTTTGTAAAAATATATTGAGAGTGGTTTATAAAGTGTAGATATGAATAAAATCATTATATCGGCCTTTTTTACCAATATTAATATTTCAATAGATTAATAACAGATTTATTATTTTATTTATTTTTCAACCATAAACAGATTGTTTTATAGTTGAATAAAAATAATAAATTGTTCATACAGAATATCTGTGCAAAAAAAAATCAAATCATATCCCCCTAAAAAAATCAAAATATCTATATTTAAAAAATATTATTTCAGGCACCCGCGAAAACGCTACTATTTCAGCCACATCCCGAAAACATTAAATGACGTGGGAAAAATCACAATTATCATTGAAAAAGACGAATGATGTAATTAAGGAACATAATATGTATTTGTACTTGATTTATTTGTATGGGAAACTTACTGATAGTCTCTATGGTAGTAAGATCTTGACTATTCTGTAATAAAATCGTGATAAAGTCATATCTCTGCATACTCTGGCATATTTTCACGCGTAATATTATTAATCATATAAACCTTTTTATTATAAATAATATTAATGAAAACATTTTCTAACAGCATTCATATTTATTCCAACTCATTTCTTCATTAACCATTTAGCAAAAAAAAAGGGTTGGTAATGGACAAGGAGAGGAAATCGGGTTCAGGTGTTTAAGGATATAAATATTTTTTCTTTAATTTTTTATTGAAAATACAAAGTGAGTCAGATGACGCAATATCCGGACTTGGGCTAGTTGATTGTACTTCGAACGATGAGCTGAGAATTTCTGTGTTATGGATAGTGTTGTACGTTCAGTAGATCGGAGTAGTAGTCCATGATTGGATAAATTAGTGAATTTGTTTTTAAGGTACTGTGGCAGGTTTAATACAAATACAAAAAATACACTATTATAATTAAGCAATTCAACAAATAAATGAGGTTGCTTTATACCTCCACACCGGCCTGTTCTGAGGCGGTAGGTACTCCGAATTTTCAATTCATTTTATTTTAAACAGTTGGAATCAACTGAAAGGAATGAAATTTCGTCAATAGGTACGAACGTATGAAAATTAATTTATTATAAAAAAAACTTTTCAAAAACCACGAATGAGTTAAGCCGGTGCCTCACTTTTGCTGTGAGGCACCGGCTTAGAATAGTGCTTCCACTCTTTTCTATTATTGTTTTCGAGTGTCCCGTAAGAGCCGGGTAATCGAAAATACAACAGGCAACAATAACATCTCACACAATGAAATTATTACGAATACAAACAATAGTTTTAATCCACAAATTGAGTTAAAATTAGCGTGAGCGCTTTCGATGGTTACACCATCATCCTCGGAGGCGACAATAAAAACTCAGTTTTTATTGTCGCCTCCGAGGATGATGGTGTAACCATCGAAAGCGCTCAGGCTAATTTTAACTCAATTTGTGGATTAAAACTTTTGTTTATATTTGTAATAATTTCATTATGAACTTCCACTCTGTAAACGAAACAACATTAAACTTAATGACATCTCACATAGTTCAGCAATAAAGTTCACCACCCATTCTGAATGTAGTGCCTTTTAGGTGAGACGAGACTGGTGTGTGGGTATACACAGATGTGTTGTGCTCCCTTTTATAAGGCAAGCACACCCGCACACCTTTCGCTGGTTACCCCACTCTGTGGGATATGCCGTGATGGTATGAATGAATGAATGAACGAATGAGTTATTTTATTTGAGCGACTTCAAAATATTCGAGTGTTTCTTCCTCAGGATAGATTTGATTAAAATGTTCTACCAAGTTAATTCTGAAGATAAATATAATATTAGATACATATGCAAGTTATTCAAAAAGTCTAGGTATACAGAAAAAAATTGTATACCTACACATAAAAAAATTAGGGAAACACAAAAAATGTTTCTTTGTAATTTAATCAGACTCATTAACGTTTATTTTTAACAACCTTTATGAAAATAAAAGAAGTTAATTAAACCATAAAACAAAAATGTGTTTAAAATACAAAAAATGTTTCCATTAAATATGTGATTTATATTAAGTACCTACTCGCAAAATAAATTATGCTTTATTCGTGTGAAAATATATACGCAGTTTCGATGCATTATATTAGCCAGTTGGTTTTTGAAGTATGGCCAACGACGTAAAATTTATTTACTATCACGCAAACCAGGAATAGAGGGGTATACAAATTATGGAGTTATATATTAAAGGTACGTCATAGTTTCACACCTGACGGCTAAACGAATGAATAATGAGTTAAAAAAATATAAACACATTTTAATGTGTGGATAAAAATAGTTAGTCACGTTTATAACTTAACATTTCGGAGCTTGGAAGGGCCATACTTTTATGATGGAGTGAATTGACAAAACTCTTTGCCTTAATGGATTCAATCTATAATGCAATGACCTCAAGTCTCAAAATAATTTGATAATTTTTTATACTGGCAGAAATCAACCTAATGATTGGGTGGAATGCCACATTTATTTATTTAGGTTAAAATTAGACAAAAAACAGCGTTAAGACATAGTACATACATTAGTAACATCAAGTATTAAGGCCTATTACATTTTGTCGTTGTGATTAATATAAAATAATACAATAAGTTTGCAAAAAATCAAAAAATATTATCATAGGTTGGTATGAAGGTAAGAGCAACATTTCAAGTTTACAATGATTCAAAACATAATATTCAACTAAAAGGAAAAAAAGATGAATTTAGTACTGTCAAGGTTTCCTATAATAAGCGATTATTGATCTTCTTTTGTATTGAGTATTTAAATGTTGTGGAACTGAGGTGGAAGATGTCAAACTCTTGAAACCTGTTGTTGTATGTATCGCACATTCTATGAATTGCCATGTTTTGTGCATAATTGGTGCCATGAATTGGAAGGTGGAATAAATGTGTATGTCTAGTTCTGCGAGTAGGAATATTAAATGAGATGATATTGAGTATTGAGGGGCAGTCGATATTATTATTTACTAGCCTTTATGTCCCGCCGTTGGCCAAGAATGTAAAACTGTGAAGGAATAAGCAATCGTTTTTATAATATTGTCACCCAATTATTTTGCAATATCGGACTATGAAAAGTGGTTTGAAATTTGATTGAGTTTAAGCATTGTAAAATGTTCAAGTGATGGCCACAACCCATTCTTTTTTATATATTGCTATAAAGTGTGAATGAAGTATAATATACAATTTCTGCACGCATGGACTACGCGAAATGGTTTTAAATATGACAGTTTATCAACGTTGTACACAACCCCCATTTTTAAATATTATCATCGAAAACAAATTGTAATATATACCTATTGAAAATTTAGTAATTTTGGATGTTGGAATGTGGTTTAAATTTGATTAAATAATGTACTGAAAAGATCTAGTGTTGGTCACATCCCATTCGTTTTTATATTTTTTCATCAAGTGTGCATTATATTTTTGCACAATTAGACTGATAGACTTAAAATTGACACAAAAGTCTACATTAACGAAGAAGAAAAAGACTTAAACTATAATAAATAGTTTTTAATTTGAATATAAACGTTGTGAAGAGTTCAGTAATGGCCACAACCCCCATTATTTAAATATCGTCAACGAAATCAAATATGAAGGTGTTGAAAATTATTCAAAATAGGATGATATAAATGGTTTAAATTTGATTAAACAAAAGTATTGAAAATATTCTAGTGCAGGTTACATCGTCACATCCCACATCCCATTCGTTTTTACATATGTATTTTCATCAAGTGTGCATATTGTTAATAATATTTCTGCACAATAGACTATTAGACTTAAAACTAACCCAAAAGTCTAAATAAAAAAGAGAAGAATAAGTATAAGACTATAAGAAATAGTTTGTATAAAAAACTATTTCAATGGTCTACATAAAATAAGAAAAAATACATAAAATAGAAGAATTAGACTATTGGAAATAGATTGCATAAAAACTGACTAAAAGGTCTACATAAAAGAAGAAGAAGATTAATCCATAGGAAATAGTTTTGTATAAAATTCACCAAAGTTCTACATAAAATAAGAAAACGAAGAAAAAGAATTAGACTCCACGAACGGTCGCTTCAGACCCTTCAGTACCTCCCATCCCTTCAATCCATCATTACGTCCCTTCCAATCAGGCCCTTCAGTACCTCCCGTCCCTTTAGGCCCTTTTATACCTCCCATCCCTTCAGGCCCTTTAGTGCATCCCTTCCCTTCATTACATCCCGTCCCTTCAGCCGCTTAAGAAAAGTTTAAATCCAGAAACCATCCTGGAAGAACCGCGAAGAGATGAAAGGACCTTCTTTTCCCAGGATACTCCACCTTCAAAGGTAAAATGACTAAATACACGAAGAAGAAGAAGAAAAAAGTTTAAATCCAGATACCTGCGAAGATATTGAAGGAAAATTGGACCTTCTTTTCCCAGGATACTCCACCTTCAAAGGTAAAATGACTAAATACACGAAGAAGATGAAGAAAAAAGTTTAAATCCAGATACCTGCGAAGATATGGAAGGAAAATTGGACCTTCTTCTCCCAGGATAGTCCACCTAAAATGTCCAGGTAAAATGACCAAATGCACGATGAAGAAGAAAAAAGTTTATATCCAAAAACCGTCTTGGAAGACTTGCGAAGAGTTGGAAGAACAGTTGGACCTTCTTCTCCCAGTATTCTCCAACTTCATAGGTAAAATGACCAAAAATACATGAAGAAGAAGAAGAAGAAGAAAAAAGTTTAAATCCAGAAACCTGCGAAGAGATGGAAGGACAATTGGAACTTCTTCTCCCAGGTTAGTCCACCTTCATAGGTAAAATGACCAAATACACGATGAAGAAGAAGAAGAAAAAAGTTTAAATCCAGGAACCGTCCTGGAAGACCTGCGAAGAAATGGAGAGACAGTCGGACCTTCGTTTCCCAGGATATTCCGCTTTCATTGGTAAAATGACCAAATACACGAAGAAGAAGAAAAATAAGAAAAAAATTTAAATCCAGAAACCATCCCGGGCATACGCTCGACAATTCACCAAAGTTTCATTGTAATCGGACAAACGGTTTAGGAGCACATAGCATACATGCATCCATACATAAATAAATAAATAAAATAATTTTCCTATAGGAAATCAGTATATTGTTGATTTGTAAGTAAATAGTATTAGGTAGGTACCTACCTACAACAATGTTCTAAATAAATTCGATTCATATCAAATTTTATTTGAATATCAAAATCTTTCCGTAACCATAGTAACCATCGAACATATAAAATATTACTATCAAATGGGCTCGATACATTTTTTTGGATATGTAGGTAGGTACCTACATACATTGGTTTGTTCGAAGCCACAAAAACGAAAATTGTCCAAAATATCAAATATTACATACAAATTATGCAATTTTATTATGCCAATATCTTTACTAATAATTAACAGACTTTTACAATATATGTCTTAAAACTTGCTGTAATGTCTTGTGTTTCATTTTATTATTTCATAATCACATTTATTTCAAAGGTATATTATTTTAAAGAACATATTCATTCGGTAGGAAAATTAAATATCGTATGAAAAGATATTAAAATGGCGGGGTTATATGTACATTTGTACAAAACGCTTACTTTAAAAATAAGTTAAACATTATAATTATACAAAATATTCACCATGTTTTTCACTTAAACGCTAAGTTATACTTGAAAATATATTTTCTTCGTGTAAATACGTACTTCTAACTTTTAAACTAACAGATATTTGCGTGCAAAATGTACACTTTTTTGACAGATATGACTTGGAAAATTTTGTATGAAAAAAATAATTATTGAAAATTTTTTAAAATTCAGCATTTTTATCGCATTATTTTTAGCGTGACACTGCATCAGGTATACTGGTACACGTTCGCACATAAATTAGATTTTTAGATGCTCTTGGTTTTTCAGAAGGCGTGAGACAAACACACACACACACACACATACACACACACATACACTAACATTTTGATTGCTTTATTACTTTAGATAATGTTGTACAGAAGCATCATGTCATTTATTGTGCGTCTATTCTCGAGTCCGTCGATTTTATAATGGGTTCTCGCGCAGTCGTAGCTGTGCGAGAACCCATTATAAAACCCATTACATAAGCGTAAAAGAAGAAGAAGACGAAACATGAAATAGATGGTACACTTAGGTCAGTAATGATATAACAAAGTTCACTGGGTATACAATAGACAATAGTTATATTTTAGTTGAGTATATTTCGTATGTTTATTGTTTATGGGTTGTAGCCAACACTAAATTCTCCACTACAAAGTAAGTGTACATTGTTTCATCTTGAAAGGTTGACAATCTCTAAATGCATTTTTATAAAATATATTTCTATTAGATTCTAAAACAAATATACGATTCCCAGAGAACAAAAGTTTTCACAATACACCATACACACAAAAACATTGTCACGAAACTCATAGTATGCATATTCTACATTATACCTGTTGAGAAATTATAAGTAAAATTGCATTAATAGCAAGATGAGCATGTATGAGACAGTGTATACATGTTGATGAGGTTATGTACATGTGTTGTATATGTCAAGATAGAAGAATGCGGTGTTCGGTTCTCACTGCCTACCCCTTGAGGAAAATAAAAGTAGAGAGTAAAAAATACACTTGTCCATAGAGACACATACAATATCAATATGAAGTTGATCACTCAATTTTCTCATACAGAAGCTCTTTTACTTCTGTTATATACATTTTTCATACAAGTATGTAATACATTTCGCATTAATATGACAGACCATACATTTTTTTCTTTAAATTTTGACAATCCTTGAATGAATTTTGGTTGTATCAAAATTCAAACAGTATATAAATACCTCGATTTTCCAGACCGTGAGAGCATTTTGAAAATTTGGACAGATTCCCTATTTATTTTATTTATTTATTTATAATAAACATGACATTGTACATTAAGAGGTTTGACATCAATATTAAAGGTATATATAAAAAAAAATATTATGTATATATTTGAGACAGAGACAATGGAAGGGTACACATACACATCCAGACCATTGACACTCTCTTGCGCTTTGTTGTCAATTAGAGGTTTTGCTCTCCAATATGCTAGGGATAATCCCTGTGTTATATTGGATGCAGTCTTTGGTTTTGTAAGTTAAACAACATTATTTTAAAGTGGATTTAGCACAATTGATCATACACTTCCTAACATACATGCACAGGCACTCTCCATACACACGTAATATACTGAACCATATAAAATACACACACAGCACACACACACAAACACACACACACACACACACACACACACATACATACAGTAAAAAAACAATAAGTTAAGAAAATGAGAAAGAAGTTACTGTGGTGGGTTTGATTCGATGATCCATAGGGTTATTTCCCTTTTGAACCTTTGGTAGTTATTGATATTTTTAATAGAATCTGGGATGGTATTGTAAATAGTGGGAGCTTGATATGAATAGTGTCGCTGAGCAAGGCTAGTGTTTGGATGAGGTATATGGTAGTTTAAGTGAGATGACGTACGTGTAGATCTTGTTTGTTGTGATCGTGTTTTATCGGTGTCTTTAAATGTAAAGTAGCAAATAAGGCATTTAGTGTAGAGTTGATGAAGAGTTAGGACTTTGAAGTTTTCAAAAAGGTTTCGAGTAGGGAATCTTATAGGGCGGGACAAAATAATTTTGATTACAAGTTTTTGACTCTTGTAAAGGGAATTTAATATTGAATTTGCGCAGTTGCCCCAAATAAGAATGCCATAAGTAATGATGACCACATTATCGTATTCTATAACCACATTATCGTCGAATCAACTGTCAAAACGTTTCTAATTTTAGTTCACACCTACAAAATTGGAAGCGTACAAGTTTTTTCACAGCAGTTCGGGATATTTAAGTTATGTTGAAAACATCAGTTGTGTACGACATAAATATTAAAATGGATTTTTACACATATTTCGTTATGCTAAAAATATAAACCAAAGAATATTAGTGCAGATAACATGTCATAAATAAACACGGCCGAACAGCGTGCATTACGCATGCGTAGTCTGCGCCTTAGACAATTTGAGTTCACATCATTATCTACGATGCACTAATTTTGTAGATTTCAGTTTTAGGAACAACGTCTATTACAGAATACGAAATTAAGTTAACCTTAAGTTGTCAAAAAAAGTCAAATAAATTAGAATTTTCCTATTTTAGTTCAAAAAGTTATTGAATTGGACGTAATCTATAAAAAATAACTAAATACAGGTTTCAATTTTGTAAAACATTTACTTTCTTGGTATCATATTATGGTATGCGATAGATATAATTATTGATTAAAGAAACAGTCTTCCTACTATCAAACGAATAAATGACATTTCGTTGTAATCACGTATAAACAATACATTTGTACGTCTGAATGAAATAACAATTTTGTTAGGTCTGGTATAGTAATCACATAGTAATAGTATGGTATGTATATACAGAAAAAGCTGCAATGCGAACGATCGGCACGAGTCAGTCAAGAAATACATAGGCACATACATACATTGTTGTTTTCCACAATTATTTCCTCAACAGAATGTCGAGTAGCGGAAACTCGATCGATAAAATTCCACACGACACGAACTATCTTTAACTTATAATATAGACACTTATTATTCGGTTTGGCTTGTACGGTAGGTATTGACCGCGTGACTTACCTGTTTGTATACAAACTGCGAATATAACGTGGTCTTAAGAGGGCATTAAAACGCTAAATCTAGTAACAGAAAACATGATATATTAAAACCGCCTAATACACTATATAGTTACGTGTTAGTAATGGTAACTATCGCGTGCATCAAAAAGGGTTTATACGTGATTTATTGTATCAGAAATCCAAAATTTGTTGGTTTTTTATTCATTTTAAGAACACACCGGAATTGACATGAAAAATTTTATCGGTTATTCACTTTGATTGAATGCACATTAAATATTTTTTCTCTACGACATATATTTTTAGAGCAATTATTAAAAATCTTGCAAAAAAGCACAGTTTTGATATTTTTAGGGAAAATCATGCTGGATTTTAAATTGTGTGACGAACATTCACAAGGGAAATTAGATGGCCGGTAGATATTTGAAATAAAACATACCTATCTACAATAATTTTACTTCACAATAAAACAAGTAAGAAATATAACACTCAAAAGAAATGTAATTTAAAACTTACAAAAGAAACGCACTAATTAACGGAAGTAAAGAAAATGAATGTCCGCTCAATTTGACAAAAATCACCGTGACATTATTCGTATAGGTAGGCACCTATCAGTTGTGAGATAGGGAGTATACTTAGTAGGCCTTGATTAAGTCTGTCGGAGGCCCGAAAAAAGCAAAAACTCAATTACCGTCCAATCTCCTCTCACTATGATACCCCCAGTATGGTCGCCATTGCTTTCTCGGAAGAGATTGGTGTGAATAATATTCGTGCGTTGTTTGAATTTCGAATATTTGTATAGAAAGAGGTAGGTACTATAAAATCTATGGAATACGCTTTCAATAGGAATACGGGTGATTTTTTATCAAATCTTTTTAAATTTGGAATACTATACGCAAATCGAATCTTTTTAAATTTGGATTTGTGTATAGTATTTGTGAGGTTATGTTTTTAAAATTAGATGGCTGGACCCAATACAATATGTCTGAACAAAATGTCTTTATACATACAATAACTTGAAATTACAAGAATGTTTCAGCGAATAAAAAAGAGAGATAAAATTTGAATTTAGAATATATTTTGATGTACAATGATTGTTTTTGCTTGAAAAATTGTGTTTCCCTGTACACGAAAGGTTTACATACCATTTTAGAGAAATTGTACAAAAATAAACATAGAAAAATTCTTTTCAATTTTTTTAAACATAATAAGTAGATATATTCCAAAATTATAAATTCGTTGTACGATAGTTCTTTCGTATAAAAGTACATAAATATTGACGCATTTCTTATTTTGTTTCTAGGTTATGTTGACATTTCCGAAAAAAACTATCGAATAGGTTATATTAATGCCAAAAATACGCCTTGTTTGTTCGGCTAATTCGCTACGCGGAGATATTATTATTTTTAACAAATATTAATACAGTAGACACACTATGGATAAGTCTATGCATGATAGCATATAATCTTTGTGTTATAGAAAGCAATTTTTTTAACAAAATAATACACTTGAGAGCAATAAAATCGCACACCTTGCATTTTTCCACTTAAAGCTGTTTTTCCTAAATGTTATTTAAAATATAAAAAAATACCCTTAACAGAAAGTTTATTTCAGTTTATTGAAATCTAAAAACATTGTACGAATTATCTATAGCGGGTTTTAGGGTCTAAAATCTAGCGTACCCGAAAAATGACAAAAATTTGGTTTAAGGAAAAAGAATATTAAACAAAAAAATATTGTTGTAAATGTTTATTAATATGCAGTATTATATTCAATTACATCTCAGCGGTCAACGTGATACCATCTCCTCTGAAGAAACATGGATACCACGCCTGCAGAAGCCGCTCAAGTTGTTGCCTTGCTTGAATCAGGACAAAATCAATCTCATGTTGCTCGACAGCTAAATTTAAGTCGCTACTCCGTTCGTCATGTAAACCAGAGGTTCCGGGAGACTGGTGGCTACATTCGAAGACCTGGGGGGCTACTCATGACACATTCTTAATACGTTCTTATCTTGCCTTAATCTTAAAAATGTGTAAATCAGTACTCGATCATAATCTAATTTCAATCTTTATCTACATTTAATCATAAAAAATGTCAATATCAACGTTTAGTATGAAATTGTCATTAATTTTTGTATAAATTAATACAACTATTTCATTAATTTGAAGCTCAAAAGATTCTTAAGTCTGAAGCTGATCTTAAACTTATGTTATTAAACTTCATGAGTAGCCCTGCTGGATCGGGTCGTTGGTATACAACATCAGAGCGATAATATGTAAAATGATTTTAGGTGCCATTGAAAAGGTATTGAAATAAACTTTCAGTTAGGATTAATTTATTTTTTATTAAAAGATAATAGGATTATTTTATTCAGGACAAAAAAACAGCTTTAAGTGGAAAAATTCAAGGTGTGCGATTTTATTGCTCTCGAGTGTAGTTCATTAAGGTGAGTACTGCTTTCAATATCAATGCATAGATAAAATATTTTGTGTGTTTCTTCACCATTTACAATATATCAATTGAATAATACTTGCATTGAGGCACAATTGGCACAAAATAAGAATAAAATTACTTGCGTCCTTGGAAGATTAAGAAACAATACCTGAAGTTTTAGATTATAACCACGACAACTCTTTTAAATGGATGTAATTATTCCCTATGTTGTCATTGGGTAGTTGAAACACTCCAAACACTCCACAAGTCCAGTCCAAATCCTATTCAGAGAGGTCCACATTTTTCTTGGCAAATCAATACCTGGTGATACAGGTATTAAAGAAACTTTATTTTTATTTTTTGGTAATGCCCAGGGTCAAATTCATATAAGCATTGCGGTAATAGTCTGCCAAAGTACACATACCCTACACACATTTTCTAACATGAACTCCAGTTGCTTGGGTGAGGAATGAGGATGCCAATTGGAAAAAAATCGTCAGAACGTTTTATTTATTTTGTCAAGTCTAGAAAATTCGTTTGATTTCTTAAAATATTCATATTAGGTACCTACCATATATTCAATTAAAAAAACGTATGATAAATTAAAATATTTTTAAAAATAACTAAAAACACATAGTAATCCACAAATGAGTAAGACTTTAATGAGCCTAATCGCTTTCGTCGAACACAATCGACATCCTCAAAGGCAGAAATCAAACTGAATATACATAGGTACATGTAATAATATACGAGTAATATTGTGTGAATGGAGTGAATGGGAGGGGTGCGGGTACCGGGGTGTTGCAGACAAAACTAATAATATTATAACTAAATAGGCTCATTAAAGTCTTACTCATTTGTGGATTAAAACAATGTTTTTTTTATAGTTTAAATACTCGGCGGATATTTTGTGGTTGTTCATATTAACCGTTTTGGCATGTGAATTTTGCCCTAAACCACTATATATTGAGTCACTATGCGACATGTTTCGGCAGCGCTGTCCTGCCATCGACCGGCTAGTTGAGACTGAGTGTTGATGTTTAGTTTTTGGATGTGTCAGATGTGTGGGGAGGTGAGTAGAGGGGGTTGGTGGTGGACAAATTGGTGTCAAGACGGGCGGGGGTGGTACAGGGTCGGATTTGATTCTGTATAGTATTCTTGTTTTTTATGGGGAAGGCTGTCAAGAGTGGAGATGTATTGAGGAAAGTGTTATTGTTTATAAGTTTAATGCCGGTGTTTATATGTTTGTGTATTTCAAGTGTTTCGTAATTGTTTAGTCGGTAGCCTTTATATGGTGTTTCGTGTAGTAATTTTAGTGTGTGGTTGTTGAATGCGTGGTTAGTCTCGATTATGTGATTAGCAAATTCTGAGAAATTATTATTATTTAGGCATCTCCGGTGTTCGTTCATTCTTATCTTTAAGTTGCGTGAGGTTTGTCCAATATAATGTTCATTACAGTCCCCGCATGTTATTCGGTAAACGTTTTTTTTATTTATATTTTTAAATATTTTATTTTACAATTATGAACTTCCACTGTGTTGACGAAAAAACTTTGAAATTATACATTATATTGATTCTTCAAAAACATTTTTCTGCCAAAGAATCAATCTGCCCAAGAAACTTTGTGTCACCATATCATTAAGAATTGTATCAATTTATGCAAAGTTAACAAAGTTTTCGGCAAAATATATTCAAATCAATTGTGAAGACAATATATAAGTTTTTGCCAAAAATATTACAATCAAGGCAGTCACTAGCATCACGAGGGAAATATTTTGTGGAATATTTAGGATAGGTTTAGAATACTTGTGAGTTGTTAGAGTTGTATTAGAAAATTTAGTAAGAAAACCACACATAACTTCAGGAAAACCCAACAAAGCAAGACCGTGAGAACATTTCGACGTATCTTGGTGTTTATTTTCCAAGTTTATACATATTATAACTTTACGGTGACTGTAGACTGTTGTTGGTTGTGAAATAATATTATAAGGCAATCTAGTTTCGTGGCGAAATGAGATGTATGATATTTTTAATTAAATTTTATAAGCCAAAACCTCCAGGTTTTATGACATATGTGATAAAAGAAAGACGGACTTTTTTTCTAAACACTAGGTATGTTATTTTTAAGTTGTAAAATATAGAGTTATTCTTATGTTATTAACTTATTAACATTTATTAGAATAGTTAAATTTTTGTTCGGCGATAAATTGACTGTTTTTGGGGATCGAATGATTGAAACTAATGAAAGATACAATAGGTATATTGAATATGTTTTTTTAAAGTCTGTGTAATTTCTTGATGGAATCCTTATAACATAACAGGTTCATATTATTTGTAATCGGTTATGTAATGTGATGAAATTAAATGCCATTGCAATACCTAATACATATTCAATAAAGTTTCATATAAGAAAATATCTAAAAAATATTAATTGGATTCAAAATATATCCCATTAATAAAAATACTGAATACAAAGATCGCCATAAAACACAATATAAATACTGTTTTAACGACTTTTCTTAGCAACTTTAAACATACATACATGATATAGTATATAATGATTATATTATAATATAGATAATGTACGAGTTTATTATGCATAAGCTAAAGAGGTCATGACACTTAAAAGTTTCGTAAAAAAACATGAACACGACCTTTAAAACTGTCTTTTGTATGATGACTAAAAAATATCACATTTTACTTGGATAAGTTCAGCTCAAATTAACCTAAAAGTTTTCTTTAAATAGAAACACTTTTAATATACATATGTTATGTAAGTGTATGTTTTGTGTGTCAATCATTAAACAGCCATTTAAGACATTTCAACGTCTTTTTATTGGACTGAAGGAATCTGAGGTACAAAAGGGCCTAAAGGGACCGGAGGTACTGAAGGGCCTGAGAGAACGGGAGGTACTGATGGGCCTGAAGAGACGAGAGGTACTGTGTGTTATTTGGTTGTTTTCATAGTAAAAATATACTTATAATAAACAACATGGGACACTGTTATCTGATTGACAATTGTAACCCAGGGTTGGTAGGAAGCAGCCAGCTAAGTTGGTGATGTGATTATTAAATATTGAACCTACCATACATCCAATCCCCATACTTAGCTGGTAATCCCTAATTCTTACAATTTATTACTTATATTTTAATAATATAAAATAAATAAATTTAAAACTAAATAATTTTAATAGGAGCCTGAACTGGTGGAATATACGGGAGGCTCTGAAGTGACGGGAGCAATGATGGGACGGAAGGGACCATTTTATACAAAAATATACACAAATTATGAAAGTTTTAGAGATTAAGTTAAAAATAGATGGCGAAATTCCAGTACAATGGATTTAGCTCAAAGCGAAATGTTGAATAATTATTGAGACACATGTAATAATTGTATGAACAAAATAATTAAGTAACCAAATTCGGAGTCACAATATTCAGTCAAGATAGATTGATTTTTATCTTAAATATTCATATGTAGGTACCCATAAACATCATAGTTTTCCATCTTGATAATGTATTTGAAAATAACAAGATAAGACAGCTTTTTATACGATGGAATATTTTTTATTGATGATATTAGTCTGTCGAATTTTATGTACCATTGACGGAAAACATATTATAAAAAAATTCAATTTTATGTTTACATCCCAATTTATACATATTTGATAGAGAGAATTGAAGAGGGAATATTTGTCAGAATTTACATAAATATATTAGAATAGTAGTGAAACGAGTTTGCATTTCATTTGAAATGCCGAGAATTTTTTTTTATTTATTTTAATGGATACAACAGCTAACATTATAATATAACAATAAACAGAACAACATTTCAATAATAAGGTATATCGCCAGTAAATGAATCCATATAATATTTAACAATACAGTTGGGTAACAGTTTTTTTGTAATTTAATTTTATAATTTATTTATTTATTTACGTCATGTACAATAATCCATACAATGGCGGATTTATTGCCATAAGGCATTTCTTCCAACCAACCAACAAAACGTGAGGCCATAATTAGTGTAGTGGTAGTTACATTAAATTTTTTACAAAAAACATACAGAAAGATAAACACGTAACATTATTAAATGTAAAATCATAGCAACAAAGAAAGGAAGGAGATAGAGGTTGTGGGATGTAAGATAAGGGGAAGGAGTGTCAATTTTGAGTTTCTAGACAGATAAAACACCTAAAGTCTTTTTTTTTAAGTTGATTCGATTGAGACGACATTACTAAAGGTGTTCCATAGACTTGTTGGTTGTATTTCAAAAGAGGTACTGAAAAATTCAGTAAAATGAATGGGAATAGTTAGTGCGGAAAACGCAGACCGATTATTACAATAAAAAATACAAATAACAAAATTTAAATAAAAAGGATCCCAGACAGCAAAATGCTAGTAAAAGAATTCAATAATCACAAAATAAAAATAATATAGACATTTCAATAATAACATAAAAATAATTTTGTATAAAAATAATTCTTTGAGTTTTTATTTATTTCTTTTGTATTGAAATGTCTCCTTCACACACGAGTGGTATGCACTCTGGTTTAGGGAAATATGTTGTGTGTTTTTATAATGTCTTTTGATTGTACATAACAATTAATATTTTAATTAATAAAATAGGGGCCATGACAGTTACAATAATTATACAATAAAAAATAATGAGAAAAACTGAACACTTATACAAATAAGTATTATCAACATCACAAAATAATTTGTGCATTTATAATTAATTAATTCGCTTCGCCATTTTATGCTTTACAAAATAAAAAAAAAATCAAATATAAAACAATATATAAAGAGGAAGGGAGTAAACGGGAAGTTTGGGGAAAGAGAAAAATCTGCCGTCAAATAAAATTTTGAAATCAGATATTTGTATTGAAAAAAATATATAAACATAATTCCGTTCAAAAAAGTTCTTTCTCGTAATTTTTGATATGAAATTCTGTTTTTAATCCGTTTTCTATTTTTATCTCGGTGTATTCATTGTAAAAAAATACCAAAAACAGTTAAAGATCATTGTAAATTTAATTAAAATACCCAATATAGTAAACAATCGTAAATAGCCTAAAATACCTAAAACAGTAAAGAATTGTAAATAGCTGAAAAGGAAAAAGGTTTACCAAACTGGGATTATAGTAGAATGATGCTATTAACCCAACCATCCGTTCTCTCTATTATATAGAGGTTATTCTGTTATCTGAATAAGCTTGTCATCCCTGGAGTCTTGCAGAGGTTATAATAAATTCATCGCCTGTGCCATGAAAAACGGGGTTGGCGCCGAGAGCGTCGTAATAAATATTCTCTTCAGCAAAATACACGTAGATAATAAATTAACATGCTGAATTAGTTGTAATTGAAAAGCTACATTATGTATATCCTAAATTTCATTCGTCACAAAAGCTTTGAAGGTATAATTAAAATGAAAGGTGCAAATATACGCCGGAGACATGAAAAAACCTCACATAATAATGTGTAAATCTCTTATCGAGACAGCCAATAATAATATCAATGCGTCTCTGGAGACGGACGAGTATGACATGTAATATTACCAAGAATCATTAATTCATAAATCATTATTACGTCTGATTTGTAAAAGACGCATTGGGACACAGTTTTAAGTGTAAGAGATGAATAACCATAAATAATATTTTATTTACATACTTAGTAAAACGTACGATACTATTAACTTTATTTTGTGTTGGTGTCACGTCCATATTATGATCCGGGTTGTTTTTGATTAAATATAAATTCAAATAAATGAATAATTCAACAAGTAGAAGTTGATGATCAAAATATAAGTAGTGATATAATTTCTGACTTTTGTTTTATTTATATATCAATAGAAATTAATGTTTCTTTATATTGCAAAAGCGGGATTGTCTGTCATAACTTTTACACTTCCTGTATGACAAAATTTTCGCATTTGTTATTATGTACTTAAAATCACCCATAGTCATATTTTTGCTTTGTTCGTTACCAGAGAAGCAAAGGAGCAAAATAATTTGTCAAAATTTCGAAATCTGATCCTGATTTCACTTTAATTTTTCCATGTTTTGTGTATGTCCACATTTTTTATTAAACGCTATTTTAGCTAAAAAAAGCATGAAAATAGGTATAACTGAAATCACAAAGAAGAGCATAAAAACGAACTCATAAGGAGAGAATGCAATATAAAGAAGCGTATTACAAGTAAAATTAAATTGAATATCCTAAAATAGTTTGGGAATATTGAAAGAATGAACGGTAAACGACCAAAAAAAACATGGGTGTAAGAGATGGATTGAACCAACAGGGGCCGCCCCAGAAAGGGATGGCATGACCATGAGAATGATATTTTGAAAGAAGGAAACATAAGAAGCTTGAACAATCGACGAGCATGTATGAGACGATGTATGTATGTAAAGGAAGCTAGGAATGTGTGAAAAATAGAGGAGTGTGACGCTCGTTTCTCTCTGCTTACCATGTAAGGAACGTGATGGTACGTGAGCATTTATTTATATACATTTGATTTACATAGGTACTGTTAACTTAAGTATACATATTTTTGTGAAAAAATAACAGCACTAAACAATGTATTTAATAAAGGGACGTTATAATTTGTAATTTAAAAATCTAAAGTAGGTACATTAAATTGTAAATTTTGAATAACTTTTCCCCAGAACCCTCAAAAGGTAATTCTTTGAAATAAAGTTTATTTTTACATTTTTATTCTATCGCATGAAATTGATCAAATTTCAATTTGTTATATATTCTATTTGTAAAATTATTTAAGGCCCTTGTATACCCTGGGTATACGGGTGTACGCAAAATGCACACTTACACCTTCAAATGTATGAAACACGTAAAAATATTGTAAATCACCCGATACAACATTTTATCGAGCAAAAAAGGTTAAATTTAGAAGATTTTTTAAATAGCAAGAATAGTTATTAAAATTTTATACTAATAAAAAAACTCAGCCGGTAGATTTTCATTTTCTCTTTCGATTGAAGTAAAAATCTACTTCATATGCCTTGTAGTTTTTTAGTTACCTACAGTAAGAAATTAAAAAAAGTTTAACTAAAATTAATTTTACAAGAAAAGTATTAAACAAATTCAAAATTCAAAAAACTCATGCAATAGAATGAAGATGTACATACAAACTGTTCTTTATTTCAAAGACGTATCTTTTGATGGTACTGGGGAAATTATTTTCAAAATATACTATTTAACCTACTATAGCCTCTTAAACAAATACCTTATTCAATTTGTTATTGTAAATAACTTAAAACACAAAAGACTTGAAGTAGGTTTTTACTTCAAACAAAAGAGAATATGAAAATCTATCGACTGAGTTTTTTACTTTTTTATTACTATTCTTGGTATTAAAAAAAATCTAATGTTATACTTTCTTCGCGAAAAAATATTGTATGTCATAGATTAAGTGATATACAATATTTGTTCGTGTTTCATACATTAGAAGATATGAAGCACGAAAAAGGTGTGCATATTTGTGTACATCCCGTAATTCTAAGGTCACAGGCGTTAACAAGGGTCTTAAATATAACAATAATTTTTTTTTAACTAAATAAATTCATCAATTTTACTAATACGATAGTCACAATTTATTTACAATGACAAGTCTTTGGAGTCCAAAATCTTTGGCGTATACCTATCTGTTATGTTTCATTGCATATAGACAGATTGTATTAACACAATTAGATACGCCATTATCGCATGTTATACAATAATTAGATTTAAATACATTAATGTGTCGTTTTGTAATCTCAAGGTTAGTCGCCTCGTGATTACAGATTTTTTTTTATTTTCCCAATCACTTAGATCTCGTGTGGGTATGTGGGGTTGCCAGACCTCAAATGGGCATAGTGTTTATTTTATTAATGTTATAATTTTATTGATTTATGTAATATTTTACTGTTTGATATGTCTTTTAAAAAATACATTAAAAAATAAATATCGATAGCAAAAACATAGAAATGAATAATAATAAACTTAGTAAATAAAGCAGAAATCTACCTAGGTATTAAATAAAACAATAAAGGTCAAATCAAAAGAATAAAATATGTGATGTCAACACAATGAAAAGATAAACTATGAACTTAAATAAATAATAAAATTTAATAAAAAAAACTTTAAATACAACAATATCAGATATCAGTCAAAACGGTGCGATGTCATCAAATTAACGAAAAACTCAACAAAAATAAATACACATGAAAATATCACAAATCGTTTCTTTTATAAAAAAAAAGTGTATAAAGTACTCGAATATTTTTATTATTGCATATGCGCAAACATTGGATTTTTTTCCCTGTCGGGAGTCAAAGATATTTTTTAACAGATTTTAAATGTTATACAATATCTGTATAAAGTACGTTTGTATGTGTTTATTTAGATATAAAAATGTCACCCTAATGAGATTATTACTTTTCAATGATATGGAGACGACGATATTCTGTCGGTGTACGTGTATTGGCGTAATAAAAATGGACTGTCTATCTATAAGTTCGTCACGTATGTTTTTTTCTTAGTTGAAACACTAAGAAAAAATCTTTATTTATATTTATTTAAACGGAATTCTGTTTTTAAATCCCATTTTATTTTCAGGATTCTCTCAGATTATAAATTAATTTCAAACGTAGGTATCAAAAATATGTTTGAATTAGTATTTTTCTCCATTATGGCACATTTTAAATACCTTATTATTGTATTCATCACACTTTGTTCACACCACGGATGAATTCTCATCAAGTAGAGCTCTGCTTTAAAACTAGTTTTATATTATAATACATCTCATTTGATAATATTACATTATAATATACATCGGATTCTAGAACTTTTTAGAAAGTTCCGGCTAAAATAGGTGCGTTCCTATTGCATTTTGTCTAAGTTGATATTATTCTAACTCTGGTCGTTCCTCTTTAGGAACGTTCTTACTCCAAGTAAGTCACGCATTAGTTCAATTCCTTATTCGATGACCACATTTTTGTCTAATCAACTGTCAAAACGTTCCTAATTTTAGTTCACACCTACACAATTGGAAGCGTACAAGTTATTTTCACAGCAGTTCGAGATATTTAAGTTAAGTTGAAAACATCAGTTGTGTACGACAAAAAAGTTAAAATGGATTTTACACATAATATTGCATTATGTTTAAAATATAAACTAAAGAATATTAGTGCAGATGACATGACATAAATAAATATGGCCGAACACCGTGCAGCACGCATGCATAATCTGCGCCATAGACAATTTGAGTTCAAATTACTATCTACAGTGCACTATTTTTTTAGATTTTAGTTTTTGAAACAACGTTAGTTACAGAAAACGAAATTATGTTCAATATAATTAATTTTAAATATTAGAAATTTTCTATTTTAGTTCATTGAATTGGATGTACTTTGTATATGTAATGATTATTCAAAATAATAGGTACCTACATTAATTTGATTAATGTTAAATATAAAATAATATCCTTTGTTGGATAGGAACCTACTCAACTCATAATAATATTATGTTATCGCAAATAACGAAAAAACTTTTTCCATTAATAATAAATTTTGTAACAATTGTTGTATATTTATGGAAGCAGAACAAACAAAACCCAACACTGAAATTCAAGTGATTAGTTCAGCCCATGGGGATTATCAAAACTAACTGTTATATTAAGTGATGTTAATCTCACGGCCTTATTTTTGAACGGCAGCTGTCGATTTTACAATGGCATGGAGTAGGTACTTACAGTTTTCAGTTTAAAATGAGAGTTATATATTTATGAAAATTTGCACTAACATTTGGCGCCTGGCGCGACCGTCTCTGTACCCGCCCCTGTATTGGGGTCAATCATTGTACAAAATTGCACCGCATCACGCGATATCGATTACCACCATTCTCAGAAACAACCATTTCTCAATAAAATATTCAATTCTCGTACGTGATGCGACATGCCGAATATTATCAATAACGGTTTTTTTCCGGAGCGTGTGGTGTCAGCCCAGCACAAAAATTGGTAAACAGTCTTCGATGAAGTTCTTTACAGGTATCATACACAAATAATTATTAAGTACTTATTCGTACGAATATTTAGGTATTTTACATTTTTAAACACTTTGCGTGAGAAATAAATTTCTGCTCTGCTGGGAATCGAACTCAGGACGCCCAATACTTGACGCAAACATTGTTATTTATTTTTTCAGGCAGAAATAAAACGCACCGAAATAAAAATGTTACTCTGATCACGCTATACTAGTAGAAGTATATATGTACCTACATCAAATCAATCTTATCTGAGTCAAGGAAGGCATGGTTGGTGAATGTCGCGCAAGCGCATAAAGTGAGCACGTATACCAGCCGATGACAGGTCGAGAGCCCTGTAGGTGCATTAAGTTCCTGCTGGGGCCTTATTCCCGTTCAAGTGTAATATTTTGAGATAAGTTCCGCAAATCTTTACGTATCACAGAATGTAAAGTGAAATTTACGTATCTGGCCCCCTAGGCAACGTGTCATTTAGCTCAAGAAAAGAAACAAGAAAAGATAGCTCAATGTATGAAGTGACAGTTGTCACGTGACATGCAATAATTGTCACTTCCATACATTGAATTATGTTTTCTGGTTTCTTTTCTAGAGCTAAATGATACGTTGTCCCAGGGGGCAGGAGCTGTAATTCATAACTATAATCTGTGACACGAACGAATGTGTATACGCGTCGCTTTATGTCTTTACACAAAACTTAACACCACCATAAAACATTGCGAATAAATTCACCTGTCGAATGTCGTACGTATTTAGCTCAAATCAGAATACCGCGTTACGAACGGCGGAGGTTTTCTCGACATAATGCGCGGAAGTTTACGCGGGCTGGTGTCCGCGGAAAACAGAATAACGATCTGATATAAGGAACGCATGTAGTGTATATTGCCGCGATAAAAGAACTGAAATAGGCCCGCTGGTACTCCAATTATATTCCAACTTCTTCTCTATGGAGATGACAGGGGAAAAAATCAATTTTTGCGTAAATGCAACATTTAAAAAATATTCGATTGTATATATTGTTTATTGTAAAAGGCTTCTAGCCGTACAGTCAAGAGATTAAATAACATTATTTTAAATTCTATTCTAAGCTAAATTTTTAAAATGTTTGGACAAGAGAGAGAGAGAATGATGGTTTTATTTCATTCTAACGAAATAAGAGAGCGAAAGTTTGTTTTCATTGTTGCGTGTTATGTCAGAAAGATAACACTTTAAGTATGTAAAGGAGAACTAGGGAACAAAATTTTATTATATAGGTACGAGTAATTTATTGCGCATTTGTACATGAGAGTGATGAACAAAATTGTATAATGAAACATTTTTTACGTTACTTTTATTTTTTCATAAATACGTGTCGTTTAAATAGATGGTAGGTATACCTACCACTCAAAAATAAAAATTAAAAACGTTGTAAAATAAATACAGCAATCTCTAATATTGCAATTTCTGAAATTGAAAAAAATATTACGTTGAACTTTACGTAAGTGAGTGAGGTGATCGCGCCAAAATCAAGCTTGTACTTAATTATATCATTTTTATTCTATAGATGATTGTTATACTTTTTTCAAATAAAAAGTTTATATTGTAGGTACCTACATAATATATAAAAAAGTCATTTTAAAAAACCCAGTCCAAAAATAACTTCAATAAATAAAAAAAAAACATATACATAAATAAAAGAAAAAAAAATAAAGAATAGTTGCACACTATTATTACATCACACAAAACACATGTGACTTTATCGTCGGCCTATGTGGCTCAGTTGGTTAGGTATCTGACTGCTGATCTAAGGGTCCCGGGTTCGAATTCCCGGTGGAGACACAGTTTTTAATTGTTTTCAGTCTGAATCTGTGAAACGATTAATATGGTAAGTCTCCAGTATGTGACAACTTGTTATTGGATGCGTGTTTAATAAATATTTGACATACATAGTACCTGTTAGTTGCCCAAGAAGCAATATCAAATTATATTTAATTAAATAATAAAGGTTGAAAAATATTTATCTACCTCAAATTATGTTTTGAAGTCGGCCCCCCCAAACAAACATTTTATGGAACTCACTCGACGGATGGTAGGGTATAGTTGCCGCCAAATATCTTAAGCCATTTCGCCGAGAAGGGGAGCGATTTGCACGTATACCAACGAATCAAAAAGACAAATTTGCGCTCTGCGAACCCGAAAGCCTTGTTCAAGATATTTGGCGACAACTATAGGTATGATACGATTTTAAAATAATGCAAAATAGAGCTTTTGCTTTGGCGAGTGTGAATATTGACGAGAACAAATCTCTGATGCTCTTTATTTATTTATTTATTTAAAAGGACAACATACAGCATATAATAAATCATAAAACATAAAGATAATTTGATTAAGAATAAAGCCAATTACAGGTTGTCGCTGAAGTTATTGTAGTATATTAAGATATATTAGGAATGGTTACATATTATGGTGAGATATTGTGTGAATGATGTGTGAAATTGCATATATAAATGTGTCAGTATAATTAAGTGTTAAATTTGATTATGACGATGAAATTTTAAGTTTGATATATTTTTTAAATGTGGGGGCGCTAAGTAAGAATATGTCAATCTCTTGGAAATGCCTATTATATGTAGGTATTACAGATTCTGGACATTGTTGCATGTTGAGCATAGTTGGTGTGTTGAGTGGTAAGACGGAAAAGAGGAGTGTGTCTAGTTCTACGGGTAGGGATGTTGAAAGATATATAGTTTAAGAGAGCAGGAGAATCAATTTTATTATTAATAATATTGTGGAGAAGCATCATATCAGATAGAGTACGTCTGTTTTCGAGTGAATCAATGCCATGGTAAATCCTTGCCTCACGATACGATGGGAAATCAAGAAATGCTTTATTAGATACCTATAACTAACACTATAATATCGAAAACCCATATAAATTCAAATGTCTGCCCATGACCGCAGAGCAGATCATTTGACGGGTGATTGAGTGTAGTCACCACCCACCACCCTTAGTCATGCGGTCAAGATAGAAGTGTTAAAGAATTATTAGTCCATATATTCCCAATCTGTAAGCAATCTGTTTGTCATACAAATTGCAGACTCCTATGCTAATCGAAGAGATTGATTCTTTTTTTCTTAAGAGTTTCATCATCAAAACTCGGTGAAGTTTATTTGTGATCACCTCTGAAGTACCCCTTTCCTATTAAATAAGGAATAATTAAAATCGGATAATGTAGTAAAGAATTACAATCGCTGAAGTGAAAAAGCTCTATTTACTGACTTAATTGAAATGGGACCAATCAGAAGATATCCCCTTTATAATGAAAAAAAGAATCAACGAAATCTAATAACGTGATAAAAAGTTATTGCTGAACATATACTCCGTACCTATAAAAACACTTCGAATTGATAACCTACTTCAATTTTTAAAGACGGTTTAAATGAGGATATCAGACGCAATGTATGGTTGAAATGATTGAAAGAAATGTCGTTAGCAATACAAAAAGGTTTGCCTCAAAATTGTTTGGCCACATAGAAAGAATGAACAAGTGTGCACTTAGCTGTTAATTGAGGAACGAGAAGAAGAGGTCGGCGAAGAAAAAGTTAGCACGGCCTTCAAAAAGAAATCTTAAAAGTTGGGAATATGAAAAGTTATAAAAATTAAAGAGCGTGTATGCATGGACGTGGCTGAAACAAGAAAATTAGGTATGTCAAAGTAGGAGGAGTCTGATTTTTGGTTCACTCTGCTTACCGCAAAAGGAAAAACGGAATAATGTAATGTTTATGCATTTTTTATTATATTAAGCAACCCACCCTTAGAAGAATGATTAATGGAATGTTTATGGATGAAATTGTGAAATACCAACTATTATTATACGTGACAATATTTTCGTGTGACATTTTAATGATCGATTTATACGAAAATGTTCGTAAAAATATCAAAAGATTCACTATATGGCCATGAGTATCAATATATGTAACATTTTATTATTTTTGTTCAGTTACTAAAAAGCAATGATGTGTGCATAGAATAATAATGAAACTATAGAATACTCATTCCCATACAATACCTCGCTGAAAAAGTGAAGCCGTTTTATTGGCCGGCTCGTGTATGACTGCTATAATTTTGCAAGTAATTTTGCTAATTTGCTAACTATTCCGTAAATTATTTTGCAAACAGTTAAAAAAATTCCCTATTTGGACAACGTATCACGTAGACGGCCAAATGATTACTGAATGCTCGTAGCACAATGTTGACCAAATCAGTCAACATAAAGCAGTCTCGTTTATTGCAGGCTAAAGAGTATTCTTATGCATGTGTGATACTATTTTTGTTTTTTTTTTTTTTCATATTTGTTAATGATCATTCCAACGAGTCTACAGTGTAAATGATTTTATTTTATTGTATTTATTTATTTATATAAAGTTATTTACACACACAATACTACATTATAATAAATTTAAAACAAAATATTTACGTTGATACTCTCTCAATGGAGTTAAAAACTAGTGTTCGTGAGAGGAGCATCGTACTTAAACAGTACAATAAGAAAAAAATGAATATGTTAAACAAGTACATCTTCCTAAGTTCTCTAAAATAAGCATTAATGCTTGTGCTATAGGTGAACGAAATCGATCGAGGCAGGATTCGAATTCGCGACCACTGGATTACTAACCCAGCGCGCTAACCGCTCTACCATCGACCCATCCATTACATATTTATACATACAAGAAAAAATCAACTTATAAAGCAACATGTATCGCCAAAAATATGACCTTTTAAATCTATTTTAAATTTATTCTTGTATTATCACTATTATCAGTGAATTTAAATTATTGGTGAATGAATTTTGACTTTGTTCAGAGTTTATTTATTGAACCAAGGATTTTTTGACGATCTAAACATATCAGAATTTGTTTTTTTTTAAGAAGATACATTAGGTGTTCTCACCTTAATTTAAAAAATAAATCTTAAAAAAATGAACAATTTCATTTTTTTTATGAACTTAGTAAGAATATTTGGGAAATAAAATAGATTTAATTCGATTACGACTTTTTCTATCGACAATATAATGCCTTGTAAATTGAGAATAACCGTTCGTATGACAATAATTCAATCTCGATGTCTTGAACGTTCAATTTTTGCATTTAAAAAAGTTTATTTTATTCGATAAACTCACGAGAGGAAATATATTATTATATGTTATATTCCTACATACATACACCTTACAATACTCATATTATACGAAGATAGAATTTCGAATTGCTCGCGTTCACGGGGGAGTTATTTAGCTTGAGAGAAAAATATTTGAAAACTGGGCGATACGTGATGAGACAAAAATAAAAATATATATCTGACATTTTTTTTTAATAAAAAATTATAAAAAAAATGAAAGAAATCAGTTTGTTAAAAATAATATCAAATATATATCGACGGTTAATTAAATTTGAAATACAAATAACATAATATAACACATGTTTTAAAGGGGATACTCAAACAAAACAACGATAGAGAAAATAAAATAATTAAACAGAGGGTTTATGAAACAAAGCAGAGAAAAATATACAGTTTCTAAATACGACAATGAATATTTTTGATCAATATTTTATTCTAAGTGTGGAATGCAAGAGCAATTAAAAACTAATCAAATTTCTTCCGACTGCAAAGCATTTTATTATACCTACTCCATGTAAATATGTAAGTTAAATTATTGAACCTACATACCAAATTTCTGACACGTAAACAGCTTTATGAAGTTGCTCATTACATAGATCTGAAGATAACATTAGGTACTTCAAAAGTGATCTAGTTAACAAGCTCTGACTCGAGTATTTTATGTTCAACACCGAATGTATGGTTGGTTTTTAGTCACCAGCAGTGGTAGTTGATACTGGTTGTTTAATAGCAATAAAAAGAAAAATAAGGTTGGGCATAAGAAAAAGGGGTAAACACAGAGTAATACAACGTTACATGTACCCACTTTAGTAATAAATGGAAGGGGTATGTTTCATTTTAGTTATAACAACATAAACATAATTGGTAGTTAAGACGAAGCAAAATTCAGAAATATTTTTACTGTTTTCTAGAAAACTGGGCGTAATTACGGAAACGCATGAATGGCGGGTTAGCTGGAGGTCGATCGCCTACCACATTAGCAAACCGACTTAAAAAAAATGATTATTTTAAGGTAATTCAAAACGAAACCAGTTCATCTTGCAGACAACATGGATAAATGGTAGCATTTTGAACTGTTTAGAGTGACAATCATCACATGATTTGATTTATTTGAGTGACAATCATCACATCATTTGATTTATTTGAGTGACAATCATCATATTTATTTATTTGATTGAGTGACAATCATGGGGGGTACTCATGACACATTCTTAATACGATCTTAGCTTACCTTAATCTTTAAAATGTATAGTCAGTGCTTAAAATATTAATATATTATATTTTAAATGTATAATCTACATTTAATCATTAAATATTGTTTATATCTACGTTTTGTATGAAATTGTCATGAATTGTTGTGTAAATTTATAGTATTATTTCATTAATTTAATCTCAAAGATTGCTGAAGTCTGAAGCAAATCTTAATTTTACTGTAATCAACTTCATGACTAGCCCTGCATCACATTATTTGAGTGACAATCATCACATGAATTGATTTATTTGAGTGACAATCATCGCACGATTTGATTTATTTGAGTGACAAATCATTCATCATCAGCAATGGCGCTACAGCCCGGTGCGAGCCTTGGCCTCCTCAAGAAACTGCCTCCATCCCGCCCTGTCGACAGCAAGTCTCCTCCAGTTTGTCTGTCCGATCGCTCTTATATTGCCCTCGATGTCGTCCAGCCATCTCATCCTAGGTCTCCCTCTGCTTCTTCTTCCTTCAGGACAGGTGTCCAATACTTTCTTTGGGACCCGGTTATCCTCCATTCTACAAACGTGTCCGAGCCAACGTAGACGTTGTATTTTGATGTATTGGACAACGTTTGGTTCGCCATACATTATTTCTAGCTCGTGGTTAAACCGGATCCTCCAAGATCCTCCTTCACAGATAAATGACAAATTGACAAATTGACAAACTTCTTGACAAATCATTAGATACGATTAATTAATTAAAAAATAATCAATTCAAATGTATCAAATTATTCCTTTTTTTATTTTACTTTTGTACATTACTAACTACAAGTAGCTACAATACTAGACAGTGAAGCTCCATCTATTAGACAACCTCTATCTGTAAGATCAACTGGACCTCATCTTCTCATCAAAAAAATGAAGAATACTAACAAAATTATTACATAAAAATATTAAATTAACTAAAAATATATGCAAATGATACCCATAGTTCAGAATATTCATAATAAGTTTGAACGAACCTATAGAATAAATCGATTAAGATAAATATATGTTTTTCTTATACAACACTATGTATTTTACCCTGTTTAAAAAAACAATAGTTTTTTGCCAATAGGTTGGTACCTATATTGTGCCTAGGAATTATTGAAGGTAAATACAATTTTTATGAACAAGGGATACTTGGTGAGTGTAGGTATAGCTTTATTTAGTAAAACATCTCGATTATGCGGGGTCTTACATAGTTTGGTTGTTGTGAAAGGAAGGGTTTAAGTAAAAAACTGAACTGAATACTAAAATGGTCCAAAACAAAGAAATAGACAGCCGTTGTTACATGGGTTTTCGCAATAATTTTGTGGGTCTCAATGTAGATTAGTGAAGTTTTCGGTGATAAATAGCTGTTTTACACGATCCTCGTACAGAAGATTAGTAAATTTTAAAGTATGTATTTTAGGTGATAAATTCAACACTGTGTTTTTATTTTAATGTGTCATTTATGTATTTGTTTATATATTATATTTACCGGCTGAATAGCATTTCAAACATACAAAATAAGACAATATTTCAACAAGATAAATACATACAAAAAAAAAACAAGTACTTACAATAAAACAAATACATGTATGTGCTTATCAAATAATTAAAATAAAATAGTTGTGTTGTATAAAGAAATATTTTTTTTTTATAGAAACTAATATTAAAGTATAAAGATACTATCAAACACTGCGATGCACGACAATAGGTATGTTTTTACACTCCAAAAAAATCAAGCAATAGCATGATTAACATGAAATATACATACATACAACAAACAAAAAGAGCAAAATAAATAGCATGAGATTATATAAAAATATTTATTTTTAGAATACTGCTTGATCGACTGATTTACATAATAACTAAACATTAAAATAAAAAAAAATAATCCCACCCATATTATTTACTATCTGGAGTTAATAGGTACACCATTTATAACAATATTTTATTGAATATAGGTACTTAATAAAAAATATTTTTGACAGCAATTCTATTTTAACATGAAATAAAGGCATTGACACAATATACATAGTTAAAAAAAATCAAGACACAGTAAGTTACGTGGTTTTATAAGAATGAACATATGTAGGTACCTTATAATATACTGACAAAGATTTCAATATCTTTGACGGATGAAACAATCCCCAAAAGTCAAAACGTACCTATGTCATTTTTTTATTTAATTTTTATTCAAACAATAGAAAATATTGACGAGCTGTATTATCTGCTAAGGCGGGAAAAATGACGGCGGATACAAATATTTTAATATTAAAGAGGATTAAAATTATCTACAATATGTCATTGGTAAATACTCGATGTTTTTTTAGAGTACCTAAGCCCTAAGGTATATAGTCTCACACTATTTGATTAGTGACTTGTGACATCAATATAAGTTAAAGAAATACTTCTGATCAACGAATGAAAAACACTGTTAAGTTGGTATAATATGTTGTCGTGGGAACACATCCATCTTTTCAATAAGTTTTTGGAAACTACGAGAAAAAATAATCCGTCATAGGCTCTGAGAAGTTATACTCTTACTACTTATCTCTTTACTTGTTGAAGCTCTTAGATACATTTGCTTAAGACTGGATAAGTGAAGATACTTATTAAGTCCGAAATAATCTGTCCCAAATGATGGTAATAGAATTGAAAAATATCTTTTTTTTTTCGTTCAAATATTTGCGTAAGTCGTCTTTGCTAAGTAATATGATTAGATGAACCTATGTAGAAGATATAATTAAGTATGAAAAAAAAAACTCACGCTATCGCATGCAGCAGACACTCGTAATTTGAGAGTTAACATGACGTTGTTTATATAATATCAAATGAATTGTATCATAAATGTATCTGAGTGTCTAGTAAAATAAAAAAATATATAATTACTTAGGTTTTCTTTCATATTGTGTTTAATCTTCCCGTCTGTCACACCAATTTTGCCCAGGGCTACGTTCACAATGAACGCCAAGTGCACTTAGTGACGCTCTAAACCGTTCATAATGACCGGAAACAAACGCTCGAAAGACACTCTGTGGCGTTCAAATTGAACGTCGAGTGTACGCACCAAACGCTCGGTAAAATTGTCGGGTGAAAAACGTTCTGACAGTTATAGTATCTCTTGACTTCTATTTTATATGTGAAATGATGACTTCCATTTGTGTTTGCGGTATCTATTATGTCAATTGACATCAGTTGTCATTATTTATGATGAAATATGCATTCACAAAAATTTAGAATAAATGGTCAGAGATTGTTATTTACTCCACTGCCCAATTGTTGTCTTTCGATGAAAATATAACCTTAAAAGAGACATTTATGAAAAATGACATTTGACATTTAAAACGCCCGATGCAGCGATCAGATTGAAACGCCGCCGCTCGAAAGCGTTCAGTGAGATTGGTGTGAAAAATAAAATAATCTGCAACTTCAGGTACATTCGACGCCCGACGTCGAGCGTTGTATATGAACACAGCCTAGAATGCATTTTTTGTGTATCAACCGTGTTTGCGCAGTACCTAAGCCTACAATTCGATTCGAATCGTCTCAAATGAATTTGTATTTATTTTCTTCTTTTTCCTGGTCGCGTTCTTCATTACTAAATTTCGTGTCCAACTAAATGACCCATGGTTACGTCCCCGAACACTGACTGTGAAATCCGCTGAAGCATTTGATGTCTTCGAAAGGAGAGTCCTACGCCGAATATGTGGTCCTGTGAAGGAAGGAGATGAATGGCGCATAAAAAAAATGAAGAACTGTACAAAATTTATGAAGCCCCAAAGATCTCAACCCATATAAGACTGCTTAGGTTGAGATGGGCGGGGCTTGCCCCGGCTGCCGATCTTGAGCGGTTGCCCCGCCGTTTGAGGTTGGATTCTCGGGGGCAGTGGTTGAACCCGATGGATAGTGGATGGTTGTGTTGTCCGACGTTGCGGCCGCGTCCGGGGGTGAAAAGGGCCAATGGGCTCTATAGCGTCGCCGGCGTGGAAGTGGATCGCGATCTCCCTCGATGGAAATGTACAGAGAATGCCAAACACGCGATTACCCAAAAAAATCATGTTTGGTCACCAGGGAGGTAAACGGAAGATGGGGAGGCCAAGACTGAGATGGGAGGACGACATACGGAGAGATGCAGAAAAGCTCCTGCAGGTCCCTAACTGGAGAACGGCGGCTGAGGATAGAAGAGGTTGGAGGCGCTTGTTGAAGGAGGCCAAGGCTCAATTTGGGCTGTAGCGCCATCGAAGAAGAAGAAGGTTACGTCCCCGACAAAACTCCTCCAGACGCATCTGCCCCTTGCCCTTATTTAAGCGCACTGCCCACGGACAAGGTTTTCAACGCGTTTTGTTTCGTTTTTTGTATAACAGAAATCTATAAAATTATTCGTTGCCGACGAATCAACATGGCTGCCGTTTGTATTATATTGACTTTGACGTTCGCGGTATCTTTTGTTCATATGCCATCTCTCGACCAGAGAGCAATATTTTAAAACAAAAACAAAAAAGTGAGGGTACAAAAAAAGTCAAATCGTGTCCGATTCGCAAATTCAAAGTCAAAATGCAAATTCACATAAATGGCATTAATATTCAATTTTTTCGTAATTAAAATAATAGGGGTCGCAAATAAAGGAGTAAATAATACTTGTGTAAAGCGATGTTTGAAGTATAACCTGCATTATGGATGTTGTTAGAAGCGTTGAAAACTGCATGGCGTTGAAAACCTCGTGTTAAGTGCGCTTTAGAGCCGAATCTACCATGAGACCAGTTTTTTTTATACGTGTTGGATTTTTTGTTTTTATAATGAAACATATTTTCATCTCTTTCTATTTTACATGCTTGCCTAATATAATAATTTCATATCCTGCCATAATTTAATATTACTAAACATTCGTTATAATCAATTTATAAGAAGATGCAAGTACACGAAACAAGAGCGAGTCTTCTTTTTAGGTCATGTTTTTTGGAAATTCCTCGTTGTGAATTCCATGCACGGATGGGGATATGCATTTAGGTGGGGACCATGATATTATATTTTACAACGCAACATTCAACTATTGCCAAAATATTGGAAGGTATGTAGGAAAACGTTACTGGCTCTGATACGACGAAGACATTCGCTAGCAAAAATGTATCACGTACCTGAAAGATGATCAAATTGAATCTTCGTTTTTCGAATTCCTAAATAAAGTGGCTTTCTTTTATAGACAAAAGGCGATACTGAACATTTTTCTTGTACTGTACGTTAATCAATCTACTGCGAGATGAGAACATGATGCTGTAATATTTCTCTGTCTGGTGTTTCCTCAATACAAACACAGTCAGAGAACTTGTCTTTGAAAAGATCTTTATTACGATTGTTTAAGGTCGCATTAGTCCAAATCAAACATTGATGTCCTTGAAACAAGTACATATTCATCCACCTATATTCCCTAAACTAAGCTTATATGCTTTTACTGTAGTTGAACGAAATTGGTCGTGGAAGGATTCGAACTCGCGACCACTGGATTACTATCCCAGCGCACTAACCGCTCTGCCACCAGCCATCTAAATTGAAATTTAATGAAATTGAAAAACCTACTTCATCTTTGGCGTAAGTAAATAATTAATCTTACCAGTGTATATTTCCATGGTAATTTTTTTGTCTATACCACTGTACTGACTTTAATTTAAGGTGATAGAACAAAAGATATTCAGGGTAATGTATGTTCATCAAAAGAAATTAAATGTAATGTATGTTCAATAAAATACATGAGTTGAAAATGCTATGTTTAAAAGAATAAATTATGTTCAGTTTTAAGCATATTAATTTCTTAGCATCCAAGAAACTATGTATATTCATATAATCGAAGTATTGCTTTTTGATATGGCAGTTTTCAAGCGGATAGTTAATTTGCCCCCATGATACATATTTTTAATATGACTTTCTTTCTCATTTGAGAATACTGTTCATGATGGCATTTAACATGGTTTTACATAATGTTTCAAGGGCCCATATAGTTAAACATTGTAATGTTTTGTATAGGACTACGTTAACGTTAATGTGGTGAAGCCGTTAATGTCTGAATTATCTGGTTAATGTCGACATAAACCGAATCACGACGCGTAAGTACCGACAAAATAATCGTATTTCACCTAAACTGGCTACGATTATGTATAATATACCCGATGATTGGAAAACCTTCAACATCCTGCTGAACGAACCATACCGTGTTTTCCGTAAAAAAATAAATTTCATGAGTTTTTTTTTTTATTTTTATTTTTCATATAAAAATGAATATGTCCTTGTTAAACAAGTACATATACATCTTCCTACATTCCCTAAAATAATCAAATAAATGCTTGTGCTATAGGTGAACGCGATCACTGGATTACTAGCCCAGCTCGCTAACCGCTCTGTCATCGACCCATCTAATTTGTATGTAAGTTGTACATATTGTCTAAGTTAGTAAGACTAGACAGTCTTGGTCTTTGTGTCACATAATAAGACTTCAAGTGTTTTTGTTAGAACAAGACCATATTTACGTAGAAATTAGGTAAATACAAACAGGTATTCAGCTCTTAGATAGTATTCATATTTTTTAAACATGGCAATATAATTATAATTGTATCTAATATAAATAAAGTGGTCGCGAATTTGAACCCGCCCATGACTAATTTCGTTCACCACTAGAAGATTGAGGGAATTTATAAGAATGAATTTGCACCTATTCACAAGTACAATAAAGGTACAAATTCATGTCGAGTATAATTATGTTTCGGATCATGTAACATTTACAATATACATACATATACTCGCTGCTGTTCTTGAGCCTCTTCCTATGCATTGTTCATCCAGCTTTTTATTTATAAACTTCAAAAATGTGGTGCTTTAGCATCAAAAAATTAGCGATAATGTGATAGATTTTCATAGACAACAGTAACTGATGCACCATCCTATTAAAGATATCCTATAATATGATAGTCGATGGATCTTTTCTGGTCAAGTAGGTAATTTTAAACGTTTAAAAAAGGATCGAAAATTTTGTATATATCAGATGGCTATAACATATTTCTTCGCACGGTCAGCGAATGAGGAAGGCCGAACCCAAAAGAAGATTCTTGACACCGAGGTGTGGGGAGACCCAAGCATAGGTGGATGGACGACACACAGGAGGATTAAAAAAGGATTGGCGTTGCAAACTGGAGAGCGCAGGTGACGAACCGGTCTAAATGGCGATGTTTTCTGGCCATTCAGGTTGGTGGTAATGTCTTTTGGATTCTGATTATATTTACCTTCGAATGGGCCTCTTCAAGGTCCCATTGGACATGAGGATTTAGTGATCTCGAAGAACAATTATAAAGCCTTCAAACAATTTTGCCATAGATACGGTGCCTTTTTATCCGAAGATTCTCACTGACTTGTTTGTTTCCAGAGATCTTAGTCACTTTTCTGATGCCCTATAGATATGGATCTGAAGTCGTCAACAGTCCGCAAGTGTGAATCTCGTTCTTTTTGTATCACGGTGTCGAGATTGCTAATCAAGAGGGCTCCAAGGGGGCTCTTTTTCTTTTGTTGTTCATCTGCGAAAGGGCCGTTGACAGTCCCCATATGCTGAGCGGGTGGTGGTGAGAGTAGCGAAAATTTACCTTTAAAGTAGGCATGAGTAAATTGTTTTTTTGAATATGGACATTTTAATTTAGTTTTTGAAAAATAAAGTGATTGAAAATAGCCCCATATGCGGTAGAGGTAGAGGTAACGAATTAAAGTACGTACATACCTACATATCATGTATCTATACCTACAATTAATGTTTTTTTTTCGAAACGGAATCGAGGTATGGATGAAATATGTCATGATGATATTCCAAGTTTAATTGGATTTTGTGGCAAGGCCGGGGACCTATCACATTACTCGCTGTTGGGTATTTTTATATTTTGAGGATATTTCGAGATGCGAGTTAGTTTGTATCTGAATTTTATTCGTATGTATCCATGAAGTGAATTTAATATTTCTGTACACAGTACACATGGTATTTCATTTCATATCCGAGCGGACTTTATTTTTGTTTCAGAATTCGTTTTCTCGTGGATTCTTATTACACAGAACCTACATACCTACTTATAAACACGGTATGTATTGTTTTATATATAAAATACAAATAATAGAAAATGAATGTGTTCCATATAAAATTGTATAGGTCAAAATAAAGGATATTATTTCTATTGAAAATATTGGTACCTATTATGAAGGTACATACGTTATAAGGATATAAAGTGAAATGTTTTGGTTATTATGAAAAATAACTAGGTATTTGCATCAACAAACCTACATACCTAATATATTCAAAATATAACAATCCTTAAAGCAAAGTCCATTACACATTTTTCAAAAATACACGCATTAAACGATCACATTACAGTCAATATACGTTTTTTTTTCCAAGCACAAAATATCATTAGTAAATATCCAAAAATCTTTAATTTCTTATTTCAAAATGATCACAAAAGTAAGACATGAATTTACGATTGTTTAAAATTTTGTGATTGTACTCATCGAGTAAGTTGCTAATATAATACAAAACGCTCATACGTAAAATATCAACACTCTTATGAAAAGCTAAGTTTGCACTAAGATTTTAAATCAAATTGACACCCGTAAATATATTTTTAAATATAAATTGATCTTACCTTATAAACTTCTGCTTTTCTCCTACTTCATAGTTTTTAGATTGTCTGTAAAATAAAAAAAAAACAAATTAGTATATCAAAATAAAAATGGAGAGTGTTTGACATTAAGAGAAAGTATGCAAAGTCTTTAACGTTTTTCTTGCAAGTTAAAGTAGGTAGGTACCAAGATAATAATTATGTAAGATTGTCATTACGATCTTTCGTAAGCTTCATTTGGTTGGTTGGAGGAGTTTGCTTTATAAAAATAAATCTGCTTATGTATTTTATTTTTTTTTTAATCGCACCATATTTACAGAGACAACAACAAGTAGATTATTGCTGCCCAACTAGAAAATCCTCTTCTAGGACTAAGAGTTTACATTTTTTAGTGACAATGTAAGCAATTATGAACCAGGCAATTGTTCCCCTTCCACTTTAAAAAGACACGCAATCTCAGTATTCTGCACTCACAATCACCACCTCAACAAACATCATGATGTCCGCCATAACAAACAAACATCATGATACCAATATTACAATAATCATCTCAGCGACGTGGACATATTGTCTGTCAGTACACAGTATTCCTACAGACGGGCCTACAGAAGTAGGCCGGCCGCCCACAGTATTCCTACAGAAGTTTTTGACTAATTTCGTGTTTACCGATTTCACGCATCAACATACATATCAACACATAATTATTTTTAGTTTATATTATATACTTACTTTTTTTCCAGCTTGAGTATTTTTTGATTTATTTTCTTATTTCTACTTTTTATTATTTTCTTATTTCTACTTTATTTCTCTTATCTCTTTAATTTTCATTTTTTTACATTAGTTTGTGCATTTTAATCCAACTGTCGATTTGTTCAGGAGAACTTTGTTCTCTTAACATATCGACAATGTATCAAGCCAGAATACGCGAGAATTGTATGGAGGGGTCTACTTTTTTCACGGCTTTTCCAACTTTGAAGTCAAAAAACACCAACTTAGAGGCTTCGCAGCATATATGTTCCATACACGGATTTACTCAGAATTCGGAGTAGAACATTTCGTGTGTCTGTGTGTGTGTGTCTGTGTGTGTGTCTGTGTGTGTGTCTGTGTGTGTGTCTGTATGTGTGTGTGTGTCCCCCCCCCTTATAACTTTTGATCCGCTCAATTTACAGAGCCTAAAATTTCAGAATATATAAACAGTTACAGGCCTACAAAACTTTTATACTCGGAATTTTGAATTTTTGTTTCAGTCAGGGGTTATCAACTTTTGAATTTTTATTTTATTTTTCCATATATCTCAGAAACCATAAACGCTAGAACGCTGAAAATTGGTACAAACATAGACAAATACAAAATCTCAAATCACTTTTTTCAAAAAAATTCCAGGGTTTCTCAAACATTTTTTATTAAGAAAAATATTTTTTTATGATAAATTTATGAGTTTAACTGCCTATATTTCCAAAACTTTTACAATTATCGAAAAAAGCCGAAACACCCCAACTAGATAATTTAATTTTCTATAAAAAATATTAACATTGTAGTAGAAGATCTCAATTTTTTTTTAACAATTTTTTTAAAAATTGAATTTAGTGACGACATCGCTTCATACATTTTGTATGGCAGTCGCATATACACAATATGTAAGAAGACTTAATAGTTTGATACTTCATCTCCAAACATACATACATACCATCATGCTATTTGCATATTCTGGGTAGGAAAAAGGATCTTCCTCCATACTATCCTATCTTGACATACATACCTACATATGTTGTATAGAAAACAAAATATCTGAAAATATTCAATAATTTGTATCTATGGGTTTATAGTTTGGTACATATTCTTCAACTATACATACTATCGCTATCGACAGTTGGATCTCATGTGTTACATGCAACTAGTATTAATCAGAATAATTTAAAAATATGTTTTTTTACTACTTGCTTGTTCCCTTTACTTTTGCTATGAAAAATGAAAATTTTTAGCCGGGGTAATATTTGACGTTCCTTTTTTCATCGTGTCTCGAATGTACCCGCCCTATGATGATGAAAAAAAATAATAATTAATAATTAATTATCGCTTATAAGCTAGTTAATGCCATAACAAGGCGAAATAGGCCTTTCGCGCAGAATAAAAAATGAATGTAGAATCAAAATGTCTTTACTTTTAATTATAGATATAACTAATAATTAATAAATAAAATAAAGAACAAAAATATGTTTAGGCACTACTTTTTTTATATAAACAAAAACATGTATTTAGGCATGAAACTGTATATATATATCATTTTTGGTTTTTTTATTATTATGTAATATGCTGTATGTTTTCTGAATAAAAAAATAAAATAAAATAAAAAATAAAACCTGTCATCAATCCAGTCTCTGAATTAATTTTTAATTTCAGAACCATAGAAAAGATACTATGTAGTTAATAAGATGGTGTAGATAATATGAATCTCATCTATATTTTTTTACATAGATTAAATTAATAATTGAAAATCTCTTGTTAAAAATATAAAGATGAATATGAAACATTTTCTGAATATTTTGGAAAATTACAATTAATCAAAAACACTTACATATGCATGGCACAATTTTTATATAAATTTGATTTTACAATATTTATATTTAGGTCCTATATATTATGTATAAATTAATATATTATAGGTGCTACGAATACAATTTATTTATTTATTTATAAAGATCTTACAAGTTATTGAGTACAATAATTCATATGAAATAATGTATTCAACCTCACTAGGATAACTGTACCTGTATCGAGGTTAAATAAATTCACATTTTTGACAGACATAAATGACACAAAAATAATATTATTCAAAACAACATGGCGCTAATGTCGCCAGTTGGGTACCTACTTATAAACTACTTGCAACAATATTTTTTAAAGAAAATAAATGGTAAATAATACAATAACAAAAATATAATATGTAGGGTAATCATGAGTATTGCAAATAAATAATTAAATGGAAAAAACATATATTTCAACTTAGGAAGGTTAACGATGAAATAATACTTTTGCCATACTCAGACAATACAAACATCTTGAATTATTTGTTGCGATTATAAGATGTCTTGAATATGCATAATATGTTATGTATGAAACATCAAAGAAATGTAACTAGAGAAGAACTGTTTCAAATAAACATGAATGATACACGACATGTAGACAAGTCTATCTACTATAATATTACCTACATATGTTGTTGTGTCACAATGTCACAGACTCCCAACTTGTATTGGTGGAGTATTGAGAAATGTTAGCCGTGACCGAGTCAAATAAAATTATGTGATGTTGGCTTAGTGGTAAAACGTACCAAGCAACATTATTTTAACCTTTTCTTAACCGATGATTCCAATTGGAATCATTAATGTATTTTACTTATATATCAATGAAAATTGTTATCAGCTGTGTTATTTCTCTTCTAAATTATTAATCACAATATTTTTGATCGCTTACAATACTGAGAATGACGGGAACTTCTGTACTCAGTTATTGCAACTCGGTTATTGCACCTACAGTTGAAAACTCGGATATTGCAAAATGTGCTTCCCTTGGTAAATATGGTTATTCAAAATTTAATAAATATGAGTTTTTTTTTATATTCTAGCATGCTATATTTTTTTTTAATTAGGTAATTATATTTCCTTCAATCTCTAATAATAATATAAAATGAAAGATTTTTTATTTTATGAAAAGTATATAGTTTTATATATGAATGATGACAATTGGAATCGTTAAAATTTCCAAAAAAAAGGGAAAAAATATATAAAAATTATCAAAATCTCTTTATAATCACATATTTGGCCCATTTTTTATGAAACATATTTCTTTTCATAACGCTTCCGTAATTCGGTTAAGAAAGGGTTAAATAATAGAAAATCTTTTCATAACATGTACCTATGTCTTTTTGTTGAAGCATAGAGCAAAAGTAGTGAAGCGACCCATAAGCAAAGCGACCAACCCATTCTCTATAAACGAATGCCACGAAATAACTTTTGAGCTAAATCTTAAAATACACTCTACGGCGAGGACTTTTGACAATTTATCAAACTGGAGCATTTAGGCGGCCTTTGTGGTCCCGGGTTCGATTCCTGGTGGAGACAAAGATCCGAATGCAGAGTCCGACCTCAATACTAAATTCTAAATACTTACCATGTTTTCAATGTATAGTCGCTCACTAAAGTTGGGAGATCTTCCTAACTGGAGGATGCTACGAAGTTTTTGTATGAGAATTGCATTGCAGAGACATATTACCTAAAAACTTAGCGCATGCGCATCGGCGTAGACTAACATTTGCGAGCTACCAAAAAGTAAGGATGATCGCGATGAGTGGTTTAATACTAAAATACAAGATGTTTTCAATGTATGATGATTTTAGCGACTTCGTTGAATATGTATTTGGTAATTTTGTCAAATCACTTAGAGTATTCAGCGATCTATACGCGATGCCGAAAATTCGATGAATTTAAGAAGAATCGTGACATCGACCTGTCATTGTTAGCTTGTGTTGTTATGACAAAAACATTTTAAACTTCAGTATAAACTCTTAGAAAACTAACTATCTATATCTTTTCTTCGTACACAATAATGTGAAATTCTACGCTATGGACCTTAAGTTTGGCGTAGTCAGATGTAGTATTTAGTATTTAGTTAATAACATCTCTGCAATGCAATTGTTAACATAAGAATACTAAATACTCCAGTGAGGTTAGTAGTTAGTATTTAGTAACCTAGGACTAAATTGTCGACTATCGTTTAATCATGCTATTTTAATATTGGACCCTTGTAGTGTTTTCAGTTCTAATATTTGTTAACAATTCGCTCTTTTTAGTGCAGTATTTGCAATGATAGAATTCTCCAGAATTTTTCATTATAAAAATTAAAATAATATATATTTATATTAAATATTTCCACTTCATCGTTGTTTTATTGTATTGAATCCACTAGGTTTTTTTACCATTACGCCTCGGGGTTTAACTTTATTATGCAGTTTTACACCATTAATACTGTCAGCATTGACAATATAAACTCATTATTTACTACTACATACTTTCCGGAACTTCTGTCTTCTTCGGGTGAATCATTATAGTATCGAATCTGCTCGATTCTAACTAAATTAAATGCGATCGGATTGGTCCCCTTTTCTTCTAAGTATCCAAATGGGATGACCGCACAAAGCTGTCTGAAACATTGGCCGAATTTTCAGTTTATTTTCAGCTTAATTTAAAATTAGCGCAAATTCAACGGTCGTATTGAACGACGAAGCATCACTTCAATTATTTTATTAAGTGTTAATACTTTTATTGTACGTACATTAAAACGTTGCTTTAGAAAACAATGTACCTATGTACGTGTTGTTAGATATTTCAATTTGATTGTGATCATCTTAACGCATTCTGTCTCAAAAAGTATTTTTCTAGTTACCGATTTTAATATTTCATTGATCGTATACATTTGGATTAATAACTTGAGCATTTTCGTCGTGAAATGGAGCGGTTTGCGTATACATCAACTAAGAAAAAAACACAATATATAAAAATAATTACATTATACTATTTTTTTGTATATAAGTGTAAAAGATTTTGTTTATATTATGTGACTAGAAAATCTCGAGTAATACTGAAACCCAGATTGGCAATTGATTTGATATTCAAAATAAATAATAAATTGACAGTAAAATTACAAAAACATATTTCGAGAATACATAATTATAATGAATTATAATAATAATAAAGATTTCATTCCATTCTGTGAGTAGAGGGGGTGCAATGCTTCACAAACCATATTTTAATGCCATAACCTTATTGCCATAGTTCACATTGTATTGTATGTTAACATCAACTCTGGTTGGTTGGATGAAATTGCAGTTTGGCTATAAACCCGCCAGTGTACAAATTATATGTACAAAATAAATAAATAAATAAAATTAAAAAATATATAAAAATACATTTTACATTCAAAAAAAGAAGTTTTACACAATACCTCCCTAAGGTCGGCTCCTTAGTGGACCACTACATACATAGATCGACTCCACTCGTGCCCAAAATGTGAAACTCTGGATGAATATATCAGTGAGGCATGGGGACTTTGTTATCAATAAGGCAAGTTTCTTGTAGGAGAATAATTTCATATTTTTCACAAAGTTCGTGGATATTTCGTTTAAGAGATTTGCAGTATACGGATATAATGTAGATTTCATAATGTTACCAATGATATATAATTCAATGAATATATTAAACAATTTTATGTAACACACAACTGTGTCTTAAGGCTCCCATTCACGATCGTGTCATCACTCCAAAATGCGCTCGTGAATGTCAAATCCCGCGCAGCCCAATTGGCCTGACGCAACAAAATGAAATTCCAAACGATCGAAACTCTGTAGTACCGCGAAAACGGCGCGGCGCATCCTGTCGGCACGCCATGCTCGTGAGTGTGAAAACCAGCGGTACATTGCACCATCTTATTGCGCCGAGCTGTTTGACACTCTCGTGAATGTGAAAATACAACATTTTCTCTTTGTTTTTTTCTATTTATATATAAACAAACCGCTAAATAGCAGTTGTATAAAACTCATCAGAATTATAACTCATTTTTACTTGAAAATTAAAAAAATAGAACTTATTAATGCGAAAGCGCGGACTGCTTGCGTATACTAATTTGGATGGTTCGATAGCTCGATGGCGCGCCCGTGAGTGTGATGAAAATTTTACAATGCTCCAAATGGAGCCGGTCCATATGGAACAGCGCCGAATGGCACGATCGTGAACGGGCTGCTTTAAATACGCTTTTTACGACTTTATTTCCAAATCTATTGTTAAAATTTTCTTCATATATATTCTGACTTTTGTTTTTCTTTGCACAAATATATTAAAAAACTTTCCCTGACATTTTTGCTGCATGGAAAAATTTTTGAATGCCTAGGAAAACTTTATAACCAAATTGTCAATAAAATGTAGGATGTATTTTCGTAATATATCCCAGATGAAAAATAAATCTGAAACAAAAGATGCGTCGAAAATTTGCAATGAATATTACGTTTGTTTTTAGCATCGCAAATATTTTCCGGAATAAAGGTACTCTTCGTTTTTTTTCGTCTTAGCAATCTAAAGTTTTAAGTGGAAAACTTTCGAGTCTAGACTTCTTGACTCGCATCCTTAAGCCAATATCCCAAAACAACAAAACTATAAGATTCAGCATAAATATCGGTGGCATTGTTTAGCAGTTTCCTGAATATGATAACCGCTGGAAGATATTTTATCTGTTTTTTTTTCGCTTCTTCGCTTTTTTTACCTACTTCCCTTGATTTCATTCATTTTATTTAACCCTAGTTTTATCGACGATTTTTAATAAAACTTTCATCACATTATTTGGTATGCGATTTCAAATGCAACAAAACGGACGACAGATTGGTTAGCGAGTTGTGCTAACAATTTAGTGATCATAGGATCGAAGTATGCCATGACCAATATATTACTCACATAAGTTTAGTGAAATGTTTTTCGTGAGTACTAGATTTCGTAGTTTTATTTTTTACTTCGCAATGAATTTCATTAGCATTTTGATACAACAAACGTTTACTTTTCCAGCTGCTTATATTTTACACTATATTTAATTTGTCAAAATAGGACTCCCAGGGTACAATTTTTTTCTTTGTGTAAATTATAATAATCCTAATAAAATATTATTTTTACTTAAAAAACTCATTGGATTCAATATTCAAATGTATTTTTGTTGCCCTTTTAGGTGAGACGAGACTCGTGTGTGGAGATACTCGCATTGTCGTTCTTCCTGTAAGAGGTAGTGCACACCCGCATACTTGCCGCTGGTTACCCACATCGTGGGATATGGTGTGATGGAATGAATTAATGTATTTTCAGATTCACAGTCACATTCCCCTAAGCCATATACATATCACTAGACAAACTGTACAAAATTCTTGCAGTAGTACCTAGAATAAAAACCATCCAAGGACTAAAAAACTATACATGCCTAGCATCTAAACTACATAACAAGTTAAAACAAGAAATACCATAAATTTAATTTCTTTCAGAAACTAAAATATAAAAAATAATATTGAATTGGTTATTTAACGAATGCAGAGAAAGGAGCGAAAGACTTATAAACTGAACAAATATATTTTACAATTCTATATATATTACCTTCTAGCAAAAATAGAATAAAATACACTTTATTGAAAATGACAGGAATTAGACGCTAAACAACTATAGTATTATGGCATTGGCCTAGTGGAGTGTCGTATCCAGAATTCACTACAAAACCAATAAAGTTATGGGGTAAAATGGTTAGTAAAACGGTTTTTTATATAGGGTAAAACCCGGAGAGACGCCATACTTTTTGTTTGAGGATCAATAAAAACCATATTTGTGAATCAAATGAAATACTTTTATTTTTATTTTTAATATCAACTAATATGCTTTATAAAAATATACAAACAAGTAGTAAAATATAAATATAAAAAATATAAAAATATTCAAAACAAAAGTCTATGAAAATGGCGTCTCTCCTTCAATGTGTGGGAGAGATGCCATATATTGAAGGAGAGTTGCCATTATAAAAAAATATCTTTTTCTTATTATTAAAACTTTACATTCTAAATTCTTCCCTTCCACAATAGTTGCAATGGAGTAAGTACATAGTACACGACTCCTGAAGCCATTTCAAACACATGATGCTCTTCGCCCAGTCTGTTTTCATTTTGTTTGGAAATAAATTTCCCAACACTCACTGGCCGCATTTCTCCAAGCATTTCCAACAAATCATAACCAATACTGGAGGCAAAAACTGACCCTCTGCATTACAACATGCCATCAAAGAAACAGTTTCTCCTTTCTCATGAGGAGTAGGTAATCAAGTGAATGTTCTTAGATCCTTTAGTAGCCAATACTTTTCCTGGCTTATTGATCAATTGAATTCCACTTTCTTGATGCACTTTCTTTTTCGTTATAAATACATTCAGGTTTACTCAACAAATCATTGGCTCCCATTTCATCTTCTAATTCTTCTTTCTTTTTCTTGCCCCTTTACCCCGGTTTATCCAGGGTCGGGCCTCCTTGTACGTAAGCGCCAGGATCTTCTGATCATCTTCTAATATCTTGAAGAAATTACTTACTTCAGTCCTATTCATGTCTTGAGCTCTTTCCAAAGATAGGCCTTCAGCTTGTCTTATTGCAATACCTGGATTACTTTCAATAAACGATTGCAATAAATATTATACATATGTTTTGCTTAGTATGGCAACTCTCCCAATTTTGTAGGAGAGATGCCATACCCAAAAGTAACACGAAATAAGTATCACTGTATCAAAATACTGTGGTAATATATTGTTGACAATCCAAATAGATCGAAAAAAAACTTACTTGGTCAATTATAATTCTGTTTTGTCTACAATCGGCACTACAATGCCACGTAAGTGAAATTTATGAGTGTTTTTTTGAGCGAAAAAATCTTTTAATTCTCCTACAGACGATAATCGTAATAAGACAGGCACTGACTTGTTTATGATTGTATGTGACCTTCTTACATTCTACATATGTTCAAAGTTTTGCCAACTTGCTCACACATCGCGAGATCTGACAAGTATGGCATCTCTCCTCCTATGGCGTCTCTCCGGGTTTTACCCTAGATTTCATAAAAACGTTTGGACACAAATACGAAAAAATATATTATTCTGACGATGTGCTTTGCACGAAACGCGTCAATAATCAAATAAACACAATAGAACAATTACCAAGTATTTTTATATTTTTTATAACATATCAACGTACAATGGAGTTCTATCAAGAATTGTCGATCGACAAACTAAACTTAGACAAACTAAACTTAGAAAAAATATAAATAACATGTATGACGCCAATGACTAATCTGCATTTTATATATTTACGTGTTTTTCAAATTGTTGTGCTTTACCAATGTTTTTGAACTCTTCTAGATTTTGTAATAAATTAGTAAAAAAATAAATAAATTTTAGTTTCTAAACCAAAAATCAAACGCAGTATGATTTCTAAATCAAACATACGAATTCAAACCAGTTAAATATTCATAATTTATCACCCTTTTGCATGATGCGAGTCTCTCTCTGTATATGTAACGATACCCCTCAAGTTTTAATAGGAGGAGAGTAGGTAGTCAGGTTATTCTGAACCAATAAACACATCATTAATAACCATTTGCTCCGACCAACAACAGCACCAGATTGGATGAATCTATTCAACAGTGTCAACTAGAGATGGGTCAAATATTCGTATCCGTTATTTTTTTAAAGGTAAGCCTCTACTGGGCTAAGTTCACAATGAACGCCGAGTGCACTTAGTGATGCTCTAAGCCGTTCATGATTCCAAGGGCGCGGATAGTATAATACATTAAAAAAGTGTGAATTAGTGGGGTGCGCCCATGAGAGAAGAGTAATACATGTGTGAGTGAAAGAGATATCTAGAAAGAGTGTGAGTGTGTGGGTGTGTATGTGTGTGTGTGTGTGTGTGTGTGAGAGGGTGTGCATGTGTGTGTAGACGAACATATATTGACAGATTCATGAGTTGGGAAGAAAAAGAAAATATATTGCTGAGGGTGGTTGGGAAAAATAAAATTAATCAGTACCTAATTGTTATAATGTCACGATGTTAGATATAAGTTTATTTTTGAACGTTATATGTGAATCAAAAAATATGTCTAAGTCGGCATTTTTTTCGTAAGAGTTAATTAAGTTTATCATTCTGTTAATCGGAGCGTTTTTGGAAGCATTTGTTTTACAGATATTGGAGATGAAAAGTGACGTATGTCTTGTCCGGCGAGTAGATGTATTAAATTTGATATTGGTACTTTTACTTGGTACTTTGTTTTAATTGGTACTTTTAATTGTATTGTTTATGATTTACTTTCATTTCGCTGTAAAATGGTGTAGTTTTAATGTTTTGTATAAGTGTATATTTTGATGGTTGAATAATTATGTAATTGCAGTTTACGAGAGGAGCTTGCAATGACAAAATGTTTACACAGTTTAGTGGAAAAATAATCGATCTTAATATATAATTAAAAAAAACTATAAACATCGAAGAAAGTATGGAATTTGTACTACGACAGTCGAGGTTCGTATCCGTAATCGCGGATCTAGACACTAATACTCAGCATCCGGATCCACGGATAGGATTTTCAATGATCCGGCACAGCACTAGTGTCAACTGAGATAATATAGAGAGCGTTTTCACACATCACATCGTGGCAAATTTATTGGATACTCTGTTAAGCGGGCAAAAATTACATAACAAGTGGTCGATGGAAATGACCACACACGCCATAATGTATCTATCCAACGACCTACAGTAGTTATTTACCAACCAAGAGATATTTATGGAACATCCCTATCGTCCTTTACCTACATATAACATGCTGTGTTTATATTTACAGATGAATAACACCATTTTTTAGACCCGAGGACTCATTCACAAAAATGAAGACCTCAAAAGTGTTGAGAGGTTGTTTCCATTTTTGACAATTTTGAATATAGGCACAAATTTGTAGAAATAAAAAGAAACATTATGTATCAAAAACAAATAAATTATTGTTTTGATTTATCCTCTTTAAACATAATTTGTACACTGGCGGGTTTATTGCCAAACGGCAATATCTTCCAACCAACCATAGTTAATGATGATAATAAACAATATAATGTATACTAAGGCAATAAGGGTATGACATAACAAAAATAAAAAAATATATAAAATAATGATATCAAAGATAACAGAAGAAAAGAAAATTAATAATAATTGTTCATAGCAATTATAGGAAAATCAAATTATAAGGAGAGGAAGAAGAAATCTGGGGGGCAAGTCTGGTCCAACCAGCGAAATCAAAACCCTCGTGATTACCCATAAAGATATTATATAACTCAATATTTATTCATTTATTGATTCACGGCCCAAAGCCCTTTACAAAATTAAATATTACATGACACAGCATAAACCAAAGAAATACAATTTATAAACATCTAGACATAACAACGGTAGCAGAGGATATATAAAGAAAAATAAAAACATATAAGAAAGGTAAATTAAACACGAAAGTACATACATAAAAAAACATACAACGTATAAATAAAATAAAAAAAACTCAAATAAAAAATAATCATGATCATAAGGATATTACTGACTGAATAATATAAAAATGAATGGTGTGAACTACCTACATACTTAGCCACACTGAATCAGAGAATGCTGCCAGATGTGATTATATATTAGATTATTGAATTAAATAAAATAAAAATCAAATGTACAAAAATATATAAAAATGTAAAAATATATAAAAATGAAATATGATAATTATATCCATGATATGGGTAATCGTGAGGGTTTTGATTTCGCCGGTTGGTCCAGACTTGCCTCCCAGGTATTACCAGGAAGATATGTTTTCTTTGGCCTTTTTTAAATATGTTTAATGAGATAGCTGACGTTATACCGGGACTTAGACTATTGCCTTGCTGATCGTACTTCAAATAAACAGCAAAAAACTCGCTTACTATCACAGCGCGCTAACCGCTTTGCCATCGACCCATCTAAATATAATATGATACTTGTTGAGTTGTATAGTTGTAGCCATATGCCAAATCTAAATCTTGAACTTTAAGCCGAGAAAGGGGGCGATTTGCACAGAAACCAACGAAGCAAAAAGACACAAAGTTGCGCTCTGCGCAACCGGAAGCTCGTTCAAGATGTTTGGAGAAAATTATATAACCATGTTGTTTGTATTAATTTTCGCTTTTTTGTAATTTGACTGATCTTTGCAGTTTTAGGTTATTTATGTTGTCTGTTGAAAAAGCCTACTAAATGAAAAAAACCACAAGTCAATTAGGTATGTACCTACAATGACAAATTGATAGTCATACATTTTGTAATAAAAAATCCTTCAAAAAACGATAAAAATATATTTCAATTAGTCGTATCAAGAAAGATGATATCAATAATACATTTTTTTAAGATGACGAATAAAATTAGAGAAGATGTTAGTACATGATTTACATGAAATTATTTAAAATTAATTGACATGTTTTATTGTTGATAAACCAATCATTTGCTATACATATAAATTGGCGTACAAATAGGTATCATTATTATACATTAAATTAATCGTATGTCAACATATAACCGTATATTTTCCACATATCAAACAGCATAATATCACGCTTGTATTTGGGTATTAGCTTCGATTCATCAATCACATTGTTGTATGTGGGTCGACCAACCACATTATAGTAACTACCACTTACATAATTGTGCTATACACATTGCGGTTATAAATGAGATTCCTCTAAGGGCAATTCCAATAATATTATAAGATTTGAGAGATGAAACAACTTCTGAAACATAATAATTCACATATTAGGTAAATTATTTGTTATATTTTGGAATGAATGAGAAAGAAACCCGGACAAAATACTAATGTTGGAGAGGAAATAAATATGATAAACTGCGATGGAATATATCAAGAAATAAATAAACTTATAAAACCACTTATTATGATTGAACCAATCAATGTTCTCGTAAAATATATTTATTTTATACATGACTAGCGGACCCGACAGACGTTGTCTCGCACGAACATTGATTTGTCTGTTATTAGCTGGTTTAACAAACGTAAAAATGGATGTGGGTTTAGTGGATTAAAAGAAAGCACAATGCATGCGTGTATACCCACATATCAGTCTTGCCTCACCTAAATAAGGCAAAATACATAATGGGTAATTGTGGTATCTCTTTAAATAAGAACAATTTGTTGTTAATTTTTATACCACTTTAATTTTAATTATTTATCTGATACAAATAATATATAATATATATCAAATTATAAAAATACACTTATTATTAATTAAGACGGTGTTTATATGTCAATCGTTTTTCACGGAATGGCCCGACCTACGCCATTCGAACGAATCTTTTGTTTTTCCGGATACCGCCGACAATTGCCGACGGTCTCCGAGGATATCACAAAATGTGAATTGGTATGGCGAAACCAAATACCACAGTAATGAACTACATATATATGTAAGATGTATTTGTTGCCTGTTATAGTTTCGATTACCCGGCCCTGATGGGACACACTATTATTCTTTTACATAGACACACACTATAGCCTTTGTACACATGTACATAAATTATATAAATAAATAAATAATTTTATTTGAGTTGGATATTGAGAAGTTTGGAGAAAGACTATTCAAAGAATAATCTTGGTCAATTTTGAAATTTGAAACATAATTAGTTATAATTTAAAAAACGAAAAAATGCCATAAGAGTATCTATATATCTTTCAAACACAAAATATATACTTATAATCAGATTTTATATTAAAATATATATTTATAACCTCATTTTATAGTTAGAGTGTTACATTTTTACACTATAGAAAATTCGCTCTAATATACATACGTTTGTTGTTTGATCTTGACGTTTCAATCACAAAATATACCTAATATATTTATAACTTCACTTAATACTATGGAGATTTGGCTATCAAGAACAGAATACATCACAATATACCTAATAATCCCACACAAAAATACAATGATAATAATATACATAAAACTAAATAATTTAATATAATATTCATAAATTAATTAATATATTTTAATGAAAATATTACGAAACATTTCATTGAGATGACTTTGATATACCTATCGTCATAATAACACTTTAAACAAAATATACTTGTAAAAAAACTAAATAACTATAACAATAACAGTAAAAAAATTGTACATGCAACTAAATAATTTCATAAAATATTAAATATATGAAAACAAATACCGCAGACAACGTTGAGAAAAACATCAATCAAGTTTTAATGGCATAACCAACATTGCATAATATTATGACATATCGAAAGCAATATCGCCATTATTCAAAATCCATATTCCGAAAATATTTATAACGGTTTATATTTTTATAAAATTCTTTTTCGTGAATCTAATCCATTCTGGGACTCACACAAACACACACAATTTTTTTTATCAAAATCGGTTTAGCCATTTAGTTCAGTGACATACACACGTACGGAAGAATTATATATATAAAGATGATGAAACTGTAGAGTATTCAGGGTCAGTTGTCCTATACTGGACCAAAAAGGATTAACATGCGTCATCATCAAAACATTTCAAAATTAAAACATCAATACCACAAATAAAACCAATCGTGCTTTTGCAGTGAAAAGAAATAAATAATAAGTTTCTTCAAGAAATAAATAGCAATTATAGACATAAAATAGGTACGAAATTTTACACAGTAACTCCTTCAAATAAATTCAATCGAAGAAACACAATGAAGATATCTTTTACTGTTGTCTGTTGTCATAATATGTAATTACTATGTTCTTGTTACAATAATATCATTAAAAAAAAAAATCAATGAATATTTTTAATGAATATTTTTTTTAACATCTCAATAGAGACGAAGTTGGGATATTTTAGAAGAACCAGGAACTCGAGGCACGTACAGGTCTTACAACCTGTCATCGTCTGGTTTACGTGATCACTTTATGCGCTTATGTTAAAAAAGTTTTAATCATCTCATTTATAAGGACTGATGCTTTCATTGTTTACAAATTAACTAATTTCTTAATTTCTCAATAGATGGCGTTACAAAAAGGCTTTTCCGTTACTCCATAGATGGCAATAGTATATTTCGTTATTTTCAGGTGAAATGTTACACACTATTCAAATATATAGAACTTTCAAAAATTACATTGATAAGGGAACTCAATAAGAAGGCATAATTGGTGAACGTTGCGCAAGAGCATAAAGTGATCACGTAAACCAGCCGATGACAGGTCGTAAGCCCTGTAGGTGCATCGAGTTCCTGGTTCTTCTACTACATATATCCTAAATTCGTCTCTATTGAAATGTTGAAAAGAAAAAAGAATGTTTATTTAATATTGCTTCTCGGGCAACTAACAGGTACTATGTCAAATATTAATTTAACATGCACCCAATAACAAGTTGCCACATTCTGGAGACTTACGATATTAATCGTCTCACAGATCCAGACTGAAAACACAATTAAAAACTGTGTCTCCACCGGGAATCGAACCCGGGACCTTTGGCTCAGCAGTCAGAGTTCTAACCAACTGAGCCACGAAGGCCGACAATGTTTGTTAATAAAATTTAAAAAAGTTTGTCAATAAAAATTAAAAATGTTTTTTATCAATAAAAATATTTTTTGACTCCCGAAAGGGAAAAAATCCAATGTTTGCGTAGATACAATTAAAAAAATATTCAATGAATATTAATAGGCATAAAAGTTTGTTTAGAACTTCATATAAAAGAAAACTTTGTTAGTGGGTAGTTTGTACTCAGTAAACAGTCTAATCTGCGTTATCCACAAGTAAGTTATTCATAGTTGTTTTAAATTGATACTGTCATTGCTTATTGTGCAAAGCTTGAGTCGTCTATTCCTAAAACAAGCACAGAGCAAGCTTATGCTCCAGAGAGATTTCAAAAAGCTTTATCAAGTGATATTTCCGATGTTTTCCATACAGAAGATAGAATAATGGACTAGGCTGAACAATGTTTGTCAAGATAGAGTTTAAATGAAAACTGTTTCGATTGAGTTGTAGAAAGAAAAAAACAAATATGGCACCAAATATAGACATGTCTGTTTGCCTTATAAAATTCTCCATTAATTTAATCTCCAAAGAATCTACTGTCATATCCATGTCTCGCTAGTATACACTTTTGTTAAGATGACATTTGAATTTTTTAAGTGAGCTTTGATGTTTTCAAGAAAATTATGTTTCGGTCATTTGCTCTCTTTTAAAAATAGTAGACGTATCAACAAATGACAAAACAAAATGGAAGACAAAAACGGAGGAAATTTCTGGATCCATTCAACAATCGTGAGATATATTTATGAGTATAGGAGAACCAATAAAATAGGAACCTACATGGCTTACGACCTGTCTACGGCTGGTTTACGTGATTACTTTTAGCGCTTACTTTTTATTGAGACCTCTCATCAATCCAAAATTTAGAATTTGTTGTGCTAATTTGTACATCGCTTGAAAATAAGGCGAAAACACCGCGCCATCTATGGAATGACGATGAAAAAATTTCCAATACCATCTTTTGAGAATTTGGTTCGCGATAATTATTATTATTCTAAAACCTATGTAATATTCTGATATCTATATTTTAGCTAAAACATTTAAATATTTAGTTTATCATCTAAATAAATTCAATAATGTAGTTCGTCCAATTACGCATAGACTGAAAAATTGTAAAATTTATTTATTTATTTATTTATTTAGCAAAGACTGCGAAAGTTATGTGTTCGTCGTACTACAAGAGTTAACTAATTTAATACAATAATTAAGTATAAAACTTTTTTATTCTAAACAAAATCAAACACATTTTTATCCTTAAAAAAGTAGTCAAAATCTATTTATAATTATATAATAATGTACACTATAGCACATGCCCATGGGCTAATAGAGTGGATACAACCATGTAACTCCAATGACTCTTATTAGCATTTTATTGGTTTTAATATTTTATGTTTTATTTTAATTATTGTTACTCGTAATCAATGTTCTCTTAATTGAATGAATTATGAAAATAATAATAAAAAAATAAGTTAATTGACTTTAGTCGATACATGTTTTAAGGGAAAAGAAAGATTTCAGTGAATTATTACTGATTCTGGTGCATTAGATAGTGTCGTGAAAGGTTAAGTTTCTTTACAGAATAATTTATTTGGTTCATTAGTTATGTTGTATTTTCTTGGCGAATTGAACAATATATGTATCACATAATATATATTCGTGAGTCGCCAAAGTACAAGCGCCTTTCTATACGAAGTAGTCTCGTCCTGGCATTATATTTTATTAACGGTCGATTTTCCGAGGAAATTCCCAACGTAGTCGCTGGACTTATTAAACATTCCGGTCGCGACCCCGTGCCGCCGTTTCTTGACCTCTGGCCGATGACTCGTTAGATCAGACGTGATTGGACCGTTCAGTATGGTTTTATTTTTTCAGTCGATTCCAGAAATCAAAAACCGACGACTCGGGTTCAAGTATACATTTATAAAAATTAATGAAAGAAGACACCTTAACGAGAGAAAAATGTTTAAATGTGGAGTTTATTTATTTATTTTATTATATTTATTATTAATACATTTTGACTAATGACGCCCCACTAGGCAAAAGCCTGTTCTAGGACTGTTATTTCATTCAGCTGTAATTTTCATATTTTCACATAATGACGAAAAAAGTGAATATTACGAAATTTTATAAAAGCAGCATCATTTTTTTTCTTCGCTACTAAATGGTTGATTCAGAATTAAAATAGTCTAGACTTTACCCTCGAATCGTGTCATGGGACATTTTTTCCATAAGGAAAAAAAATGTTAATGAGGGTTAACCCTAAATCTAAATCTTAAGTGACTGAAAACATGATACATAAAATCTGTCAAATACACATTAGATGTGTGTATGTATGTATATGTATGTATGTGTGTGTAGGTGTATGTGTGTATGTATGTATGTATGTGTGTGTATATGTATATATGTGTATGTGTATGTGTGTATGTATGTGTGTATGTGTATGTGTGTATGTATGTATGTGTGTATATATATGTATATGTATGTATATATATATGTGTATATGTATGTATGTATATGTATGTGTGTATATGTATGTGTGTATGTGTGTGTATATGTATGTATGTGTATATGTATGTGTGAACATGTGTGTATAAGTATGCGTATATTATATGTGTGTATGTTGTATATGTGTATGTATGTATGTATATGTGTATATGTGTATTTGTATATGTGTATTTGTATATGTGAATTTTCATTTTTTTCTCCTTTTTGGATAAATTAAGGTTTTTATTCTATATTCACTAAAAAAAACCAAAAATAAACTTTAATCATCTGTATGTATTAGCTGTAAGTTGAACTTGATTTACAATTTATTAAATGATTCTATTATTATAAGTAAAATGTATGTAATATGTTAAATGTAGATATGTTATTTGCTCCTGTCCCAAGCACAAGTTTTTAACTTTTTTGGGACAGTACCTATTGAAAAAAAAAATTGTATTAATCTAAAATATTTGTACCTACTATGTGTATGCTCATATTATGATACTCAATAAAAAAAAAAAAAAAAAAAAATGAAGTTCCGTGTTAGTAAGGGTAACTATCGCGTGCTCATGAAAAGAGTGAAGATCTTATGCAAATGACCGGAAACCCAAATTTTGGTGATTTTTTTCATTTTCAGAACAAACCTTACACAAATAAAAAAAATGTCCAATTTGTCCATAGGTTTTCACAATATTCATAATGTTTAAATTTTATAAATTAAATATTTAAAATAAAATATTTAAAAAGGGTTTTCTTAAAATTAATCTTACAAGGAAAGTATTTAACAAATTAAAAATTTGAAAAACTTAGTCAATAGAAGTTGTAAAAATAAACTGTTTTTTTTATTATTACAAAGACGTATCTTTTGATTCATCTGGGGAAAAGATGTTTTGTCCAAATTTAACTCAAATAAAATACAATATAGGAAAATCAAAAATTAATTTTACTGCCTAATTCTGTTGAGCACTAAAATACACGTTCTATAATCATATCGAACATGTTTTACTAGCATTCCTATGAAACTGAACCATAGTGATAGCACAATTATTCCTTTGTTACTTAATTCTTTACTAAAGTTTGAAAGCAAACCAACTTTTTCGGTTAAATTCGTAGGAACATTTTTCGGCTTTCAACATATGTAAAGTACTAGGAAAAAATATTTCGTAAGAAAAATCAATTCCGTTCAAAATCGTTTAATCAGTCTGTTTTCTGTATTGGATTTTCTTCATGTTTTATTCAGATTATTCCGTCCGGTATAATAATAACAATTGACTCAATGAAATCTTGTAAAGAATAATTTAATTTTTTCCGTATTGAAAATATAGAAATCAACTATAATACGTTCTTATAGAATCTGGGGGGCAAGTCTGGTTCAACCGGCAAAAATCAAAACCCTCGTAATTACCCATATCATGGATATAATTGTGATATGGAGTTTTATGACATCTAAAGATATTATAGAACTCCATATTATAATTACATCCATGATATGGGTAATCACGAGGCTTTTGATTTCGCCGGTTGGACCAGACTTACCCCCCAGATGTATCAACTAGAATTTCACATACCTACCTGTATTATTATTAAGACAGCATGAGAATTATATAGTTTATAAAATCGGCTTTCGTGACTGTTGGTGAAATATCTGACTCATGGTCCCAGGTTCGATTTCCGGTGGAGACACACATTTTAACTGTATTTTCAGTCCGGTCTGTGAGACCAAAAACACCATAAGTCACCAGAATTTTGGGAATTTTAGTGGGTGTGTGTTATATTTATATTTGACATGGTACATTGTAGTTGCCCGAGAAACTATACAAAATAAATCAAATTATAATCATCACTTAGGAATATAATTATCACTTAGGAATATTATTTTAATTCAATAAAAAATATAATAATAACACACTTCACGACTTTATGATTATGTCGGAGTCATGATGCTGTTGTTTAATTATAAAATCAATTCAACTGTGAATATCGTTACGTACTCCGAACACTATTAATTGAAATTGGATATATAAATTAAAAACAGGTAAATAATATTTTACTAAATACATTTTTCTTTTATGTAATAAGTTGTCAAATATTGATTTATTTAACGCGCATCCAATAACAAGGTGTCACATTCTGGAGTTAAAATCTTCGTTGAGAAATAAAACCGGGATCCTTAGCTCGAGAATCATAATCTTATAAACTGAGCCATGAAAGCTGATAAAGTTGAAATGAAACTTTTTTTTTCTACTTTATCAACCAACTGAGCAACGAAGGCTGATAAAGTTGAAATTGAACTTTTTATTTCTACTTTATCAGCCAACTGAGCCACGAAGGCTGATAAAGTTGAAATTAAACTTTTTATTACTACTTTATCAGCCAACTGAGCCACGAAGGCTGATAAAGTTGAAATTGAACTTTTTATTTCTACTTTATCAGCCAACTGAGCCACGAAGGCTGATAAAGTTGAAATTAGACTTTTTATTTCTACTTTATCAGTCTTATATTCTAAGCCCAACATAAGACCATGTTTAGAATCATTTTAATCTTCACGCACAAAACATTATATTTATTCCATTACACTGCTTTTTGGCAAATAACACCCCTTTCGGATGAAAAGCCATACGCAAATTTAAAAAAAATAAATAACGGGCCGAGAATATTTCATAGGCAATCAATAATATCATGTCTTTACCTTAATATTTTGAAATAACCGCCTCAAGTGTCGCTGTACGAAAGAGATAAAAAGTCTCACTTTACCTTCATAACGATATGTTATGGTTCTATTATTATGTTGGCAAATTTAAATAATAGCTCAGAAAAAATCATATTCCAGATCGAATGACAATATTTAGAGCCAAGGTATGATATTTATTTAACATGAATATATATTACCCTGATTCATAAATCTTAATAAAATTATTCGAGATTCCCCCTTTTTAAAGGGAGAATAAGCAAACATTTTTCGTGAATATCTACAATTTTCGTTCGGGAAGCTTCCTTTGATAAACGATAAAAATACGAATGACAGGCAATTTAGTCTTCGAACAAAATGTCTTTGGAGCAAAGCCGTCGGTTGAACATTGGAACAGATTTATGTTTTAAAGATACGATCGTCCACTCGAGGTCTCTACATTCAATGCGAATGTCCGGAACAAGTTTATAAAAGAACCGGTTTAAAATTTAAACCTATTCATTTTCATGTACAAGTATTACTGAAAGAAATAGATATCTGGTGAAAAGAGGTGGGGTGAAAATAAGTACTTTAACGATGTTTAGACACACAGAAAGAATGTGTGATGACCTTCTGACAAAAAGTATATAAGGCTGATTAAAGAGGAACAAACAGTAGAGGTCGGCCAAGAAAAAATTGGCACGATCACATAAATGGAATTTTGAAAAATGGAGACGTTAGAAGTAAGAAAAACAGAAGAGCGTATATGAGACGATGCATGTACATGAATGGAGACAGAAATGTATGTCAAGAGAGAAGAGCCTAGCGATCGGTTCTCTCTGCATACCACAAATACTTATTTACTTTACGAGTCCGAGTAGGTGCTTCACCACTAGGCCTTCCCACTCCAGAATACAGCAACCGCAAACGCATTGTCATTAACCATCTTCAAGTCCTCTGCGTCGCATCTCACTGGCATATCTTGACAGAGGTGTTCGTCAGTTTGTATCTCGCCGCAATTACAGGAAACATCCTCTTACACCATCATACCCCACCTTAGCATGTTCTCTTTGCATCTGGTGACACCGATGCGTAATCGATTAAGTGTCTTCCATGTCAGGTAGGGTAGTTGGTGTCCCGGTCCCAAACTTTCCGACAGGTCGATCTGATCTCCACCGTATTGTGCTTGACAAAGATCTTTCATTACCCTATCTGGTGGTATCTATTTTAGTTCAAAAAGTTACTGAATTGGATGTATTAAGATTAAATATAGGTTTGGAAGTAGAGGGAAGAGGCTTATTTTTAACTCTAGTTGCAGACAGGCTGATCATAATAATGAGCATAAATATGTACATATATACCATGGTTTTCGGAAAAACCGGAAATTATTATTTTCAATATTCAGATTATAATTGTTTATTTGCATCGATTTAGTGATTGGTTCGAGATTCTGTATCAAAATTCTCCTTCTTTACCAAGAACGACATGGCTTAATTCGGTTTACCCTTTTCTATGTTTCTTTCATACTCTTCTTTTCTCTCTTTCCTACCTCCACTGCACAAAATCGTTTCCAATCACCTTGAGCTAGTCGATCGAGTTACACGACTAATAATAATAGTTACTTAAGGCTCAGCCCTTTTAGCCTGAAGGCTACGAACATAATATTTAGTAATGTTCAAATATAATAACTTTATATTAACTAATATAAAACAAACTTTTAACTGATTAACACACAGATCATTTTGTATTCAATAAACTGATAAAATTGAATTAAAGTTTGGCTACCGATATTTTAACCAAACTTTTGTTATTAGTAACGAATGATTAGATATTACACAACTCTACGGTTTGGCTATGTGCACTAAGCACAAAAACCAAATGTTTAGTAGTCACTAAATTTGGTAGCTATTAACATTTTATAACTATTATTTTTTCGTTTAATTAATGTATACTAAACAATTAATTTTCACTAACTTTTTTTTACCATTAGTCCCAAATATGTCTGATACTTTTTTTTCGGTTACGGTACAAGAAACAAATAACAATACCTTAGGTTCTTTTAACGTTGTAATAAAATCAAAACTAATAACCTACATCAACAATTAAACAAAAATAAACTTAAATAAAAATCATCTGATCATTTTCTCAAAGCAAAAGGACATGTCAAAAAGCGCACGTTTGATTGTGTACAAAACATTAAAAAATAAAAATATTTTTAACCAATTTGGGGGTAGATACTTTATCTATTTATTTTTATCAGAAGGATTATATTACATATGTGCTTGTTCAAAAGGATTTTATTTAATTTAAAACATCTATCTCCAAATATGATATTGCTATTTTTTTTAAAATGTCTACGTAGGGGACACCAGCTATTAGGATTTGGGTCCATTTTACTCTTCCGTAGAAGCGCACTACATAGCGTTGGGAGGGGTTTGCAATCTAGAAAATTTGCAATTTTTAGAAAATTGCAATTTGTCAGTTCATTTACATAATAATTTGTTAATTATATAATTTATGATGATGAAGGGTTTTAAATAAAGATCTACTTACACGATCAACACTGGTATATTTGTAATAAAATAAAGATAGAAGGAAATAATAAGTTAAATCATGAATTCATGAGTCGGAAACAATTAATTTAGATTTAAAGCGACTCTTTTATGTTCAACGATTAACGCATGAATGAATATCTGTGCATTCCTGCATCGACAGCGATGGGCTGTGGTTCGTTGATCTTGGTTAACTGTCGTGAATTACTTCATGAAATGGCGATTTTAAGGGTATAATATCCGAATGTCAATTCGTTCAACTAAAAAAATAGTCGAATATTTTTATTATTGCATATGCGCAAACATTGGATTTTTTTCCCTGTCGGGAGTCAAAGATATTTTTTAACAGATTTTTTAATTATCTCAATAGAGACGAAGTTGGAATATTTATTGTAGGAGAACCGGGAAATGAAGGCACCTACAGGGCTTACGACCTGTCATCGGTTGGTTTACGTGATCACTTTATGCGCTTGCGCAACGTTCACCAATTATGCCTTTTTAATGAGATCCTGTAGGTGCCTTGATTTCCCGGTTCTCCTACAATAAATATTCCAACTTCGTCTCTATTGAGATAATTAAAAAATCTGTTAAAAAAATAGTGTTTTTAGCCCAGAGAAACATAACTTTTCGCTGACCAATGAATGTTTTCATTGTGTGTTCCATGAAATTTGAATAAGTAGGTAGATAGGTCATAAAATGCGGTTTATAATTATTAATCACGAATAATTTTTGAAAAACAACTCAGTTTTTCCCCAAGTTTAAGATAATCACAAAAAAAATATCGTTTTGACAATTAATATTTCACTTATGAATCACTTATAAATGATTCGTAAGTAGAAGTTAAGTAAGAGGTTAAGGTGCGTGTCATTTACTATGAACATACCTATGTTTCTGTATATAATATATATTACGTATGTATTATTGTTTCCCGAGACTACAAAACACAAAAAATTCTAGAATGAAAAATACATAGTGTTTAATGATAATAATTATGTACCATTAATAAGTTTAATAAAGTACCACATAGTATAAATAAAATACACCTTAGTAATCGTTAATCGACTAATTTCAACAATAGATTTATAAACATGAACACAAAATACCTAAATGTTTATGTTTCAGTTGCACGTAAAACAAATTTTTATATTGCCTATAATTTGTTATGCAAAAAATATTACAGAAAGAAAAATATTTATAAAAAAACTTGTTTAAAATATAACTTTATTTACAATATTTAATCCTTACATTTTTCGTAAAATAAAAAATCATTTTTCATCATTAAAAAGCATTTTATGATTTAAACAACTTTTCTTGTATATGAAATTGTGAATGTACATGGGTGTAAGAGTAGGAGCGATTAGCAGGGGCTGCCCCAGAAAGGGATGGCATGACCATGTGATTGATATTTTGAAGGAAGGAAATACAAGAAGATTGAAAAATCGACGAGCATGTATGAGACGATGCATGGATGTAAAGGAAGCCAGGAATGTATGTAAAAATAGAGGACTATGGCACTCGGTTTTCTCTGCTTGCCCCGTAAGGGACACGGCGTGATGGTATGTATGTATAAATTGTGAATATGAACATGTGTAATATAAGATTACAAATATTAAGGAATTTACAGTAGGTATTTGCTCTTCAGATAATAACTGTTGAGAAATTTTACAGAAATATATACATACACAAACATTAACTTTTACACAGAATCAAAGAGTGAAATAAAAAAATGAAACATGAACTATAATAAATAAGATGATATTTCTAAGCGTGTGCACAATGATTTCGTAGTGTCAAATAAATACTTGAAAGACATAAATACGGGGGAAAATAAAAAGCTCATCTGTTTACGAAAACGATATAATATTATATGGTCACGCTCAGAATACAGTTGAAAATATATACGGTCACGCTCAGAATACAGTTGAGAATACTAATGAATTGATATGACCCATTGCTCAAATTTTCTCCAAATCCACAGGTCACATTAAACATTTTGAAAATTTAATTAAAATTCTTCTATCAAGCTCTAACGAATAATTTATATAATATCTCCCGGTTTAAAAAATATATTTTTATTGCTATAGAGTTAAAAATTATGATCATTTAATTTTTTATACTTTTAAAATACTAAAAAAAATACAAAATGCAATAAACAAATGTTATTTATAAAAAAAGAGTAAATACAGTGAATTTATAAACAAATACATGCCAAATAGTAAATATTCATCGTTATTATGGGTATTTTTTAAATAATTTATTTATTCCCATGATTATGTTCATCATTAAAGAAAATTGTTTTGAATATTACACATACAACTGAATGTTGTCCATTTTTAGATGAGACGAGAAATACTTACATCATTTTACCCGCACGCCTGTTGCAGGATTCCCACATTTTGGAATATGCCGAATTGGTACAACGCGTGGGTTGTAGCCAACACTTAACTCTCCACACTATAGTAAGTATTCATGTTTTCTTCTATTAGATTCTTAAAAGTTGACAGTCTCTAAATGCATTTTAATTAAGTACATTTCTATTAGATTCTTAAACAAATATAAGATTCTCAGAAGATAAAAGTTTTCACAATACACCATACACACAAAAACATTGTCACGGAAATCATTGTATGCAATTTCTACATGATACCTGTTGAGAAATTTTAAGTAAAATTGCATTAGTAGCAAGATGAGCATGTATGAGACAGTGTATCAATGTTGATGAGGCGATGTATGTACTTATCAAGATAGAAGAATGCGGTGTTCGGTTCTCACTGCCTACCCCTTGAGGAAGATAGAAGTGGAGAGTAAAAAAACACTTGTATACATTATCAATATGAAGTTTATCACTCAATTTTCCAACACAGAAGCTATTTTACTTCTGTTATATACATTTTTCATACAAGTATGAAACTTATTTTACATTGATATGGCAGACCATAGATTGTTTTTCTTTAAATTTCCACAATCCTTGAATGCATTTTTGATGAATGTATTTTTAATGTTAAAAATTTCAAACAGAATAAAAATACCTCGATTTTCCAGACCGTGAGAGCATTTTGAAAATTTGGACACATGAAATCATAGAGAAGAAATTGACGGATATCTATGGAAAACTAATCAGCTTAAGTTTATGGACTTAACATATATAATATCAATATGACAAACAGACTTATAGTTTGGGCTGCAGAGAGGAAACAAAAAAAACAACGTTAATGTTGAAATCATACAGAAGAAATTAAAAGTTGTCTATGGAAAACTCTAAGTCTATGCACTTTACACATATGATGTTAATATGAAGTCGATCGAACTTATAATTTGGGCTGTAAAGTTGTAGAGAGGTCACAAAAATGATAATCCGTAAGCAGGCGTACACCATATGTACAAACACATCACGAAGAAATTGATTTAAAAAAAATACGCGTAAAAATTGTGAACTCATGACTCTCCACTATTCCATAGTGTGGAGGGTAAAAACCTGCATTGTTTGAACACACAATGTACCTATCTTAGAATTTTCTGTACTGCTGCGATTATTCAATTTTCAATTAATTACACTATAGCATTAGCTAGCGTGATACGTATTAGAATAAAAGTTTCAGCAAGCATTCAAATATCTACATATCTAACTCAAGGACACTTTAAGAGCATGAAGTATTTTCATCTTGTTAGGAGCATTAACAAGATGAAAATACTTCACATCTCTTCAAACATGTGTTAACTCTTCCCACGCATATCATGTGCTTTGAGATTGTCAGACATTGCATTGGTAAATTCAAATTAGTGTTTATGATTGAAATCAAAACTGTTTTCGCAATTGATACACGTAACTACATACCCAGGTGCATTATACCGCGTGTTTATGGGTAGGCAGAGAGAATTGATCTTTATAAATCCAGACGGTTTCATCGAAGGATTGGGCGATGAATTAAGTCAATTTATGATTTTTAAATTACACGTTTTATGGATATCAAATTTATCAATTAAAATAAATAAGATGTGTGGTGGCAGAGCGGTTAGCGCCATGGATTAGTAATCCAACGGTCGCGAGTTCGAATCCTGCCATGACAGATTTATTTCATCTATGCCACAACCATAAATGCTTACTTTGGGGAATGCACAAGGACATTGGAAACAAGACATTGAAAAGGACTTGTTCATTCTTTAAAAAAAAAGAGCCAACAGTTGAAAAAATGTAGGTATATTTGATGAAAAATGTATATGCCGATCGCCGTGGCACAGTTTGTAAGTCGTTTAACTTTTGTACGGGCGTCCTGGGTCCACAACAGAGGAAAAAAATATTTAAATTCTCACGCAAATATTGCTTCTCTGGGATGAAAACACTGATTAGTTGGAAGAAATTGCCACATGGCAACAAACTCGCCACTCGCGCAGGGTGCAAGAAAGTGTTGGTTATTATTATTATATTTGGCGTACGTGTTTGATTTTACAATATGGTAAATTATTATCACACTTATTTTTAATTTTTATTAATTACATCTCGGACAACTAACAGGTACTATGGCAAGTAATAATTTGAAACGCACCCAATAACAAGTAGCCACATTTTGGAGACTAACGATATTATCGTCTCACAGATCGGAGATCGGAGACTAACGATATTATCATCTCACGGGAATCGAACCCGGGACCTTTGGATCACCAACTGAGCCACGAAGGCTGACTCACTGTCAAAATTTAGTTTCAGTTTAGTGTGTTAATTAGTTATCTGTTTTTTCAATGTATTTTTTTTTCTTTATGCAGGTACGCACACACGTCCTAAAAAATGTGAAATCATGACTCTCCACTATTCCATAGTGTGGAGAGTAAAAAATTAAAACAATACCAATTTCAAAAAAATTACGATAAATTATAAATTTAGCTCAAATATATAACATAAATACTGTGATAGTTTGCATTGGTAATAATGTTCATAAATATATAAATACTGTGATAGTTTGCATTGGTAATAATGTTCATAAATATATAAATACTGTGATAGTTTGCATTGGTAATAATGTTCATAAATATATAAATACTGTGATAGTTTGCATTGGTAATAATGTTCATAAATATATAAATACTGTGATAGTTTGCATTGGTAATAATGTTCATAAATATATAAATACTGTGAAAGTTTGCATTGGTAATAATGTTCATCCAACTGTCGATTTGTTCAGGAGAACTTTGTTCTCTTAACATATCGACAATGTATCAAGCCAGAATACGCGAGAATTGTATGGAGAGGTCTACTTTTTTCACGGCTTTTCCAACTTTGAAGTCAAAAAACACCATCTTAGAGGCGTCGCAGCATATATGTTCCATACACGGATTTACTCAGAATTCGGAGTAGAACATTTCGTGTGTCTGTGTGTGTGTGTGTCTGTGTGTGTGTGTGTGTGTGTGTGTGTGTGTGTGTGTGTGTGTGTGTGTGTGTCTGTGTGTGTGTGTGTCCCCTTATAACTTTTGATCCGCTCAATTTACAGAGCCCAAAATTTCAGAATATATAAACAGTTATAGGCTTACAAAACTTTTATACTCAGAATTTTGAATTTTTGTTTGAGTCAGGGGTTATCAACTTTTGAATTTTTACTTTATTTTTCCATATATCTCAGAAACCATAAAAGCTAGAACGCTGAAAATTGGTACAAATATAGACAAATACAAAATCTCAAATTAGTTTATTCAAAAAATTCCAAGGTTTCTCAAACATTTTTTATTAAGAAAAATATTTTTTTTATGATAAATTTGCCTATATTTCCAAAACTTATACAATTATCGAAAAAAGCCGAAACACCCCAACTAGATAATTTAATTTTCTATAAAAAATATTAACATTGTAGTAGAAGATCTCAATTTTTTTCAACAATTTTTTTAAAAATTGTTTTTAGTGACGACATCGCTTCATACATTTTGTATGGCAGTCGCCTATACACAATATGTAAGACTTAATAGTTTGATACTTCATCTCCAAACATACATACCATCATGCTATTTTCATATTCTGGGTAGGAAAAAAGGAACTTCCTCCATACTATCCTATCTTGACATACATACCTACATAATATATGTTGTATAGAAAACAAAATATCTGAAAATATTCAATAATTTGTATTAATGGGTTTATAGTTTGGTACATATTCTTCAACTATACATACTATCGCTATCGACAGTTGGATCTCATGTGTTACATGCAACTAGTAAATATATAAATACTATGATAGTTTGCATTGGTAATAATGTTCATAAATATATAAATACTGTGATAGTTTGCATTGGTAATAATGTTCATAAATATATAAATACTGTGATAGTTTGCATTGGTAATAATGTTCATAAATATATAAATACTGTGATAGTTTGCATTGGTAATAATGTTCATAAATATATAAATACTGTGATAGTTTGCATTGGTAATAATGTTCATAAATATATAAATACTGTGATAGTTTGCATTGGTAATAATGTTCATAAATAATATATAAACTCCACCTGAATGGAGCCTCACACATATTTTTGGATGTATCGATTTTTCTATCTTAAGAATAGTATCAAAACAATCATTCATTATTTTGTTACCATGGCAGTGAGCTGTAGATACAATTCACAATCATTTATTTATGGTAGTTACCTGTCAATAAAAATAGTTTCGTTGCAATAATTCAATACCTTTATTATTGAATTATTTACTTTCGATACTTGGGTAGAACCTTTAGTAGACATTGTTAACAAATTTAATGGTAACTACCTGATGATAAATTCCATGTATGGAATCTGTTATCTCATCAATCCCATTTTTGGATAGTGGTAATATTATTATTAATTTATTTATTTATTTAAAAGAGTGAAAGCAGAACAACGTGTCAAATAATAGTACCATAGAGAACGAATGGCTCGAGCAAGTCGACGAATATGTCTAACTGCGAAGCATGTTTCAACGGAATGGACGGCTTGATAAGAAGATCATGGCAAAGGAGATGGCAGTAAACGAGTTATGAATAATCGCAACATATCAAAGGAAGCCAAAGTTGCCATTCATAACGCTATCGTAGTGCCATCCTTGATGTATGCAAGTGAAACCTGGACATGGTTGAAATCTTACGATAGCAGAATAAATGCAGTTGAAATGTGATCTTTAAGAAGAATTTGTAATAGAACGATATATGACAGGGTAAGAAATCAGGACATAAGGAAAGAATTTAAGATGAAGAAAGACTTCATTAGTAGAATCAAAGTGAACACATTGAGATGGTTTGGCCACATGGGGCGAATAAATGGGGAATGCATATATGTATATAAAAAAAATATATAATGCGGACAAGAAAGGGATGGTACGACCATGTGAATAATATTCTGAAATACGGAAATGTTGGAAGCGTGAACAACAGACGAACATAATTATTATATGAGTTCCAGAATAGAAAAATGTGTTTATTAAATTTAACAATTAATGATACCTACAGAACATTGTACAATACAGTTAAATACAAGACAAATAATAGTGTGTGTATGTGTATATTTAATTTAACTTTTATGTGTGTAATTGTGATGATATAATGATAACCTCAATAGAAAGTCCTTTACTGAGGTGTTTATTTGATCAGTTACGTTGTTTATATAATATATACATAATATGTATGAAATTTACTATAAACACTTAAATACAAATTCTTCTGTGGTCTCTATCCAATTAAATATATTAAGATAATTTGTTTTTTTTTTATATAAAACATGTAGGTGTATATGTAAGGATAGGATAGTATGGAGGTCAATCCTTTTTACCTACCCAGAATATGAAAAGAGCTTGATGGTATGTATGTTTGGAGATAAGGTATCAAACTATTGAGTCCCCGTCGATATTGTGTAGTGTATAGTGCCATACAAATTGTATGTCGTCACTATGTATGTCGTCACTAAATACATTTTTTACAAAAATTGTTAATAAAAAGTTTGAGATGTACCTAGTATCAAAATGTACATTTTTTTATAGAAAATTAAATAATCTAGTTTAGGTGCTTCGTCGTTTTCGATATTATAAAAAAATGGAGATATAGGTAGTTATACACATAAATTTTTCGTATACAAAATGTTTTTCTTAATAAAAAATATTTGAGAAACTCTGCAACTTTAAAAAAATATTTGAAATTTTGTAGATATCTATATTTATACCAATTTTCAATATATGCTGCGAAGCCTCTAAGACGGTGTTTTTTGACTTCAAAGTTGAAAAAAAAAACATGAAAATTATAGACCTGGGGGCAAGTCTGGTCCGACCGGCGAAATCAAAATCCTAGTGATTACCCATATCATGGATATAATTATTATATGGAGTTCAATGACATCTAAAGATATTGTAGAACTCCATACAATAATTATATCCATGATATGGGCAATCACTAGGATTTTGATTTCGCCGGTCGGACAGACAAGCCCCCCTGGCCATACAACTCTCTCACACGGAACTATGATTAATTATGTCGATTCATTAAGAGAAATAAATTCTCTTGACAGTTGGAATATACCTAGTTTATAAAGAAAAATATTCTGGATTCAATGGTTCCTACTATCGACAATATTCAAATTAAATATTTTCATAACTAATTTTTTTTAAATCTTTAGGACTTCTTTCAATTAATATTAAACTCCGATAAACAGATATGACGCGATTCTCCATACAGTTTTGTATACTAAAATGGCACTTTGACTCGCAGTAGGTACTTTATTCGACGCATATTTTGTTAATAACTGAATTATTCAGTGATTTTGTATTGGTTTATTGAAAATTATTATTCATCGTTCAATTTTAATCATGATTGAGCAAGGGTAGTCTGATAAAAGGACAGTCTGATTACCTGCCAAATGTCAATGGCATATTGTAAGGATCATTTTACACTGAAATTCGTGGATATAAAACAAATTATGTTTTATTATTTGTTTAATATTTTTAATTAATTTTGGAGGAAGAACCACGTATTTTGAATCTACACCAGTATTCGACATCATTTACAATAATATATTAAAACATTTACAATAATATATAAAAAATATATTAAAAAAATATTGTCTCTTTTCGAAGGAAGTTATATTGTAAAGTATTTTAATTTTTTTTGTTAATGTAATTTTCTCATGTATTATGTTTTTTTTTTAAATAAATAAATAAATATAGAATTACCTTTCTTTTTACTGAATTATAAACAGCAAAATTAATACGTAATTCATAAAAAAATCTGGATGTGCTTCAAAACTATTACATAATATTCAGAATGATGGGTAAATTACACAAAATGTTCAACGTGACATCACAAACTATAGAAATCTCTAGTCTCCAAAATATTCATAGTTTAAGTGGGGGACTGCTGCCAACGTACCTATTTTTCAATTTGATATATCATCATTATTTCTTATCAAATCGATTTGAAAAAAATAATTTAGATAGTTTGGATATTATTAAACAAAAATATACCTTAACTTTTTGATAATGTTCTGTATAAATTATTGTATAAAAATAATGGCATATCCCGATTTTCAACGTTTATCATATATTTTTAATAAACTATAAGGCGTAGAGTAATATATTTTTTTTTAAATTAAAGAAGACAAAAATATCTAGAAAAATATGATGTGACGTTGCATTAATGCTTCAGGTTTAGTACACAAACCTAAAAAACATTTATTTTCCATTCAGCGCCATTGCGTAATAAAAGTTTTTTTGGTATATTTACTTAACCTGATGCGTTAATGCAACGTCATATAATATTTTTCCAGGTATTTTGTTCTTCTTTTGTTCTTCGCGCTAACGGAGGATGCGCAAATGCAGTCACTATGGACTTTCATATACGCTGACGACATAGCAATCTGCACCGAAGACAAGGACTCTCTACAGCGAGCCCTTCTGGCGTGGAATCACCAGTTACAGAAAGGAGGCCTGGTGCTGAGTGTGAGCAAAACACAGTTTATGGCTTGCAATGTTCCCCAAACAGACACTGACCCGATTACAATTGATGGACAGCAAGTCACAAGATGTGATAAATACAAGTATCTTGGGAACATGATACATGAGTCAGGAAGCCTGGAAACTAACATTCAGCACTGTATTGCCGCAGCCTGGCTTAAATGGAGAGAAGTGACTGGAGTAATCTGTGACAAGCGAATGCCAGTGAAGATGAAAGGCCATGTATACAAGACAATGATCAGACCAGTGTTGACATATGGTAGTGAGCCCTGGACCGTCACTCGAAGACAAGTTCAGTCAGTGCAAACAGCCGAGATGAAGATGCTTAGGTGGATGTGCGGCGTCACGAGAAGAGATAAAATACGAAATGAATATATAAGAGGTAGCCTGGGTGTACGCGATGTATCCGATAAGCTGATGGAGAATAGGCTGAGGTGGTTCGGGCATATCCTTAGAAAACCGCCAGAATATATAGGAAACACTGCACTGGACCATCGAGTGTCTGGCAAAAGATCCAGAGGGCGTCCCAAAAAACGATGGAAAGACCTGGTAGCTGAGAACATGCAGGAATGTGATGTCTCCGAGGACGATGCTCAGGATAGGGCGAAGTGGAGGAGCGCAGTGAGGAGAGCTGACCCCACCACCATGTGGGATACAAGCTAAGGAAGAGAGAGAGAGATTTTGTTCTTCTTTAATTTATAAAAAAAAATATTCTTCTATACCTTATATTTTTTTAGAAATTTAAGATAAATGTCTAAAATCGGGGTATGCTTATTATTTTCCTACAAGAATATATACAGAACATAATCAAAAAGTTAAGGTATATTTCTCTTTATTAATATCCAAACTTACTAGGTTATTTTTTTTTCAAAATGATTCGTTTAGTAATAATGATGGTATATCAAATTGAAAAAATAGGTACGTTGGCAGCAATCACCCTCTTAAACGATGTCATTTAATTTTAAAAACCACCATTATATTTCGAGTACCTATGTAGAACTTTTTTTTAAATTATATTTTTTATGAAAATATCCATTATATTTTTTATGAAAATATATGGTACGAATAACGTGTATAACGTGTAACGTGTATTTGGACAAGCATAATTAATCCAACTGTCGATTTGTTCAGGAGAACTTTGTTCTCTTAACATATCGACAATGTATCAAGCCAGAATACGCGAGAATTGTATGGAGAGGTCTACTTTTTTCACGGCTTTTCCAACTTTGAAGTCAAAAAACACCAACTTAGAGGCTTCGCAGCATATATGTTCCATACACGGATTTACTCAGAATTCGGAGTAGAACATTTCGTGTGTCTGTGTGTGTGTGTGTGTGTGTCTGTGTGTCTGTGTGTGTGTGTGTCCGTCCCCCCCTTATAACTTTTGATCCGCTCAATTTACAGGCCCAAAATTTCAGAATATATAAACAGTTATAGGCTTACAAAACTTTTATACTCAGAATTTTGAATTTTTGTTTGAGTCAGGGGTTATCAACTTTTGAATTTTTACTTTATTTTTCCATATATCTCAGAAACCATAAAAGCTAGAACGCTGAAAATTGGTACAAATATAGACAAATACAAAATCTCAAATTAGTTTTTTCAAAAAAATTCCATCGTTTCTCAAACATTTTTTATTAAGAAAAATATTTTTTTTATGATAAATTTATGAGTTTAACTGCCTATATTTCCAAAACTTTTACAATTATCGAAAAAAGCCGAAACACCCCAACTAGATAATTTAATTTTATATAAAAAATATTAACATTGTAGCAGTACATCTCAAATTTTTTTTAACAATTTTTATAAAAATTGAATTTAGTGACGACATCGCTTCATACAATTTGTATGGTAGTCACCTACCTATACACAATATCAAAGAAGACTTAATAGTTTGATACTTCATCTCTAAACATACAATATACATATACCATCATGCTGTTTTCATATTCCGGGTAGGAAAAAAAGACTGACCTCCATACTATCCTATCTTGACTACCTAGGTACATGTGTTGTATAGAAAACTAAATATCATAAAATAATAAATAATTTGTATTTATGGGTTTGGTACTTATTCTTCAACTATACATACTATCGCTGTCGACAGTTGGATCTCATGTGTTACATGCAACTAGTTATATGTAAAAACTTGGTTTGTTCATACATTTTGTTATGATCTGAATAAAGAAAATAAAATAATAAACAACAATCTTTCCTTATTAATTCTTTACTACGAATATCAATAAATTATCCAGTATTACAATGAATTCGTACTTCGGTATAAGAATAAAAATTATTCAAAATCTAATCAAGTCGAGAGTATGTTTTGAATACTTACATGTCGAATAATACAAATTCTAATAAATTCGTATGCAAATTAGTCAAATGATTCTTCGCTATGATAACAAATTTCAACGAAATATTTTCATCTGGTTTCCTAATAAATGATATTCCTATCTTGATTTCAATATCATACAATATTAAATTCACTCATTCAATTAGCTGATAGTATTGTTTTTAACGACTATTTGTGCAATATAAATTTCCAATCAATTCGGTAGAAGTTCGAAATGATTGTATTGCAAGTAATTATGGTATATTCGCGACCCAGATTTGACTTCGTTTAGAAGTATTCAATTATATTGTAAGTAAATATTGAATTATAACTATGATATTATAACTATGTTACGAATAAATACAAAATATATTAAACGTGAATACGAAAATTCAATCTACAGGATATAATATGTGAGCCATGTAGAGATTGTGGAATCTGTGGGAGTTCAGGGAGTTAAGTCCCAGAATGCTGATGAATTTCGTACTTCCAATTTAAGTATTGAAATCAAAATTGTTTAAGCTATAAAGGGTTCCGTTTAAATATTAAATTATTTTAATATTTATTGAATTCGCGATCCTTTTAAGCAATTTTAAACGATTAATTAAAAATAAATCTGAACAATTTAAGATTAAGGTAAGGGAATAGTAAAAATAAATAATTTATCAACACGTGTTTCCAGTTCACTAGAGATACGTACAAGATGTAAAATGAAGATATTATTAAAATGACGATGTGATGGAAAAAATGATTGACAGTATTGGAATAAGAAGGAAGAGTCGCTTGAGAAATATATAATAATATAAGACGTGATATGCAAGGGATAGATATGTATGTATATGGATAAACGAGGAATTTTCTCTAAACGTGTTTGTAAAACGTGTTTGTATTAGATACACTGGAAAAGAAATTCATAAAAAATAATAGAAACAAATTTTTTGATGGACATATAATAACTATTGATATCAGCACTAATTTTCACATAATTTTTGACTTTTGTAGCATTTGAAAACAATAAGAACTACAATAATCTTGCGACTGCAATCTGTATTACAATAATACGTGTAATACATATTGCAGTCGCCTTTGCAAATTGAAGAGTTTGATGATTTTTCTCATGAGTCCTATCATCAGAACTCGATGAAACTTATATAAGTGATAACCTCTGAAGCACTCCCTTCCTATTAAAAATGGAGTCATTAAAATCGGAAAATATGGTAAAGAATTACTCTTGCAAAGTGAAAATTGATGATTTTCTCATAGATTCCATGATTAGATCTTGTCCAAATTGAAATGATAACATTCAGAAGATACTTTATTTCTAATGAAAAAAAACTATCGAAATCGGACAAAGTAATAAAAAGTTATCGCTGAACAAACATAAAAAAATGACGTCGAATTGATAACCTCTCCATTTTTAAAAGTTGGTTAAAAAGAACAGAAAAGACATTCTCATTGCGATTTTGATGAAATGCCAAAAAATATATATAGAAACTCAATTGGGGAAAATCAGTGCCGAAATTGAAAAAACAAATGTACGTTCAACAAAAAAATCACAATTTATCCAGCATTTTGGCACTCCCAGAAAAATGCATGTTTCTTAAAGATTTTTAATAATTTTGATGGTTTGACCTCTTGGGAAGAATCAATGCAGAACGCCTGAGGAAGAAAATAATATTATATAAATCTCAACAAACTTGAACGCCTTCAAAATGTTTGCATCCGTTTTATCTTTGGACTGCAAAAATTCATTCGTATTTCTCATTACCGTAATCTATTTCATTGGCCCAAGATACGACTACGACGTAATATACATATCTTGTCATTACTATACAATGTCCTTTTTAATCCAAATTTACCTCAGTATCTCAAAGATAAATTTATTTCTCTTTCAAGCCACGGGCGTCCACTTCGATCTGCTGAACGTACTTTACTATATATTCCTATTCATAGTTCTGAATTTTTAACTCTTCATTTGAAGTACATTCAGCTAGACTATGGATTGGTCGTCTACCTCACTAAACATATTCAAGAAAGGGCTAAAGCAAAAATATTTATCTGACAATACCTGATTATATCTTCCTCTCCTCTTCCTTTCCTTATCCTTTAGTATTCCTATCATTGCTATGAAATGTTCTTATATGCTATCTTCTTTGTTTTTTTTTTTACCTTTCGTCTACAATCTTTGTTTATCTTTGTAATGTGATTAACTTATTGCCATAGTACACACTGTTTTGTATATTTAACATTAACTCTGGTTGGCTGGAAGAAATATCCATTAGGCAATAAGCCCGCCAGTGTACTAATTATATGTACAGCAAGTAAATAAATAAACAGGAACGAAACAAGAGGTCAGGCCCCCTAAACAACGTGTTATTTAGCTCAAGAAAAGAAACAAGAAAAGATAAGTCAATGTATGGAAATGACAGTTGTCACGTGACTGGCAACTGTCACTTTCATACATTGAGTTATCTTTTTTGTTTCTTTTCTTGAGCTAAATAACACGTCTAGGGGGGCAGGGTCGTCCACGAGAAGAATGGCACGACCACATAAGAACGATGTTCTGAAAGATGTGGTAAATGCAAGAAGCTTGAACAACATGTATGTAGGTACGAGACGATTAATGAATATTGCCGAGGCGATGTACGCGTGTCAAGAAAGAGAAATTTGGCATTCGTTTCTCTTTGACTACCTTGCGAGGGACATGGTGTGATGATGGTATATGTATGTTATTTTCAATGAGTTTAATAAGTTGGTTAGAGTCTGTATAATTTGAGAAAATAATAGGTACCTACGTTGAAATGTTCCACATCTAATGTTCATAGTTATATGATACTAATATTTTCCATGAATACCTACAAAATAACAACAGTTAGTTCTATAATATTATTCAGGATGCTTTTAACAGCTTTCATTGTTTAATTTCTCACAATGTACCGTGACACGTAGAACATCCTGATTCACTTAAGGCAGTGGTCGGCAAACTTATTGGCCAAAGAGCCAAATATGTACATTACAAAGATTCAAAAATATTCTGAGAGCCAAATCTGTTTTTTAATTTAGTAAACCTTTATTATGATTTTGTGCGGTCCAATTACAGGTCTATAAATTTCTTCCTTTCCTATCTTGGCATTCATGTCCCCTAATACAATCTTCATATCGTGAGAAGGGACTTTACTTACTGTGTTTACCAGCTTGTCTTTTAACTCTTCCTTTTCTATATCGGTTGCCTCTTCTGTAGGTGCATACACATTGATTAGAGACATGTTAAAGAAACGTCCTTTTATTCGTATATAGCAGATATTTGGGCTAATCGGTTTAAAATCCATGACGAGGTGTTTGATTTGTTTGCTGACTACAAAGGCCGTTCCTTGTTGATGAAGCCTTTCATGGCAGCTATAGAAAATTGTGTGGTTGCGCTTTTCCATTATTCCATTTCCCAGCCACCTTACCTCCTGAATAGCCGTCACGCAGGACCGGTACACATCCAGCTGGTCTGACAGCACTTTCAAGGCACCGGCTCGATACAATGATAATACATTCCATGTGCCTATTCTAATTTGTTTCCAATCATTATCCTTATTTCGTTTCCGGGGTCGTCTTCGGGAAGTAGGGTGTCCGAGGCTATCTTCCTGAGGTTTCGTAACAAGGGTTTGTTTTACGAGGTCGGGTTGTCAGCCCTACGCCCAACCTCCAACCTGGAGGGCCAGGGTTTTTCTGTAGGGGTTTTCCTTCCCTTAGCTGGGTGGTTCCGGATTTCTGGCGCTGAAGACTCGCCATCGCCCTCTCAGCTATCTGCTATGGCCCACCATTATTATAGTAGGTCATATTACCAGGGTTCGCGACGAGGACGCTAGTGAGTCGGACTTGCTGGTAGTGTTGCTGGTGTTATGCAACGTGGCGTTACTCGGGATTTAGTGGCACATGTCTTCCAGCAAAACATGCACCTCCGAGATCCTACCAACCATTCGAACCCTACCTCCCAAGCTGCTACCTCCCAAGGTATGGTCATAGGCACAACCTTCTTCCAACACAAGAATATACACAAGGGTACCTGGACATCTCCAGATTGAAGGACGGTAAATCAGATCGACCACATCTTGATAGAGGGGAGACATAGATCGAGCCTTATAGACGCTAGAGTTTATAGAGGAGCAAATGTGGACTCCGACCACCATCTAGTGTCAGCCACCTTGAGAGCACGCATATGTAACACAAAGAAAGAAATGGGTAAACGCACAAAGAAATACAACACAGATGACCTAAAAAACCCAGAGAAGGTACAATCCTTTAAGGAGTCCATCAAAGATAACCTTAATGTGCTCTTTCCTGAATCCCTTGAACGAAAATGGGAGGTATGTAAGAACGCCATACTGTCATCAGCGGATAATGTAATTGGACAAGCACCAACTAGTAGAAGAGCCTTGTGGTTTGATGACGAATGTCAGACCGCCACATACCTGAAAAACGAAGCGTATAAAATGATGCTGCAACACAGCCGCACTAGACAATCACAGCTTGAATATAAAACCTGTAGACAAAATGAAAAACGGATACACCGAAGGAAGAAAAGAGAACACCTGAAGAAGGAAATGGAGGATGCGGAAAAGTTTAACAGAGAGAACAATAGCAGGATGTTCTATAAGAAGATAAATGATCAAAGGAAGGAATTTAAACCACGATCATGCCTCTGTAAGGACACTGAAGGCAACATACTCAGTGATAAACAAGCCATCCTGAACAGATGGGTACAACATTTTGACCAACTCCTAAATACAGGAGCGGAAACCACTGATCCCATCGATACACCACAAAGTGCGAACATTCAGGAAAATGAACAACACCCTGATGCTAGACAACCCTCTCTCAGCGAAGTTCGAAGTGCCATTCGTAACCTCAAAAACTACAAGGCACCTGGATTAGACGGTATACCGGCGGAGCTATATAAGAACGGTGGAGAAGATCTGATAAATATGATCCACAAGATTATGACACAGATATGGATGGATGAGACTCTACCAACTGAATGGAATAAAGGAATTATATGCCCCATTCATAAGAAAGGCGATCAACTGACATGCTCAAATTACAGGGGAATTACATTGCTAAACGTTGCATATAAAATATTCTCGATAATACTATGCCAGCGTCTCTCGCCGCACGCGGAAAGAATTGTTGGCCAGTATCAAACTGGATTCAGATCGGGCAGATCATGTACGGACCAGATATTTACCATACGTCAGGTGTTAGAGAAGACCCGAGAATATAATATCGAAACCCACCATCTATTTATCGACTTTAAAGCAGCGTATGATAGCATAAATAGAAGGAAACTGTACCTGGCAATGAGAGAGTTCAGTATACCAGAAAAACTCATTCGAATGACTGAGCTCTCGATGTCGAGAGTGGAATGTCAAATAAGAATACAGTCAGACCTTTCGGAATCGCTCAAAACATTGAATGGCTTACGTCAGGGCGATGCACTCGCCTGCATTCTCTTCAATATTGCTCTCGAAAAGGCAGTGCGTGATTCAAAAATTGATATTAATGGAATAATTTTTCACAAATCCGTGCAAATATTGGCCTATGCTGACGACATAGATATTATGGCGAGAAATGAGAGAGCACTGCGAGAGGGTTTCATTGGCCTTGAAAGAGCTGCAAGGGAGGTTGGACTGATTATTAACGAACAAAAGACAAAATATTTACTGTCCAACCCATTGATTACGGGCCTATCTCTGGTGCCCTTTGATGTTGGAAACTATAGTTTCGAAGCGGTGGACAAGTTTACCTATCTTGGCTCACTCGTAACCAACAACAATGAAGTTGGGGATGAAATAAAAAGAAGAGTAACAGCAGCAAACAAATGTTATTTTGGATTGCAAAACCAATTAAAGTCTGGTATAGTATCAAAGAGAACAAAAGTCCAACTGTACAAGACTCTCATAAGACCAGTCTTAACATATGCTACTGAAACGTGGACCCTAACAAAGGCCGATGAAACAAGGTTAAACACCTTTGAAAGAAAAATATTGAGACGCATTTATGGCCCCGTATGCGAAAATGGAGCCTGGCGTATCAGGTACAACCACGACCTGTACCAGTTGTACTCTGATGTACACGTCACCCGGTACATTAAAATATGCCGGCTCCGATGGCTGGGTCACGTAGCGAGAATGGACGAAACCTGTCCACTAAAAAGGATATTCGCTACAAGACCAATGGGCAGAAGAAGCGTTGGTAGGCCAAAACTGAGATGGTTAGATGGAGCAGAGAGGGACTTGCAGACGATGGGCATTGTAAATTGGCGGCAGGAAGCGATGGTCAGGGAGGGGTGGAGGGAGCTTCTGGAGGAGGCCAGGACCCACGATGGGTTGTAGTGCCACTGATTATTATTATTATTATAATGATTTTAGACCTTCATTAAATTACGGGTACACTGAATAAAACTTGATTTCACACTTAATAAAGTTTTATTCGTTATTAAGCAATAATATGAAAGAAAAGTATCCATAAATTTAAATCATGACAACGAATGACAAACACTGAATGCGAACAAAGTCCTTGCATCTCCTTGGAAAGTTTCAGTAAGTCAGGTTTGTATGTTGTTGTTTTTAATTTTAGGCATGATTCCAGGTTCTCATCAATAAGACGACTTCTCAGTTTACTCTTGATAAAGTTAATGCTTAAAAAGATTGTTCGCATGAATATGTAGAACCAAAAAGGAAAAGAACAGCAAACGCGAGTTTTTTCAGCTGATCGTAAGAGTCAGGAATACTATTCCAGATGTTGAAAATGATCTTCCTTCTCCAGGTCTTTCAAAGCAGACCACTTGTGTTGTGAACTGAGATCACATTTGTTCTTCTCCAATATTTCCAAATCAATACAAAGACGTTGAAATTAAGAGCTCCATATATCCTTGTTTTTTAAATCCTGCAATTGTATTTCAAAGTTACCAATGTCAATGCCAAAAGGAGAAAATTTCAACTCAGTTATCGTAGCATTAAGAGGATTTTTGACGAATGCTAACGTCGCTCTACTGTTTTTAAACTCCTGACACCCGTGTAAATGTCCGTGGATATTTGTGCCAGAGCCGCACTTTGCCGACCCCTGACTTAAGGCAATGTACACTTCATACTTTCATATATATGCATAGTAATATTATTATGTAGATAACTACATAACATAATATTGTTTGCGATAGTTTCATAACTGGAACAATACTACAAAGAAAATTACTACAAATTTGTATTTCACCTTGTTTACGTTTTACTTCATTCATAATTTCTTCATTCTTAATGTTTCTGTAAAATCAGCTCTCATAATATTAGATTGGAAAAAAAAATTATTTGAGATACTTATAGTGAAATTTTAACAAAAATATCGTACAGTAAATCGAATATTTTTTTATAACTGCATATACGCAAACATTGTATTTTTTTTCCCGATCGGGAGTCAATCATACTTAATATTTTATTACTACTTTTTAACATCTCAGTAGAGACGAAGTTGGAATATTTATGTAGAAACAAAATAGCAAAAAAATTGTCACAAAATGTCATTGACTCCCGACGGGGAACAAATCCAATGTTTGAGTATATGCAAATTTAAAAAAAATATTCGATTTCAATACATATTGGTATAAGGAAGTAAGCAGTAAGCAAGCCAAAAATGAACATATAATTCTGGCGCGGTTCAGGGGTGACATCTGTGCGTAAGCATTGTCACCTCATGTATAAGCACTGTTGCTTTCATTCTTTACAAACCAATTTTTCGATAGATGGCGTTACAAAAAAATGTATTCGTCACTTCATAGATGGCGATGACGTTTTCAGGTTATTCTGAAACGGATCGATTTTTATTGACAAACATTTTTTCAACATCTCAATAGAGACGAAGTAGAGATATTGTAGAAGAACCAGGAACTCGAGGCACCTACAGGGCTTACGACCTGTCATCGGCTGGTTTACGTGATCACTATATGCGCTTGCGCAACGTTCACCAATTATGCCTTCTTATTGAGTTCCCTTATCGATGTAATTTTGAAAGTTCTATATATTTGAATAGTGTAAAACATTTTACCTGACAATAATGCATTATTACTATTGCCATCTATGGAGTAACGGAGAAACCTTTTTGTAACGCCATCTATTGAGACATTGAGAAATTATTTTATATTTGTAAACAATGAAAGCAACAGTCCTTATAAATGAGATGACGGTGTCACACACAGATGTCACCCCTGAACTGCGCCAGAAATATTATTTTATTTTTTGGCTTGTTTACCTACTTGTACCAATGTGTATGTAAATCGAATATTCTTTTTTAATTACATATATGTACGCAAACATTGGATTTTTTTTTCCTTTCGGGAGTCAAATGATATTTTTATTGACAAACATTTTTTCAACATCTCAATAGAGACGAAGTAGGGATATTGTAGAAGAACTTATGATTAAAATATCGAGAATTTTTAAAAATTTGGATTGATAGGGAACTTAATAAGAAGGCATAATTGGTTTTGGCGCAAGCGCATAAAGCGATCACGTAAACCAACCGATTACAGGTCGTAACGCTGTAGGTGTCTTGAGTTTCTGGTTCTCCCATAATATTCAAACTTCGTCTCTATTGAGATATTAGAATATTGTCATAAGTTGACAGGGTTGTCAAAAATCAAAATTGTTATATTTTTCACTGCATCATTAAAAACAAAACATCAAAGATTGGTTAAATAAAAAATTCGAAAGTTTTCGTTTCGTTATTAATTGGTAAATTATTAACAGGTACTGTTTCAAATATTAATTTAACACGCACCCAATAACAAGTTGCCACATTCTGGAGACTTCCAGATCCAGACTGAAAATAACACGATGTATGTGTGTGTTTACTTTTAAAGTGTTTTACTTTTTTTTGTATTTTTTAGTGATCATTATTTTTTTTTATAAATATACCTAATCCTGTTATCGTTTTCTTTGTTGAACTCTTTCATAGAATTACTATTTATAAACATAAAACATAATATTTAATTAAATTCTAAATTTAATACATAAATCTGTCAAAATAGTCATTAATAATCTAATTTTAAAATTATTTTATATAATTAATCATTTCGTACTCAATTATTTTATTTTGATAAAGATAAAAACCAACTTATGTGTCTTCTGTTTTTTTTATAAAAAAAATGTTGGTTCAAAGAAAATAAATAAATAAATGATGAAATTAATCAAAAAAATGTCTGAAATAAGCACTTATAGCAAAAATATATATTGAAAGTAGGTACAGAATTATACGAATCATTTTTTAAAGATATTTAAGAGTACCTACCTACCAAAAGTTATATTGAAAAATTTGATATTCATCGAAAATTACAATTTTTTGCTTTAGAAATAATGGAATAAAATCTACGATTCCTTAAGAAATGTTTTAAATTTCGTTTGTTTCTTTGCAATCTAACTCAAGGTTCTGAATTAAGAAATTTTTAAATAGAATTTAACTTCGTGAGTACTGTAAAAGTTTACAGACTTTTGTTACTGTCAAATTAGCCGAAAGATGGCCAGAAGGCAATATATTATAAGAATTTGACATTTTAATAATTAATACTGTCAATCAAACGAGAGTTTTTTTTTTTAAATATGATAATTCATCTGTTCTTAAACATTTTATAAATATGTAGGTACACCTACAAAAAAACTGTGTTTTTACCCGGGAAGGAATAAAACACGTGGTTGTAGTCTATATAAGTGACAAGTTTATTGCTCTATGACAATTTCTCATGACCAAAGTCTTTCAAACCCTCCATGAGAATCAAGAATTACCCGAGAAATTGGATTAATTTATTATCTGATAGATACTTAACGAGCCACGCTTGCAATAAGGGATTACAATCCAGAATCGTGCTGAATCCAGCAGAATTTTTTACGGAATTAATAATTAAACAATGCTGGATATGCGCTGGATACAGCAATTTTTTATTTTTAATACCAAAATTATTTTTATTTTTAATTCCAAATTATTTTTACTACAAAACAAAAAGTATGCGCCAGAAATAACATTTTGCGCAAGCTCACTGGGTCAATGTGGGTGCGACGCCATCGGTGCTGAGGACGTCAGCTCAGGCTTTATGCCTATCTGCGGCGGAATATGCGTGTACGGTTTGGCAGAAATCTACTCACTCCAAAAAAGTGGACGTTGCCTTGAATGATATGGCATGAATAGTCTCGGGGTGCTTAAAGCCCACACTGACTGAGAGACTGCACCAAAAAATTGGAATTGTCCACCACATATCCGACGTAGAACTGCCGCAGATGCAGAGAGGTACAAACAAACCCACGACATACGCCACCATATATACCATCACCAGCCAGTGGTGTCGCGTCTGAAGTCCAGGAAAAGTTTTATCAAGGTCACATCCCCTGTCAACAGCGGAGAGAAGAACTCTGGCGACTGGACTCTGGAGCGGCACCATGGATGGAACCAATTGAGAGCATCGGGGCTGGAGAGCACTTACCATACGCTCTAATCAATAGACTCGGGTCGGCGTCACCAGATGTAAAAAAAACCTGCAAAGGTGGGGGTACCTGTCTGCATCAGATGACATTCGATGCGAATGCCGCGCAACCCAGGATGACAGCCACTTACTGATTTGTCCACTGATGGGAGTGGTCTGTAGTCCAGGGGATCTGGTTATGACAAATAACGTGATGTCAGTTGCTGCTTATTGAAGTGGTACAGCTTTGCCGGACACGATATGGAAAGAAAGATTCTTAATAAAAACTCAAATATTCTCATAAGTAGGTACATATAAGACAACTAATTTGTGGTTAAATTTAAAGGTTAGTGATTTTTTTAAAACGGTTTAGTATAGTCAAATCATCGATTTTCATAAAGATTTATTTGCTTCCGCAGTAAGATCGTTTCTGCTAATGATCAACTGATCATTGGAATAAAAATAAAACCCTAAGATGGAGTTCTACAAGTAACATAAAACAAGACTGAATTATCAGCGCCTTTGGTATGGTCCTGAATCCTTAAATAAGCGCTATGAAATATATCATTACTTTCAGTAAAAAAAAACATCTGATTGAACATAAATAATATTTTGTTTGAGCAAAACGGTTTGGTATTTTTTGTGACCGAAATCAAATACTCTATAAATTTGTATTCTTGGAATAAACTGTTGAGTTATAAATTTTTCAACGGTAATCTATCATATTATGAATAATGGACAATGTCTATTATGGGGTATGAATAAGTAAATTGTTGTATAACTTATAACAACTACCCCATGGTTCCACTTAACTTGTAGTACGTGACAAGAAACCTACATATCGCCAGAAACTAGGTAGAGATATATTATTACACTCGTATAATATACACACATCTAGAATATTGTAGAGGAAAGTAATTGGAACCACACTGTTCAACTAAAGTTGATCAACTGGAGAATTTATCGTTGATTTATAATGAATTTAAAGCGACTTGTGTTCATTATAATAACCAAAGTGAATAATTATTATAAAGTACTGTCGTAAATATTAATTTTCATGCATCATATTCCTCACCAGAAATAGAGGCAGGTCCAAATTAAGATGCTGGATGATAGAGAAGACGACATAAGGGCGATCAGTAGCCTTAGACCCCATTCCCACTTGTCGTGTGTTAGGTCCGACAAAATGTTGTGTGATCTACATAGTGGCAATACATTTTAAATGGAGCTGTTTACTTGTCGGCATCGTGTAAGTATGAATAGCTCCATTTAAAATGTATTGCCACTAGATCACCCGACATTTTGTCGAACCTAACACACAAGTGGGAACTGGGTCTAACTATTGAAATTCGAATCCAATTCCTATATAAAAATATCGTTTAGAGCGTACCTACCTTTGTATATTCAAATTATCAACTGTTACGATAAAAAAATACCCACCTACCGCTTTATTTTCCGTTAAAAATGTAAGTTTTTAGTAAATTGGATCGAATTTGCAGTTGAGAGTAAATGTTAGCGTCCAAACAGGCGCAGAAGACAAATCAGACGCAGCGCATTAGACGGATTTTAGTATTCTTTGTATAGTAATTCATACAAGTGTGTCCACTGATCGATCGGCATCGTACGGAGCGCACGCATTATTGCTATCATTGTTGCTAGGAGACAAAAAAACGATCCAATTGTTGCGCCTTTATGGACGCTAGCCTTAAGGTCGCAGAATAGCAAACTGGAGGAGAGCAGCGAAAGCCAGGGCCCACACAAGGCTGTAGCACGAATGATGATGATGATATATCATATTCGATGGAGTCCGATAGAGCTCGTGCCCCATGGGACGAACAACATTCTTATTTTTTCCTGATGTGAGGACTAGACTTCGTCAACCTATTGCTGTCCCAGATTTCTGAACACCCCAGTTTGATAGCTACGATCATAGATTCCGAATTGTAAACTCGTCCTTATGCCAGTTATGCCATCACCCCGACCAAACTTTGGAGCTCAGAAAAAATGCTCTCACCCAAATATGTCCTACAACAGAACGGAGCTCCTCAGCTCCTCCATGTATTCTTTGACATTCTTGCTAGCGTTCTGCGAAAGGGCCATTTCAGTCCCAATACGCGGAGCCAGATAACCAGAGATAAGATCCATGCGAACAATTTCATTATCAAGTCAGGGTGAGAAAATCGGTAATCAGAGATAGGGCAAGAAAAGACGACGATACAAGACAGATCAAGTGGGTAGAATGGATTACCTTACACGGTTGCCCCTTTTATATTGATGGGATACGTCTCCAAAGCCCTGTAAAAGAACCATAGGAATAGCTGGGGCTTCACTTCCTAATAGTACGACAATCGTTTATCAACATAACATAGATATATGTGTAGAACGAATGGAAAAAGAAGATTCAAAGTATGACTTTGAGAAATCTGTATGTGAAATTCTTCGTTTGGTTAAACGTTGTATAACTTAAGTTGAAGCTTGTGTGTTTAGGTATAAGCTAGCGAAGCAGCTTCTACCGCTTGCTGTTAACAAAGGAAGCTGACATCAAAAGAATCGGTTACATAATGTATGTGTGGTACATCCAACCAACACAGTCTGTGGCGTATTCCCTCCGGATGTTGGCGGAGTATTTTCCCAGCAGAAAACAGTCGCTGGTATTAATCAATGTTTATTCGCGCCCTATTGTTTTGCGAATCGCCCGCTACGTCTGTTGTTATTAGAAGTAATAATTCTTAATGATTTGCGGACAGCGGTGCTATCGGCGCAATTTTGTAAACAAATTTAACATCCAGGACGCATTATGAATTCTGATTTTTGTGACAGCGACGCTCACGTTTTTGCAAACGAAAAATTATATTTTTTAATCAAGGATCGTCTTTTTGCCTCCACTTCCGCCGGAAGTGATATATTTATGGTTTTAAAAGACGTTTGATAACGTCGTGGCATTTTCAACATATATTTATGTTTATTTTACGATTGTTAATTAAGGACGCTATATTTTAAAATGAAAATCGGATGTCAATGTTTAATTTTTTTCCAAATCATACTTATCCGATTAGGATAGATTATTAATTAGTTTATATAATTATAATAGTCATTAAATCATTGTTTATGCTCATGACGAAAAGTCCGATTCCGATATTTTGGCTTATGACATAACAACTTTGAGACCAAGCACAATAGCATCTTGTTTTAATTTCATTTACTTTTTCATAAAAAAAATTGAGAAATAGTGTTTTCATATTTTTATAAAAATTCTAAAACAAATAAAAAATACAAATGTTGACATCCCCTGACTGTAACAAAAAATATAAATACTTTTGTGGGCCTAACATTTTCTATAGTTTTGGAATTTTTGGGGTTTGTTAATCAAGCGGATCAAAAGTTATAAGGGGGACACACACATACACATAAACACACACGCACACATTTTTTTTGAATATTAAAAAATGAATATGTCCTTGTTAAACAAGTACTTACATATACATCTTCCTACGTTCCCTAAAATAAGCAAATAAATGCTTGTGCTTAGGTGAACGAAATCGGTCGAGGCAGGATTCGAACTCGCGACCACTGGATTACTAGCCCAGCGCGCTAACCTCTCTGCCACCGGCCCATCTTAACAGAACAGAATACAGAAGCACTAAATGTTCTACTTCGAATTCTTAGTTCACACATATAGAGCATGTGTGCTGCGAAGCTTCTTAGTTGGTGTTTTTTGAAATATTTATACCTGGGGGGCAAGTCCGATCCAACCGGCGAAATCAAAACCCTCACGATTATCCATATCATGGATATAATTATTATATGGAGTTCTATAATATCTTTAGATATCATAGAGCTCCATATGATAATTATATCCATGATATGGGTAATCGTGAGGGTTTTGATTTCGCCCGTTGAATCAGACTTGCCCCCCTGGCCATTCAAAATCTCCCGAATCTTGTCTGGGAACTTTGTCGATCAGTTACGAGAAATAAATTCTCTCGAACAAATCGACAATTGGAATATCTTTTGCGAATCATAGCTTAATGACCTTATATCTTAAGGATCTCATATCAAGAATTTCTATAGTCAAATATGAAAGTAGTTAAGTTTTCTTTATAGCACCACGAGACAATTAAAAAAAAACATTTTAAGAAATAAAAAGTTGAGGCACGTTTCATAATAATAATTGGATCATAATTGGTACCCACGGACACATATTAAATTTAGTTTTGCTTGTATAAATAAACGAAATATACATAATGAAGCATTTAATATTCACTATCCGTATGTTTGTCATACAAATGGCCAGAATCTCCATTACGAACTCCATTAATATACCTATATTAATTTGTTTGTCATTTGCGAAGTGAATCTGTTTCAGTATGATACTATTAATAAATATATATAATTGCAAGACTGTGCCATTCTCTTTTAAATTGATACCTAGGTATAAGGTATCTACATCAATATACTGAGAAAAAATTAAAACATATATTCCGATAGAAAAGTTATGTTTTTTTGTGTTTAACAGAACTCTGTTTTTCAAATCAATACTTTATTCTCGGTGTTGAAACGAAGAAGTATATATTTTCAATTGTGGAAAAAAGAAATAGGAATTTAACAGGTAACGTACATAACTGGAATCATTGGAAACTGATTGATGAAATCATAATATTATGTGCAATCAAAAAGTTGACATTTTTTTCCTTTTACTGGCCTAAACTTGTATATTGTAAAAATTTTATATGTGTACTTATTTTATTTTTATTTTATTTCTCACAAACTGAATCATTCTCCCGTCCTTTTTTCTTCCCTTTCTTTCTCATCACAAGCAAACATAAAATAATTATGACTATGCCGAGGGCCATAAAACAGGAAAAAAGTTTAGGTATTTTGAGAAAAAATGTGTTAACTGTGTGATTTAAAATTGAAAAAATATTTTAATTTTACTATAGATTGGGCTATACCTATCTAGTAATATACAGATCTATTGAAATGGAAGAGGCTAATCTTCAGGAGTGGAGGGAAGAAGGTAAAATAGATAAAGAACAAGAATAATAATATGGTGATTAAAGTAATTTTACGTCCGTTGGTTGAATTTACTCCCTTCCTGTTATTTAAGAATAATACACTTATACTGTTTTTCTGAAGCACCTCATTTTTGTGCTCTTTGTTGATCAGTGAACCAAAAGAAAAGATCGGGTAATAAATACCTACTGCTATAGAAATTCTAGCAAGGGTGAAAATAAGAAAATAAAATATAGACATAATCTTACAGTGAGGGGAAATAATATTGTTTTTTAATGCAAAACATAATCATTGAAAAATGGGTATTAAAATAAAGAATAAAAAATTGAATTAACCTACTGGTTTTATATTCAATGGGAGCTTAAATTATGTAGAGGTTTTTAAGAAGATGAAATTTTGAGAAAATGTAACGTACATCGTATTCAAACAATTCATATTTTTTTTATTCAACGGTATCTTTTTATGTGGACGTACATATTTTGCAAATAGTTATTAGGGTCGTATTACTGGAGTTATTTGAGAAAAATATAAGAAAAACTCGAGGTTTTGTAAGCAGTATAATCGCAGTACGGGACCTTACCTTTTTCTTATATTTTTTTTAAATGACTCCCGTAATACGACTCTTATTATCAAAACTGCCATAGTTCTTCCCAATAACAGTTTTTGAAACCACTAGAATATTCTAAAATAGACATTAAAAACACAAAATACGTAGAATTATAGATGAGTGGTGGCAGAGCGGTCAGAGCGCTGGGCTAGCAATCCAGTGCTATCGAGTTTGAATCCTTCCATGACCGATCTCATTCACCTATACAAATATAATATGGAAATTTGATTGTTTCAAAGAAATATTCATTCTTTTAAAAAATATTATTTCATTAATTTATTTCATTTTCATGAAAGTGAAATTTAATGTGCTTTGTTCTTGGATCGTTTCAGGAAAATCATAATTATTTAGTGACCATTTTCCACATTGCTATGCAGTCTGTATCGTAAAATAAAAAATAATGTGTCATCAGTAGATTAAAAATACAAAAATAAACAAGCGATAAACGCCATTGTTTAATGTTATTCGTTGTCATTAACGAAAGCATCAGAAGGGAGTTACGTTTGAAGGAAAACTTTTTTAAATCAAATAAGAATATTTAATTTCAAAAAACACGTCACGTTTTGTTCATCTTAGGGCTGACAAAAAAAGAGCGTTTATTTAATTTATATTGTTTCATCCATTAGTAAGCATACCCTTGCCATAATTTTTTTGTACTCTTTTATTTAATTTATAATTTGTTCCACGTTTAACAAACAATATTTCTGTATGTACGCACTTTTCAATCTTTCGATTTTGACGGCTTCTAATTTGTAGGATTCCATTATGACAATGATTAATATGAACACATAGCACATAGTACACCAGTTGATTATGGCCTTATAAGCCGAAACGCTCGTCGGGAGAAAAATAAAATAAATTGTGGAATTATATATGTGTTCATATTAATCATTGTCATTTCTGTATGTATTTTCCATATTCATTCTACTTATCTTACGTTATTTCCTTATCATTTTTTTTCTTTCCTCGCGATGCATTGCTTGTTTAATGATAATTATTATTTAATTACACCTCTTTTCATCATCATCAGTGGCTCTACAACCTCCAGCATGCCTCGCCGTCTCCCTCTATCCTGGAACGTGTTCCTCCAGTCCTTTACACCAACAGCTTCAATATCCCGCTGCACGCCATCCAGCCATCGGAGTTACGATCAACCAACGTTGCGTCTACCTTTGAGTCCGTGTGTATGATCTTCTTTGGCTCTCTTTCTTTGCCCATTCTTTCCTTATCTTTTTATTTATTTCCTCACAATACATTGCTTGTTTGATGATTCCCATGTTTAATTGCACCTCTTTTACTCATACAAAATATTTCCACCTATTTCAAATTCAGGGGTGACATCTGTGCGAGACACCGTCATCTCATTTATAAGGACTGTTGCTTTCATTGTTTACAAATAAACTAATTTCTTAATTTCTCAATAGATGGTGTAACAAAAAGGCTTTTCCGTTACTGCATAGATGGCAATAGTATAGTTCCTTATTTTCAAGTGAAATATTACACACTATTCAAATATATAGAACTTTAAAAAATTACATTGATAAGGGAACTCAATAAGACGGCATAATTGGTGAACGTTGCACAAGCGCATAAAGTGATCACATGAACCAGCCGATGACAGGTCGTAAGCCCTGTAGGTGCCTCGAGTTCCTGGTTCTTCTACAATATCCCAACTTCGTCTCTGTTGAGATTTTAAAAAAATGTTTGTCAGAAAAACTACTTAGAACTATTATTTCCGATATTGATCTTGGGATACTTATTTTTATATGTATAACTATAACAATGATTAGCGCATTTTTTATTGAAAAATTTCTAAATATACAATATACACTATCATTATTTTTGCGAATTCTATTTAATACATAGGTACATACCTAGTTCAAATTCGGTCGTTGACATCTTATTTGTTCACCAAGAAATATTTAACTTGGTAGAATTTTGTTATTTTAGTTTTGATTAAGGTAGTGTACTTTAATTTTTAAATACAAATGTATGTACCTATATGTCTTTTGGTGTCAAATTAAATTATCCCACAGACGTATTTGCGTAGCAAATATAGTGATCTAGGCAGTAAATAATGTGCAGGGTCACAAACGCATATGTACACAGCCATCACACATTAAAAATAAACAATGAATATACATTATGTTATAATACAAACTAATCGGCCAAGATTGTACTGAAATTTTGGCACATATTGCATTTATCGGTGCCAAAAGAAAGCAGTAAGTTTTATAGAAGCACATAATAAAACTACGTACTTCAACTTAAAATTTAATTATTTAAAATTTCTTAAATACTTATTTCGTCTTAGCATGTTTGAAGTCGCACGAAAGCAGAATAAATGCAGTTGAAATGAGATCGCTAAGAGTCTGTAATAAGACGATGTATGACAGGGTCAGATATGAGGACATAAGGAAAGAATGTAGAATAATGAAAGACGTTATTAATAGAATGAAAGTGAACACATTGAAATGGTTTGGCCACATGGGGAGAATGAATGAGGAACGCCCGACGAAGGAAATATACATTGCGGACAGGAATGAAATGAGATGTCGGAGCCGTCCAAGAAAGGGATGGCACGTCCATGTGAACAGTATTTTGAAAGTCAGAAATGTCAGAAGCATGAACAACAGACGAACATGTATAAGACGCTGTATGAATGTCGACAAGGCGATGAATGTGTGTGAAGGGGTTTGGTTCTCTCTGCCTACCCCGCGAGGGACATGGCATGATCGTATGCATGTATGTTAAAATGTTTTGTTTCATTTTCAGTAAAGATACACTTGTTCATGTCGTACAGATAGAGGAATACGTAAATAGTTGAGGCATTTTAGCTAAATATTTGGCAAAAAAATATTTAGTTCTGTTTCAACCGTTTCGACCAACCGTACACGATACACAAAATATGTGCAAGAATAAAATGATCCTTGGTAAATTATCTATTATTATTGTTTTTGCTCAATTAGCCTCTGAATGTGAACATTTTTTTTATAATATATCAAATTTTATTGTAATTTTTTTTAGTTTTCTTGAAAGTTTCTTAATTTGCAAAATGGAATACTATTCCATAGGATATTATCCTCTGACAAGACATTTTTTTGTATATAAAATATTTTTTTGACAATTTTTCAATACAATGCAATCCAAAGTGCCCGAACTTGGTCATGCATTTTAGATCTCGGTAGGTAGGTATTTCGGTTGATCAACGGTATTTTTTTTTCTTATTATAATTTTTAGCAATCAATTATCATCTATGTCTGCTTCCGATATGTGGAGCATGCTTTCATGACCTAGATTCTCTAGTACATTTTGCCCTGGTTTAACTCGTTGCCTGCTCCCATGTCATTCCAGGCTGACGCAGCAGCAGTCTCATGATGGATGGTCAGTGCAGACTTACCTTGTCGTCTGTTCCCTTCAGAGTGATATCGCAAACAGCTGTTGCTGATGCTGTCAGCTGACACACGGAGGATGTGTCCAAGCCTGCGAGACTATAGGTAACAAGGGTGACTTTTGTGTGCGTTCACTGACTTCATTCTGTGTGACTCCCAGAATTCATCGCAGGTTGATAAAGCAAGTTAATAAAGGTCTATTGAAAAGAAGTTAAAAAGGGCTAATTGCTTATACAAGGCAATCTCTTCAGACAAATAAAAACAATACATAATGAATTACAGCAACGAGCAGGAAAATAACAAAAGCAATTGAATGATGCAAATGGAATATCCTTTAAGGCCTTTATATACCCTGGGTATACGGATGTACACAAAAATGCACACTTAATTTTCTTCTAATATATGAAATACGAAACAATATTTTATATCACCTGATATGTGATATATGTAGAAAATTTTATCATGCAAAAATGATAAAATATAGAGTTTTTTTTTAAATAGCAAGAATAGCTATTAAAATATACATACAGAATATAAATATTAAAATAGACATACAGATATTATCGATCTAAAGAAATTTTATGTAGATATAAAGAGGGTTTGTGTATAAAAACTGGTTTTATTTATTCATTGTTGTTATATATGTAGATATTATGCACTTATTTTATTAATCGTTATTGATATTTAAATGTTGTTTTTTTTTAATATAGCATATATACCTATGTCTATTTTTAAGTATGTTTTTTGTTACCTATGATTATTTTGTTACTTTGTTTTTGTTCTATATTATGTAAATAGTTGCAACTCCCTTCAAAACACGAGTATATCTCTTTTTGAAGGAAGTCATTTTATATAAAGTGTTTTAATTTCTTTTTTGCTGTGTATTTTTTTTTATGTAAAATATGTCTTTTTGTAATAAATAAAATAAAATAAAATAATATAATAAACTCAGCCGGCAGATTTTCATATTCTCTTTCGATTGATGTAAAAATATACTTCACAGGCCTTGTTGTTTTAAGTCACTGACAGTAAAAAATTAAAAAAGGCTTTTACTAAAACTAATTTTACAAGAAAAGTATTAAATAAATTCAAAATTCAAAAATATTATGCAACAGAATTAAGATTTACATACAAACTGTACTTTATTTCAAAAACGTATCTTTTGAGGGTATTAGGAAAATTATTTTCAAAATATACTATATAGCCTACTATAGCCTCTTATGAATGAACTTTAATAAGTTCAGAAATTAAAATCCAAATTATGATGCAAAATTTATTTTTCTTTAAATACAAAAATAAAACATAGTAATAGCGATTCGTCGAGAGCTTCCTCATAATAAAAATTCGCAGTAGCTAACTATTAACTATATAGGTACATGGATGAACTTAAACATACAAATAATATAATTTGCAAACAGATTCCGAATGAGAAGTCCGCGAGTCGCTAAAGTTACTTAAGTAATGAATTGCAAATAATACAGAGACAGAATTACTACTCAGATATGAAATACGATTTTTCGAATAACAGTTTTATTTTTTTTTAATATGAAACGTCATCGAACAACTCAGTTGATAAATTATAGTTTTATGGCGAAGTTCCAAATTCTTAAATACAAAATAATTTAAGTTTTTTTTTCCTCGTGTGACGTGACATATGGAAAATCAAACTCATTGTTATTTTGTTAAGTATGAACAATTTCATGAAACATTAAATTTACATGCATACAGAATAAAATAATTCTTTAAGTTTGCTTATTAAGGAATGGCGGAGGGTAGAAGCCAAAGAGGTCAGCCTAATGACAGTTATAAGGACCAGGTAATTAGTGATGTGCGCTGTAGCAGCTACCAAGAGATGAAGAGGTTGGCGGAAAACAGAAATATGTGGAAAGCTGGAGTGGTTGGTGCAACAAATCCTAGGATTGTCACCACGAAGAAAATAAAGTTTTATGTAGGTATTGTGAAATTTAAATATATTTTTGTAGGAATAATTTTGTTGTAGAATTCGATAATTTTTTCTTTGTAAATCAAATGTTAATTATAAAACTATCATTAATGTTTTTGATATTATTGTATTTTCACAATTTCATATTAATGATATCGACTCCATGTTTTTTTGGAATATAAGATTATATCAGACGTAATAATATCTGGAGATATTTTTAGCCACCGACCATAAAGATTCGCAGACAAGGGAAAAAAAACGAATGAGATCTGTAGTGTTTTTTCGTTATCACTATTGACAAGTGAAATTTATTGTTTGATGCTCATTTTACTGCGTTTCATGTCAATCCACTGAACATACATAATACCATTTCATCCATTCCTTTCACAGGCGGAAAAAAATCCCGCATATTCCAAGATTTTCTTGACAGAAAATAGAAAAACTGTAACTTAACGTAATCAGATACTGAACACTTTCTTTGAAATATAAATAGAAAAGTCATTGATCTAAATAATTGGTAGAATTATCGGCAAACATCTTAAAAGATCATGTGGGTTGCGCAAACAATTTTTTTTTACTGCTTACTGTCCCAAGAGGATATACTGGGGAGCTATGAATTCGCAATTTTTAAGGTTATTTTATTATTGCAGATTTACAACTAGTATCACGCTGAGATTGTATTCTGAAAGCTTCGTCACAATGTATGTGTGTGTGTATGCGTTGTGTAGGTACCATGTGTTATGTATCTACTATGTACGGCATGTTTATTCTACTTTATCGATTTTTTCTAAAATTTAGCAAATTTGTAAATAAAATACTCGCTTAGAGGTTCTGGACGCCTTCGAGAGGAGGGTGCTGCGTAGAATACTGGTGCCAGTGAATGATGGCAAAGCCTGAAGAGTGCACTACAACGATGAGCTGTTCAACATCTACAAGGCACCCAGAATATCTGTACATGCCAGACTGAACAGGCTAAGATGGGCCGGACATGTGCAGAGAATGCCGTCATCACGGGCACCCAGGTGGAAGGAGGGTCGGGAGGCCAAGGCTACAGTGGGAAGACGAAGTTAGGAGGGATGCTGCCGAACTGCTCCAAGCAGATTATTGATTAAACCTACATTATCATATTAACCTTTGACGATGCTAGCTGTGTCTAGCGAAAGTATTTAATAATACTTTATGAATATATTTTATGATTAAATTTAAGTTTTAATAATGAAATCGCTTATTTTTGTATTAAATTTTAGTATTTAATATTAAATTTTACAATTATTTAATTCAATCCTTTTAAAACTTAACTTTGGAACGGATAGAACCTGTCAGGAACAGATTTTTCGCTTTTCGAGTGTTTTCCCTTGTAAATTTATAAAATTGTTAAAAAATGTTACGTCTGCGGTGGAAAAAAAAATAATGACCCTGTAAGTACTTATGTACAGAATAACCAAACACAAATAGGTCAACAGTATATACCTATACATATGTATACATATAGGTACCTTCATTATCTATACAATACGACACTAGCAAATAAATAAATAAAATCGAGGACATCCTTTTCGAAGTTTTCTTCGCGTAAAAAGAAATTCAAAAAATACTCTAGTTTTTATTCAATAAATTTGATTATTGTACAAAATTGTTCAAATGAATCAAACTGGAACAATTTCTGTCGTCAGTCATCGGGAATACACACATTCTGAATGTTTCAGGAGTATGACTGTTCGAGGGGTGAGTTCGAAATCTATTGCAAAATTCCAGCACAGACTGTGGAGTTTATGAAAAGGATGTTATATAAAAACTAATAGGTTATGTATGGCCAACACTAAAATCTCCACAGTAATATAATAGTGTAGGTACGTGATTAGGTTTTCTCTGTCAACTCCCACCTGGGACACAGAGTGACGGTTTATGTTATGTTTGTGAAAATTGTTCAATTTCTTGTGGGTGTCAGATTGTATATTATGAAAGTCATCCTGAATATGATGGATGGATAGACAAAATAATAAATTTGTTATTTCATTGTCCTGGCATGATACTTTTTAAATTGAAAATAATTGTTGATGGAACTCCAAATTATCTTCTAATATTGTATTTTCACATAGTAGAACTTGATTTATTGAAAGGCGAAATACATATTTTTTTACATCCGATGGCCGTACAACTCCTGTAGAGCTTTAGCCTCCTTAGAAATGGATTTCCAAGCCTTCCTGCCAGTGGACTCCCATTCATAACAAACATTCAGCACTTTTAGGTCTCTTTTAGTAGTTATATATTAGATCATACTAAAAATAGAGTATTTTTTATTAGCTTGTTATCAATTATTTGTGAAGGCATCTAATTGTTAAAATTTTTGACTCTTGCCTAAATAAATTGTTGTGCGGTTTAATAATTTGTGATATATTTAATGAGGCATAATTGATTTTTTAATAATGGATATTTTATTAAAGTAAATGTTATTACAATTCAACTTATTATAAAGTATATTTCAATATGGCACACGTAAATTATCTATTAAAAATGCGAGAACTAACAGCGCGTCTATGTCGTATCGATACCAAAATCGGACTGATTCAGACCATTCGTTTCACGAAGAGACACTCTCCCTTCGGGGATATAGAGTTGTAGCCAAACATCTTGAACGAACCTCCGGTTGCGCAGAGCACAAATTTGTGTCTTTTTGCTTCCTTGGTTTATGTGCTAATCGCCCCCCCTTCTCGGCAATAAATTCAAGTTATTTGGCGACAACTATACATACTATATGTATTATGTATATCTATGTGTATCGGTTAAACCGTATTACCGTATACCACATAATTATTCCATTATTTAATGCGATTTATTTTAATTTGTAGCTCAATCATTAATAAACAATAATTACAAACCACTTTAATGTCTACATGTTTCGAGAACCATGTTCTCTTCATCAGAACAGCAAGTGTAGGTACTAATTAATTAAATTTAAAACTTAAATATATAATAGAAAAAGTCAGACCAGAGGTGATAGCGGTAGAAGGAGAAGAGGGGGAAGTTAAGAAGAATAGGGTGACAATATAATATCGACATTATTAAAATAAAAAAAAACACATGCGGGTGTGCATTAACTAAAAAATCAAATACGGCACATATGCGTATCCCCACACCCCAGTTTCGTCTCATCTAAAAAGGTATCTACTACATTCAGAATGGGTGGTGAACCTCATCGAACCTCATCTTGAACTATGTGAGATGTTATTTTGTCTCTGCATTTTTACACCCTGATAATAGAAAATAATGGAAGCACTATTCTAAGGCGGTACCTAATCACAGCATAATAAACAAAAATAATATGAATATAATAATTTAATCGAGGAGGCCAAGGCATGGGCTGTAGCGCTATTGGAGATGATGATGATAAAAATTAAAAATTGATTTTTTTGTATTGACAAACTTTATAACATCTCCATAGAGACGATGTTGGGATATGATAGAAGAATCAGGAACTCGAGGCACCTACAGGTTTTACGACCTGTCATCGGCTGGTTTACGTGATCACTTTATGCGCTTGCGCAATTTTCACCAATTATGTCAAAATTTTGTCAGTAAAAATATCATTTACTCCCGACAGGGAAAAAATCCAATGTTTGCTTATATGAAATTTAAAAAAATATTTGATAAAAATTGATTAATAGGAAAGGTCATTTAACGAGTCTGGAAGATGCAAATCATAACGAATTCGAAACGTTAGCCCACAAAATTCAAACCACTCGACCATAGAAAAAATCAAAGTTGTTTGCTGATATATTATACTTTGAAACATAAATTGAGTCTATAAATAGTTCATTTTTGGAATTTGATCCCATTGATCACTTAAGAATTCCTATTGACACAATACAACACAAAAGATGTACAAAAGGGAAAGAAGAATAATAATCGAAGGGTGAAGTTTGTCAAAGTACGGTGGAGTAATGTGAGGAGATGGGGGGTAGAAAGGGCGCAGAACACACAAATTACCCACAACAATTTGGCCAAAGAATTTTCTGGAATCTGTGTCAGACACGAGCATAACCTCATTTTATAAAATATTTTATATAATGTATAGGTAGGCACTATTACTAACTTTATTGTGTGCCTCATTTAGACTTCTAGTTTTTACTATCCACAAGTATATGCGTACTAGTTGCATGTAACACATGAAATCCAACTCTCAATGGCGATAGTATGTATAATTGAGGAATACGTCCATACTATAAACAACTTAAACACAAATTAATAAATATTTTAAGATATTTTGTTTCTATATAAAACATGTAGGTATGTATGTCAGGATATGAGAGTATGCAGATCACTCCTATTTTCCTACCCAGAATATGAAAACAGATTGATGGTATGTATTTATGATTGGAAAAAGTATCAAACTATTGAGAGTCCCCATAGATATTGTGCAGTGTATACCTACATTACCTACTGCCATACAAATTGCATGAAACGATGTCGTCACTAAATTAAATTTTTACAAAAATAGTTAAAAAAGTGTGAGATATACTACTATAATGTATGTATTTTTTATAGATAATTAAATTGTCTAGTTGAGGTTTATCGGCGTTATTCGATATTAAAAAAATGGAAATATAGGCACAAAAATACGTCATAAAAAATGTTTTTCATGATAAAAACTGTTTGAAAAACCTTGAAACTTTTTCATAATTTCAATATTATATTTGTCTTTATCTATACAAATTTTCAGATTTGTAGCTTTTATGGTATATGAAAAAAACTCAAATGTTGATAGCCCCTGACTGGAACGATAATTCTAAAGTTTTTGTGACTTCAGAGTTGAAAAAAATATGAAAAATACCTGGCTATACAAATCTCGCCAATCTTGATAGAAAATATGTCGATATGTTAAGAGAAATTAATTATTTTAAACAAACCGACAGTAGAAATTTAGCATATAGCAATATTCAATGTTTGTTTAACATATATTATGTAGGTATTTATTTTCAAGTGTAGATATTCGTATACTACATTACTTAGTTATAGAAGTAAAGATTTTTTTACAAAAAAAATATAAACCAGTGTATATATTATAATATGTAACTCATAGTAAATTTTTATGAAGGCATGTAACGCTAAATTTAGTGTCTGAAAACATGATATTATTATAATATAATTAAAACCGCCTAATACACTATGAAGTTACGTTTGAGAAAGGGTAACTATCGCGTGCGTAAAAAAGGGTTTATATTCAAATTTAAATTTAAACAGATGGGTGGTGGCAAAACGGTTAGCGCGTTGGGTTAATAATCCAGTGGTCGCGTTACTGACGTATCACATGGTAGATCAAGAAATCTCCTTGGATCTAACTCGACTTACATCCAGAGGAAGACCAAAGAATTCCTGGATCGTGCAAAGACAAAACCAATTGCAGAGACATGGCCTAGGTAACAAAATATTTCACCTAGGCCATAATACAGGACAGAAGGACCTATAATTGAAGGACGAGGAGAGCTGACCTCAACAGTCGGCCCAGACAAAGAGTTGGAATATAGCAAGGGAGAAAAAGAAGATGCTATTTAGCAAGAAATTAACTATTTGTAAGGAATTGTAAAATAATTGTTTTGCAGTTTTGTAAATTAAGTCTTTGAATAGTATCTACAAAGTTTAAGTGATGATGATTTTGTTTTACTTACAGAGTTCACTGGGTAATCCTTGCACTTATATGATTATTTTTGATTTAACACGATATTGATGATTGTACATTAGGATTGATTTAAATTATATCAATCGACAGTTTTAACAGTAAAAATATTTTATTGCCTTAAACTAAAAAAAACAGTCCGGATTTAGAAGATGATGTGAGAACGTCCAATGATGATGTGTGGCGAGAATAGGGGAAGGTATACGGGAATACATGGGAGAGAAGGAGACAGATATTGATTTTATTTTGAATGTATTGCACTTAAAAATAATAATTATTATTTTCATCACAAAGGAACGTGAAAGGAATTAGTTTTTTTTATGGAATATTTTCCACTACATATATCTAAGTACTTTTTCATGATTTGAAAGCATGTTTTCCTAAGAAAATCATTTGAATTAACTGTAAATGGAACTAATAAAATCAACATTGCTATAAATCTATCAATGATAGAATGATAATGTACTTAAGTGACAACGGTGTTACTTTCATTTTTAAGTTTGGTTTGGTCACCTGACCTGATTGTCTATAATATGTCTGTCTCTTTGGCGTAACACTCACATGTACATAACAATACGTATTGTATAATTATTGTCTGTTGTCAGCCATTTTAGGATCCCCTTGAAATAGTTGGACAAAGATATGATATTGACCGCCACATCGGTTAAGTTAATGTGACGCAACATTAACATTATGGTTAGTCAATTGAACACTTTTAGTTTATTTTCACTACCGAAAATTGATCTTTATTTCCGACTATCTATGAACTATTCCGAATCTATCATTTCATGGTATGTAGGTACATCTCTTAAGTTACTTTAATCACTTACATTTTAAAGTAAATAATTAAATAAGTACATATCAGAACAGAAATGAATTACGAACAATTCAAAAAGAAACTAAAAACAATTTGAAACACTCTCTAATATTACGTCCATCTTCAGTTTGTAGTTCATATTCATTTTTGAGTGTGTTATTTTTTGTGTTATGGTTTTGATAATGTTTTTATTTATTTAAATTTATTTTTTTATTGATTTGAAATGTAAATTCTTTTTGTATTGCTTTTGGTTTGGACATTTTTTTTTTATAATTGTGAATTAATTAGGTATATATTTTAGTTAAGTATTTTTATTGTGTAAGAAAAGAGCTGCTGCTTTCCTAAACACAAGTATCCAGCTTAAATTAGGAAACGAAACATTAATTAGTTGTTTTTTTTCATAACATGTATTTTATGTAATATATATTTATTTAATATTACTTCTCGGGCAACTAACAGGTACTATGTCAAATATTTATTTAACACGCACCCAATAACAAGTTGCCACATTATGGAGACTTACGATATTAATCGTCTCACAGATCCAGACTGAAAACACAATTAAAAACTGTGTCTCCACCGGGAATCGAACCCGGGACCTTTGGATCAGCAGTCAGATACCCAACCAACTGAGCCACGAAGGCCGACAAATAAAAAGAATATGTATATTTAAATAAATAAAAAGAAAAATATGTTGTTCCAATCGACTGTGATGACTATTTTTATTTATATTGTGTATAACTTGTAATAGTAAATGTATATTTGTATTATTAAAATAAAATAAATGTTGTAATAGAAATTACTCCGGAAAAATATTGATTCGCTGAAAATTTGTTTCTCACAGGAGTACTATTTTTTGAAAATATTGTATGGGCTGTTTTGTTCAGGATTTATATGATTTGCAATTTTAATTCTCTATTTACAAAATTCTCTTTTGTAATTCTTTGAATATCTAAAGAAATCACAAATATTTTAATTTGTTATTTACCTTCTCGCTATTCTTTTGCGATATCAATCTGGGGGGCAAGTCTGGTTCGACCGGCGAAATCAAAACCCCAGTGATTACCCATATCATGGATATAATTATAGTATGGAGTTCTATGACATCTAAAGATATTGTGGAACTCCATATAATAATTATATCCATATATGGGTAATCACGGTGGATTTGATTTCGCTGATTGAAACTTGCCCCCCAGATTTAAAACTCAAATCGAGTGGCAACTTATAAAGATCTCCATGGAATAAACCTCTAAAACTGAAAAGTATAAGTGTTTATCATTTATTTATATAGACTTATACATTGATTTTTTGTGATTTTATTAATAAGACATTTTTTTTTACCAAATGATTAAAATTTGTGTTAAGGCTATTTGAGAATATCTATTTAATAATAATATATTATTATCATTATTATCTATTTAATAATAATATCTATTTAATAAAACATATTTGAGAATATCTGAAAATAATGAATAAACTACCTTTCTTGACATTCAAAAATTGTAAAGCGTTACAGAGACAGATATAAATACTTTTTCTTCAAATTTACTCCTCTCAAGTAGACACTGATTTTTAAATCTAGGAATAATAATAGAACTACATCGTGAACATTGCTTATCGTGTTTAAGGCCCTTGTATATTGTGGGCATACGGATGTGCACAAATTACTTTTCTAATGAACGAAACACGAATAAATATTGTGTGCCACCAAACCTGTGATATACAATATGTTCAATATTTTTTTATGTAGAAAAGGTTCAAGTTTTTTTGACAAACTTTTCAAAATCTCAATAGAGACGAAGTTGGAATATTATAGAAGAACCAGGAACTCAAGGCATCTACAGGACTTACGACCTGTCATCGGCTGGTTTACGTGATCACTTGTTTACGTGGTTTACAATACAAATACAAAATTGAAAAGGGGTTTGCTTTTACGTATTTTATAAAACAAATAAATTTTAATTTAAAAAAACAAAGATGTCAAAATTAACTGTTCTTTATTTCAAAGACATACATCTCTTTTGAGGGTACTGGGGAAAAGATTTTCAAAATTTACTATTTAGCCGACTATATATAGCTTATTAAGCAAATTATGCTCGTAACGAAAGTGATGACTTTTTAGGTATGTATTTATTTATTTATTTTATTTCAGAAAACTACAGCTTTGTTAATTGTTTCGTTACATTTGGTGCTTTTAAAATTATTACAAGCCAATATTGTTTTCTTCTATTTAAATTAATGAATTACAAATAAACTAGTATGCTGAGCAGCAGGTAAAAGAATAACAATTATAAGAGAAGAAAAAAAAACAATTGATAATAAAAAAAATACAATACATAATGAAAATAAAATGGGGAAAAGGAGGGATTATTGGAGTGAAGGATAGAGCTTGTTTGAAGGAATTAGGGAACTGGGTTGAAAAATATCTTTATTTGTTTACGGTAAGTTTCTATGGAGTCATGGAAAATGTCAGTGTGTTTAAATTTTAGATTATTGTCACGTTGAATTCTGTAAATAGTCGAGTGATATCTGTAATTAGTATGGCAAATAGGTAGATGAAATAAATTTTTCGAACGGGTGTGCCTGTTTGGTACATGGAGTGATATAGTGCTTAGTAAATCGGGGGAGTCAATAAGGTTGTTGCATATTTTATACAGTAACAGTTGATCGAATAAGGTCCTTCTGTCTTGCAATGTGTTTAATTTGAAGAATTCTGTAGATAATTTATAATTAGTATGTTCTATGAATAGTCGTCTCTCTAAATATTTAAAAAAAGTTTTCTGGATGTTTTCAATACGGTTGCTGTGGATTTTATAGTGCGGGTTCCAAATTGGTGTACAAAATTCTAGATGAGGGCGAATATATGAAAGATAAAGTGTTATTAAAGTGTACATGTTGTTGAATTGTTTTCCGGTGCGGATGATAAAACCCAGCATTCGGTAGGCTTTGGAGGTTATTGATTCAATATGTTTATCGTACATCAATTTAGAATCCAATGTTACTCCTAAATCCCTTATGCTGTCGACTTTTTTTAATGCAGAACCATTAATTGAATAATCATATGATATTAGCGTTTTCTTGCGGGAAAAAGTTAAAAGGGCGCACTTGGACACGTTGATGTCAAGTTTATTATCACAACAAAATGTACTTAGCCTATTGATATCATTTTGCAAATCGAAACAGTCGTTTATGTTGTTAATAGTTCTGTAAATTTTCAAGTCGTCAGCGAACCCTGAAAAATATGAGGATTGGAAGCAAAATTGAATATCATATATATAAATATTGAAAAGAATAGGTCCTAGATGTGAACCCTGGGGTACACCCGACGGAATATAAGTGAAATTAGATTTACAGCTCCCTAAAACCACCGCCTGTTGCCTGTTTCTTATGTATGAGTCAAACCATCGGAGAAGGTCACCGTGAATGCTTACACTATAGAGCTTATGAATGAGTATATTGTGGTCGACCCGATCAAACGCCTTTGAAAAATCTGTATAAATAGTATCGACTTGTAAGTGGTTGTTCATTTTTTGTGAGACATATTCCGTGAAGTCAAGTAGATTTGAAAGAACTGAGCGTTTTTTTAAAAATCCATGTTGGTGATTACTAATGTATGGAGAAATCGTTGGGTAGATTTGATCAAGTACAATTTTTTCAAATATTTTACTAAATACAGATAATATAGATATGGGGCGATAATTTTCGATGTCATTTTTTGATTTTGATTTATGAATGGGTGTTATAAGGGCTTCTTTGAATATTGTTGGAAATTTGCCATCCTTCATTGATTTATTAAAAATAATTGAAATTGGTATACTTAATTGGTCAGCACATTGAAATACAAAGTATGGACTAATCTCGTCACTTCCGGATCCTTTGTTTTTATCAATTTGTTTCAAGTATTTATTTGCTTCAGACTGAGTGATTCGAGTATGTCCAATGTTATTAGAAAACAACTGAGTAGAAAGATTATTATGTGAGTGGAGATTGCTGTGAGTTTTTGATGAGTCTATGAAAACAGATTTAAAGTAATCGGAGAAAAGTGAACAGATTTCCTCATTGCCATGGCATGTGATATTACGATAATACATAGTTTGTGGAATATTGTGCGATTTTGTTTTATTTTTAATATATGTGAAAAAGTTTTTCGGGTTGATTTGAATATTATTTTCGATTACTTGTATATACTTGGTAAAGCAGTGACGTTGAAGTGATTTTTGACGGGTTCGAAGTAGAGAAAATGACGAATAGTCGCATGGGTTGTGGAAACGTTTCCATTTGTTGTGATACTTATGTTTTTCTTTGATAACTTTGATTAGTGCAGGGCTGTACCATGTGGGGTAATTTGAAAGGTTTATTAATTTACGAGGGATATGTTGTCTTATAATAGTGCGTAATTTATAATAGAATTCGTCGACTGCAATGTTAATATCGTCATGACGTTCGAGGTGATTCCAATTAACTTCCGAGAGATGCATATTAATTATATCATAATTAGCTTTTTTGTAAAGAATTATTTCTCTGATGCCAGCTGGTAGCATTATCATTTGCTGAGTTGGTATGTCAATATGAAGAGTGGGGTGATGTAAATCCTCTTCTACGAGTGGGGAGTCACAACGAGAAATTTTACATTCTATGTTACATAGTACTAGATCCAGAATACGTTGATTCGAATTAAGTATGTAATTATATTGGTTTAGATTCAGGTATGACATAGTATCAATCAGAATTAAAACGTTGGGATCAGTATTTGTAATATGTGGTGTTAAAGTGTTAGAGTAATGGTTAGATGCCCACTGAATATTTGGCATATTAAAATCACCCAAGATTAAAATTTTATCTTCAGGGTACATTTCATTTATGTGTTTCAATAAATCAAAAAAGTTACTCACCGCCGATGAGTAGTTTTTTCCTCTAGGTAAATATACACAGACAACATGTAAAGATACATTGTAGGCAAGAGTAGATTTAGGTATGGAGACCCAGATGCATTCTATATCATGATTGTGTTCATGTGCACATGCATGGAAGTCTTTTTCCAGTATAAGCATCACGCCACCACCCATAGTTTTGTTGGAAAGATTGTATGATCTATTTTTGCGAAAAACGTCATACTTGTTGACAGGTAAAAGTTCACTATCTGAAATGGAATCAGGTAGCCATGTTTCGGTTATGCCAATTATATTGTATATGTCATTAAGCAGAATATTTTGGTAAAAAGTGTTACATTTAGTACGCAAGCCTCTACAGTTTTGGTAAAGTATCGAAATCATTTTATGTTCTTAACAGTGAAATATGACTTGGTGAAATAATTTAGCAGTATGTATGAAAGTTTTGAGAGGTAGGTATCTACGTATATATCAGTAAAATCAGTAACGTGAGTATAAGTTAAGAGTATTATGATGAATATAATAAAGATATTTTTTGGGTGTTTGGTGAATTGGGAGGATAGGATTTGGTGTGAATAGGGGTTGGGAGGGATGAGGTTGTGGAAAGTCATATAATTTTCTTGGTGATGTCCTCTTCGGTTTGTATGAGCAGCGCAGGAGAAGTGTTGTTTTTTCGAACCCATATCCGACAATTTCGTGTCCAGACATACAAAAAAGATTTTTCTTTAGTGGCTTCTCGTGTTTTTCTTAATAGTAATTTATTTCTTGGATGTCAACAAAGTCCCTCCATTCTCAGCTTCCGATTTTCTTCCACTTAGAGGGGTGATATTATAATAAAGACAGCGCATAATAGTAGGATGAAACTACCATTAAATAAATTTGTATAAATCTGCATAAAGGGACCTCATCAAGAAGTAATTGGTGACGGAAATGGAGGTAGAAAATTCTATACAGAATAGGGATAAAAACAGCGAATAAGATAAGAATGATAATAATAAAGAAAGGAGCGATCAGAAAAACGGACTGAGATAAGAAGAAACACGAACATCCAACTACTTTACAAAGAATTATGAATTAGATCGGTAAGATTATATAAATTTATAATTTTAAAACGAGTTTGCTGGAAATATCATGATATTAAATATTCCTAATTTTTGATCATGGAATAAATTTATTTCATCCATCAATTATAACTTGTTTACGGGTTTATTTTTAGAAATTTAATTATGAGTCATCAATATTTTTATTTATCAATTTAAGGGACAAATACAGTCTTTCGAAATATACAAAAAATACACTATGAAACAAAAAATACGACAGACATTTTTAAATTTAAATTATTTATTTTACGTCATGTACAATGTCTACAAAGGTGGGCTTATTGCCATAAAGCTATTTCTTCCAACCAACCAAAGCATTGTGAAGCCGTAAAAAGCGTAGTGGTAGGTACATTCAATTTATAACAAAAACACACAGAAAAAATAAACACGAAACATTATTAAATGTAAAATCATAGCAACAAAGAAAAGAATGAGATAGAGGTTGTGGGATATGAGAGAAGATGGGCGAGGAGTGTCAATATTAAGAGTTATTAGACAGGTATAACAGCTTTCGTCTTTTTTTTTAAGTTGAATTGATATATCTATATGGAAAAAAATCAAAATCATACATGTAGAACGTTTGTTAATCGAATTCATGAATGAAAAATAACTTTTTTCTTATTCAATTTCACATAAATAAATATTGTTTTTAAAAATCAGCTGGTAGACTTAATAAGTTAAAAATTACTTTAAATTTTAGACGGAAACCGTTGAGTTTGAATTTAATACATATGTCATTAAAGCTATTCTTTAATTTTTTTATTCGTATTTATTTTTTCAGTCATAAACCTCGTATGTTTATTGTTATGAAATATTTTTTTATACAATATTATGCGTAGTAGCTTTTACACTATAGACCTTGAAAACTATCAGTCATACATAATATGAATACCTAACATAATACAAGTACATACGTACAACGCGTAAGGATATTTTGACCTAGTTTTCTTGGAAAATAAAATAAAATATTTCAGACCCGCAAAAAATACAATATTTTGTGAGTGTAGAGATGTTTTCACAATGTACGAAAGATGTGTATGATATTACACTGAACTCACGTTGGAGAGATATATTGGCGAGATCATCCTGTATCTACTCAGGTAGAAAATGAAAAATATATTTGTAAGACAGTATATTATTATGATATGAGATTTTTTTACATATATAACAACTCAATGATAGAATTATTACATGCGTTTGATATAAATAGGTATTTGAACGTAAATCATGTTAAAATACCCACTGTACGGACGGCGGGGCCCTGTTCGTACTTAGTGAAATTTACAGAATTTTTCATCTTTCAATGAAACAAGTTATAGTTAAGTTGTATCCACTTTATATAAAATGTATTTTTTATTCAACAATACCAAGATTTATTTTATTTTGATGAAAGCTCAAAATCTCTGAATTCAAAATAATTCGGTATATTATTTATATAATTCATTTTTATGTAATATAATAGGTATAATATTCACGAAAAAAGTAATTACCTACATCTATATTTTACTAACTGATCTCTTCAATTAGCTTTCTTAGGCACTATAAATGCAGTGTCTGCAAGGTTTCAAAGTTCTCCGATTTGTATCATAAATTTCAGGAAGAACCCTCAAGAACCGCATCAGGAATGAAAAAATCAGGTATATATGTATGCAGTGTCGAAGACATATTAAGATGTGGTGCGTAGCAGAAGGTGCTTCTGGAGAGACCACGTCGAACGCATGGATGACAATATAGAATTGTCAAAATTGTCAAAAGACAGAAATACCCAACAACAGAAAAAGATTGCTCAAAATACATGCGAAAATATGGAAGGACAGTTGAATCTCTCCCTCCAAGGATAATCTACCCTCACTAACGGGTCAAATGAAAATAATTTCTTTGTGCGTGTCTCATGAAAATCTGATGTTTCTTTTTAAAATTCTACAAAAGCCAAATTTAATCTCTCTGAGATTTAATTCACATTCGTTTGAGTAACTCAACGAATTATGTTGGTAATTACTACACTAGGTTTTAGTAAATTACATTTTCCAAGATACATATTTTTTTCAAATAATTGCATCATATTGGATGATTTGTGCCAAAAAACAGCAAATAAACACACAAACAAATAAACTCAGACATGGTACTGAAATAAAAACATAAAACTTTTACAAATACATAAGAATTATACATTCGCTTAAGGTAACGAGATTAAAAGACTTTGGTATTCTCGTAAAATAATAATATTACCGTTCATTATTTCAGCCACTGGCATTATTCCAATATCGTTAATCCGTAATTTAGAAATTATAAATTTATCGAAAAACTTAATAGTAAAAATACAAAAAACGGTAATAATAACTACTAATAATAATAAAGTATGGTAGAATCGTCAAAGATTTTTTTAACGTTAATATTCGGGAATCAATAGGGTTGTTAGGTAGTATAGAGACCTCCTCAGAGCCTAAACCTTTGATATGTTAAGTATCTGGATGGGTGAACTATTCCCAATTGAAAGCTTGATGATGAGTTTGTTGCATTTTATTTTGCTCTTTTAAATCATTTACAATATACGCATTGATCTGCTAATTCTTTTGAAGAAGTTTATAATGGTAATAATAATAATAATTGTGTGTTATTATTTGTAGTGCTTAAATGTTATTAATATCATTAGTAAATCGGCCAGCGCCGTATAAAAATAAACAAGTTATTACAAACAAATAAACTCAGACATGGAATTCAAATAAAAATATATAAAATTACAAATACATAAGAATTATATGCCTTAGGCACAAACCCTTCCTCCTTGCTCTGCAGTCTAGAATAAACCTATATAAAAATCAGCAAAAAATTGACATTCCCATGTCGATTTTTAAGGACATTCTGCCGACCCTCTATCACTTATTTGTGTGATGTCCACGATAAATTCTGTACCTGAGACTGAATCAATAAGGTAGGTATTTTTGTCTACGGTATTTGAAGCACATAATTTGTCTACGTTGGTTGGTATCCACAAAATTTATAGTCCAATATTATGGACATTAAGATGGCTCAGTGTTCGCCCTTGACCCAAATGTCGACCGTTCCGTGTTTGTGGCTACACCTAGTTTATTTAAAATATCACATCAAAATACATCCAACATTCATTTGCTCTTCACCTATTTATTAATTCAACGCTCTACTTCTGTCGTCTATGTAACCGATAACCGGTTATAGGATTTCGTAAAATAATCAAAAAATTATCGGTTTCCTATAATTATAAATAGCCTTTATGGATCTTGAAGAATTGTTTTTTGTTAGATACTATGTAAGTACAAACAAAGCCTTGTATGATTCGATGAATAATATTTTAGAAAGTCACAGCGATTTAAACTATTTTTCTTAAAATACAAAGTGTCAACATATTTATGAGAAAATTAAAAAAAAATACGTTAGTCTTGGTTTTGCAGCAAGAGTCTTGCAAGTTGCAAGTATTGAAAAAATGATAATATATTTATTATCTGTAAAATGTCAGGAATAAAACTTTCTGGGTTTGTAATTTTATGCTCTATACAATAAATTTCTCAGTGAGTCTGTGATTCTGTGTACATTTTCAATAAATCTATATTGAACACAATATCTCTTAGAATTCCCAGTTCTTCATCTCACGTCTTTATATAAAGTTATTTTTGATGAATAACGTTCCTAATTTGACATTATTTGTATCGAGTATTGGCTGGTATTAAAACAATTGTGATTTTTATACATAGCAAAATATTACAATTGACAGATTAATACCATATCAAATTTCATCAATCCAAGAAATCAGTCAAATTAAGGACTCACGGACTACATACTTATTAATAAGCCGATAGTTTGGTCGGGCGTCTGTATGAAGATGTATGCAAGTGTGCAGCCTATTTTTTTTCGTGTCCAAGATCATCAACCTATATTGTGTCCCTACAGTTAAAAGTCTATTAAAATTCAATAGTCTGCGAGTGCTCTAAACAACTTTTAAAACAAAAATTATACTGTGTCTAAATTTAAGAATATTGCTGAGAAAACAAGAAACACCTAACTACAAGAACCATTACATTTATGGCATTCACGGCATAAATGTTTTGTTTGAAGTCACACTGATCAAAAATGATCTCACAATATAAATTATATTATTGTTAATTTATTTTGTACGTGTTTACACGTTGTGTCCTAATAAATTGTTATTAAGTGAAGTTATTCGTCTCAAACCAGACAAAAATGATATTTATGGCTTGTACACTTGAGAACCGCAAAGTTTTTGTAACTGCGGGTTCATTATATATCTATGTATATGTGTCTTATAAAACCGCAGTGACAACCCCATCTCCGTTACATTTGAGTGTCTGCTACTATCTCCCTACGTCGCCACGGTCCGGAAATGTCCCTTCCGGATTTTCCCTTAATGTCACACTTCCGGAATAATCTCCTGACCCCATTTAATTTCACCCTTTCGACATAACCTCAACGTGAATAGGTAATTGGTATCCGATTTATTTTACGAGATTTTAATTTTTCACGCGTAAAAAATATTTAATATGTACGTACCTACATCGAAAAATGGGAGATTTTAAAGTTCATTGGAAATTTGATCGGTATTAAGATTTCGAAAATAATCATAAAGATATACTTTAGATACCTACCCCTTTTGTACAAAATTTCACTCACTTTTATTTATTTATTTACTACATATTATAATAATCTAAAAACAACATAAATTCATGGAACTCTGCAAAATTAAAAACAATAAAAATAAGATTTCACGGGAGTAATAAAATAACTTCTAAATAAATCATATACATATATAAAAAAAGGATTTTAAACTAAAACACCGCGTTGAGACTTTGTTCAACTCTATTTCAAATTGTATTGAAAAAAAAGCAGTTCAATTTTTATGATAAAGTTATAATTTTACAAATAATTATTAATAATAATAATAATGAACACTTTCTTTCACCCTGCGCAAGTAGCGAGCTTATTGCCGTATGGCAATTTACTTCCAATTACAATTACTTCCGTATATACAAAAATATTTTTGTCGTTCATAGAAATGAAAGACCAAAATATTCAATATATTTTACACTATAATGACACAATACAAATAGGTATCAAAGAAAACTCACAATAAATTCAAATAAATAATAGTAAAATATTTGTTTTTGATTATCTGCTATTTACATTATACTCGTATTCTAGGATTTTTTTTTAATTAAATTTGTTTTTCTGTAGTAGTGCACGATCAATGTGTATTTGCTGAATTAAATTTGGCATTCGCTTATATAAGTTGAACAAAATGTGATTAAAATTATAAAGTAAGTAATTTGTTCCTCACGGAATCAAGATTTATCGACTTTATGCGTGATTGCTACCAAGTTCCCAGAATGAAATATGTATTTGGAAAAACCCTCATATTATATACCTGCAGACTTTTTGCCGTATACAATTTTCCGTGCAATTTATTATTAATTTACTAGAGTATCTTGTTTCTCATTTTAGCTATATGAAATGGCGGTGTGCTGCATTATTGGTTTATCGTAACTGTTCTGTGAAAAACAATATCCAAATGATACGGGTTAAAAATATATAAAATCGCGATTAAAATACTTGATAACTTAATTTTGTTTTTTGAACTTAGCATGATGTGTGTATTTTATGAGCACAACTCGTCTTTCGAGATTGCACAACGCTGGATCCCGTAGATGGTATGTTCTGCAATCCCGAAACGCGCTTTGTGTTCAAATGATAAAAAGTGGAGGATAACTAATTTATCGATAATTTTCAATCATTAACTTATTTAAGTATACAAAACCACAACGTCACACGCTCGAATTTCAAAAGAAAAAAAAACTGTTGTAATGTTTTTTTTTCTCAAATCCCAAAGCTGCAAGAATGTATCAAAGAAAACACAGTCAATTATGGGAGTTAAAAATCGAGAATTTAATAAGAGCACATTGTGTTATGCAATAGTAAACTTATTAATAGCAATTGTGAAAAAAAATCGCCATGTAAAACTATAATAATATATCGATAAATGCATAAATAAATCGTAAATAAAGTAAATAATCTCGAGTATTCAAACAAAAGTTACTATTACCTACAGGTAAATTCAATGTTTCTTTGTTCATACATTTTCGAACGAAAGGAACTGGTGAACCTATTTTGTCTGTCTGGACGCCTAAACAGTAATAAAACATTATGTTTACAAATCAAATCAAATTTCTGACATTAAAAATTACTTTATTATATGATTTTATGGTGCGAGAACATATTTAGCTTTTGTGTAAGAAAACTTACATTGTGTAATTCAATATTGAAGAAAATAACACTGTCAATTTGATTTCTTATGAAAACAAATTAGAATCTTACCTGTTTTGTGTTCTACGTCCAGTTTCCAGGAACAGAGTCACACAAAAAGTTTATACAAATGTAGGTTCAACGAATTTTCTCTTTGGTCGAATCGCAGTGAGAAAGGAAAACTTTAAACTGTGTTCAATACCAAAAAAAAATATTCGAAACGCGAATCACACGAGTTCGAAAGAAGAAAACTAACAATCGATTCGATGGGAAAACTGGAAAATATTCGTTAAACAAAAATATCGATTTCAACGATCGTAAAAAGTTGCAACAAAGTTATGCGGCACAAAGGAAATAATATTTCATATAGGTACACTTTTTATATTTTTCACTAGTTTTCGTGCGCGACTTTAGACACAGACTCGCGACAGAGATGTCACCGGCGATCGCTGTGAAAGTTTGTGCAACGCCTCGAAATAAAAATCACACCAAAATACGCTGAAAAAGAAAATTGTATATTTCCATCCGACCACTGTGTGTGTCGACGGCAGTGCGACGTAGAACACAATAGTTGCGCTATGGTCTACATGCACAGGTGGGGGGTGGGTTGAGAAAAGGCGGGGGGAGTTACGCAACAGGGTTGCGGCCCCGAAGCGACAACGAAACTCCGATACGGATCATCTGCCATATCGACATTGCGATACGTCACTTTGTTAATACTTATAATATTATTATTATTTTGTATTTTTAGCGGCAAATGTCAAGGCACGAGCCGGACTGTTCGTTTATTTTTCGTGTTGGGATTTAACATGACAATTTTACGATATTTTCACTCTCCACACTATCGAATAGTGGAGAATCATGATTACACAATTATTAAGCGTATTTTTAACGTCAATTTCTCAACGGGTATCATGTACAGAGTGCACAATATGAGTTTCCTCGTGATGTTTTTGTATGTATGGCGTACGCCAACAAAATTGATACACTCTCTCATACATACTCTTGCTAGTAATGCAAAATTTTTACATAAATTTCTCAACAGATATCATTTAGAAAGTGCATAGGTACTATGAAATTCGTGACAATGTTTTTGTGTGTATGGTGTATTGTGAAAACCTTTGCCCTCTGGGAATCTTGTACTTGTTTGAGAATCTAATAGAAATTTACTTCGTAAAAAAGCATTTAGAGATTATCAACCTTTGAAGAAAGAATGAGAATTGGTCACTGTATTGTGGCTACTCACCTGTTTAAAATTCATGTATTTAGCAGCCCTATGTGTGAGTGTGGTCTAGAGGAGGAGACTCTGGACCATATGTTTTTTAATTGCAATAACCGGTCTAATATCAGTGGTCTGTATCAATTCTTTATCGACACTGTTCATACGTCTCCAATTAATATCTCCTACCTGTTATCTCTTAATAATTCAAAAATTTATGTCTTGTTGTTAAAATTTCTAAAATCTCACAACATCGAACTGTAACTTAATCTTGAACTTTTTATATTCTCCTAAAACTGCTCCTAACTCTCCATTTTTATATCTATTTTCATCCAAGGCATATAGCACTCTAAATAGGGTGAATTGCCATATAAAGCAAAAAAAAAAAAAAAACCTTTGAAGAAGAAAAAAGTTCACTTACTATGTAGTAGAGAGTTTAGTGTTGGCTACGACCTACTCGTTTTATTATAAAATCGTACACGGCTTCACGGTATTATACATTAAAACAATCAACAATATCTAACAAATCTCAAACTACTAAAAATATATTTTTAGTACACAAACAATATTGAAACAATTACAATTTTTTAAATTATTGCAAACGCTGGGTACCTACACAAACAACGTGAAAGTATTAATGAAAAAATGAAAATAGTGAATAAAAACATAATATATATATATATATATATATATATATATATATATATATATATATATATATATATATATATATATATATATATATATATATATATATATATATATATATATATATATATATATATATATATATATATATATATATATATATATATATATATATATATATATATATATATATATATATATATATATATATATATATATATATATATATATGTATATATATATATATATATATATATATATATATATATATATATATATATATATATATATATATATATATATATATATATATATATATATATATATATATATATATATATATATATATATATATATATATATATATATATATATATATATATATATATATATATATATATATATATATATATATATATATATATATATATATATATATATATATATATATATATATATATATATATATATATATATATATAAATACCATCACGCCAAGTCCCTCGCGGGGTACGCAGAGAAATCCGATCACTTCGTCAACATTTATGCATCGTCTCATACATGTTCGTCTGTTGTTCACGCTTCAAACATTTCCGTCTTTCAGAATATCGTTCACACAGTCGTGACGTCGTTTTCCTGGGTGGCCCCGACCTCTCATTCTATTCCTGTCTGCACTGTATATTTTCTTCGTCATATATATATATATATATATATATATATATATATATATATATATATATATATATATATATATATATATATATATATATATATATATATATATATATATATATATATATATATATATATATATATATATATATATATATATATATATATATATATATATATATATATATATATATATATATATATATATATATATATATATATATATATATATATATATATATATATATATATATATATATATATATATATATATATATATATATATATATATATATATATATATATATATATATATATATATATATATATATATATATATATATATATATATATATATATATATATATATATATATATATATATATATATATATATATATATATATATATATATATATATATATATATATATATATATATATATATATATATATATATATATATATATATATAAATACCATCACGCCAAGTCCCTCGCGGGGTACGCAGAGAAATCCGATCACTTCGTCAACATTTATGCATCGTCTCATACATGTTCGTCTGTTGTTCACGCTTCAAACATTTCCGTCTTTCAGAATATCGTTCACACAGTCGTGACGTCGTTTTCCTGGGTGGCCCCGACCTCTCATTCTATTCCTGTCTGCACTGTATATTTTCTTCGTCAGGCGTTCCTCATTTATTCTTCCCATGTGGCTAAACCATCTAAATGTGTTTACGTTCATTCTACATATAAATGACATATTTCTTCATCATACATTTTTTACTTATGTCCTCATTCATATATCATCCTATTTCAGATTCTTCTTAATAATAACTATAAAAACAAATTTCGCATATACACAATTAACCAATAATTCAGATCCTAAATAACTACCTATATTTTTTTTATTTTATTTTATTTATTAATTTCCATAATACAATACAAAATATAATATAAAATATAACATAACATGAAATATATAAATGGAATTTATTACCTCACTAGGCAAAGCCTGTTCTGAGGTAATACTAGGCAATAAGTAAACAGAAATTTTAGCTATGTGAATTCTTAACATATTCTAACTTTAACGTATTTAGGTCGAAAATTTCTCTTATATTTCTAAAAACATATATCAGTTGGCGAATTTTTTTTGCAGTTATCTCCACATGTGTTATGCCAAGATATTTATAACTACTAACTCTAAGTAGTTTGGGGCAGGAGCAGTTTAGAGGCAAATCACAGTAATTATGGATAGTAATAGATGAAGAGGACTCTTCAGGTTGTTGCCGATTATCTATGCTAAATGTCATATATTTGGTTTTTCCGATATTTTATGTCAGTAAATTATTATCTAGCCATTTTTTTTACGATGATCATTCCCTGCTCAGCAATAGAATGCGTTTGAGCCCAATTGTGAGAACTAAACAATAACACCGTATCATCAGCAAAAGAAATTATGGAACCACCAATATCCAATTTATTCATATCATTTATAAAAAGAAGGAACAGCGTTGGTCCCAATACACTACCTTGAGGCAAATTAGACATAATAAAAATGAGATCCGAAATTATCCGACAATTTTCGCTTGTATATTAGCTAAGAAATTCGAAAAAATGACAGTCAGATAATTAAGGTACTTATTTCCCAATCTCTAAAATCTTCTCAATGAATAATTGTATAAGTAATTTGTATTGACATTTGTATTAATAATATTTTATTTTTTCTTCACTTTAGAATACACACAGGAACATAAATAATTGTTAAACTTATGTTTTAGTTATTGGGAAGTACCTACCATGTTTTGAGTTCCTTCAAGTTCCGTCTTTGTCTATCTAATTAGGAATAGTTCATGTATTATCAAAAAAAAAACGAATATATTGAAATCTTTATATATTTTAATGTTTGTGAATATTAAAGTATATAAAAATTTAAAATATATGACACATACTTTTGATTCACAAAGCTCTAACAACAATGAGTACTAATAATGCACTTTATACAAGTTGCCAGTGTTTCTTTTTCCAAATAACAATTTATTCCGATAAACCAGTATTCTCAGTTCAAAGCAACTTAACATTTTTGATAAATGTCTTGTCTGCTAGAAATCGAGCCCAGAACAGCGGCAAATAAGTTAATTGACCACAATACCACGGCCATCAATTGGCAAAAATAATTCAATTGTTGATGACGATATGGATGATGATACCGCCCGCTATATGTGAATATTGCTATTTTGACGTTTGTTGGCACATGCGCATTTGTAATGCTACGAGTCTCGACTTTCAGGAGGGGGTCGACGTCGCTCATGAAACTTTTTACTGAAAAACAGGAACGTGAAAAGTACAAATGAACTCGCTATAATGCACCCACTTTTGTAATAAATACCATATTTGGGAGCTTTTGAACAAGCTTTCGTCTCACTAGTCACCTTTCTGCTTTTGTCGATCTTTAGGGACAAAACTTCAGTTATTTTCAAATATGTAATATGTAGCTTTGTTCTTTCGTGAATGAAAAATAATTGATATCATATGGAAAAAATATAGAAAAAATGCATTCATACATATAATGTGAATTTATAAAGAAGCAACTTTGAAGCAATTTTTTTACCTTACATTTTAATGTAAGTAGGTATCATGTGGAGAGTGTACGCATAAATGAGTTTAAATGACGAGATACACATCAGGGAGGTGGAAGAGTTAATTTATTATTTATGTGTATATGATGGAGAGTTTAGTGTGAAAATCAATGGTATCTATAATCTTTACTGGATTATCTCGTGTTTACTGCAATTGTGGATACTGGTAAAGCTATTTTGTTCTGATAGTTCTTTTTCTTGTTTCCCAGCAGTGCATAAGTATTACAACATTTTTTCTGTAATTTTATGAATTGAATTTAATGAAATATTTATTTAATTACAGATACATTTTTTTCATTTCTCTTTAACACAAATAAATAAGCATATAACCTACCTTAATCGGGTGGATTGATGAGTAATAATTACTTCTAATATATTATTTCAATTTTGCGATATTTCACTCTCAGAAAATGGAAACCAAAACTTCGAAATGGATGACTAATTTCAAAAGTTTGAAATATTTCACGTTGTTGGCTCAATATCACTAGACGTGAAATGTCGTAAAGGGAAAATTCATATCAACGAAAGTAAATACCGATAATGACATTTTGACGAGACTTTTCGAAGTTTGGTTTATTTCAACGATTCCGTCTAAATCAGGCACATTAAAAAAAAATATTTATTAATATTAAATTTTATGAACGTATTCAAAAGTTGAAAGAGTTGAACGTATTCAAATTCAAAAGTATTTGAACTAATAACAATTTTACAATTTTGAAAAATGTAATTATGTTTTTCTTCTTTTGGTGCCCTGTCAGGAACCCCTGACGTTGGCGATCACTCTGGCAAATCCTTCTTTGTCCGGTACTGTCCACAGTTCTGAAGCCCGTCCATTCCCTGATATTAAGCAGCTGGATATCTGTCTCCTTCCAGTCCCTCAGTGCGGGCGACCGTCTATCTTACCCTCCAGTATTTATTGAAGCAAGTGGTATTTTTCCCCTCATTATATGGCCCAGATATACGATCATGTGGACCTTTATTGAAGACAGGGGCTTCCTTGTTGTCCTGGCTCGACTTCTGAATCTGTAACCAGATCTGTCCAAGGGATTTTGAGCATTGTGGGATGCAACCACATCTCAATAGCTTCCAACCTATTCATGGTATTAAAATTCAGCGTCCAAGTCTCACAGCCATATAATAACACAGACCATACAAAACATTTTATCATTCTCTGTCTTTGGTACATATTGAGCTTTTCGTTGCAGAATAAGGATCTCATTTTATTAAAGGCAGATCTTGCTACCTCAATTCTGCACCTGATCTTCATGGGTCAAATGTCTCCGAAAGAATACTGCCAAGGTACCTACTAAAATTTATCCACCTTTTCTATAGTCTTGCCATTTGATTGAATGGAAGAACCAAGGTATTCACGTCAACCAAATGACATCCACTTTGCTTTGGCTACATTTATAGAAAGACCCAACTGTTTACCAAATACATTGACATTGTTTAGCAGCTTCTGGAGATCAGAAATAGAGTCCGCCAGTATTACAGTATCATCGGCGTACCTGATATTTATAACCACACCGCTGACTTTTATACCCTTCTTTGTGTTGTTAAGAGCCTTCTTAAATACATAATCAGAGTACAAATTGAAAAGCAGAGGAGACAATAATACAACCATGCCGTACACCTCGCTGTATGGGTATTGCATCTAATGTTACATTTCCACGTTTGATCTCAGCTATTTGGTGCCAATATAGGTTTTGGATGAAATTCAGATCCAGAATGAAATCCAGATTGCACACCATCATCATTTCAATTAAGTCACAATGTCTCACCCTATCAAATGCCTTTTCATAATCGATGAAACACGCAAAGACCTCTTTTCTCTGGTCACGACATTTTTTGCAATAATTACATTGATAGCCAGTAACGCTTCTCTTGGAAAACCAAAGGTATTTCTGAAGCCAAGTTATTAAATATTATATATTAGGTATTATCTTTTGTAAAATATATTGTGTTACCATTTTATTTATATCAATCTTTATGAACTCTTGACATTGTTTTGTTTTGTTTTTTTTTTTTATTTATTTATTTATTTATTTATTTATTATTGCAACAGAAATGAATATTATTTTCATATTAAATTGAACAGAAATAAGGAAAAAATGGAGTATCGAGGAAATAGGGAGTGTGTGTGTGTGTGTGTGTGTGTGTGCGTGCGTGCGTGCGTGCGTGCGTGCGTGCGTGCGTGCGTGCGTGCGTGCGTGCGTGCGTGCGTGCGTGCGTGCGTGCGTGCGTGCGTGCGTGCGTGCGTGCGTGCGTGCGTGCGTGCGTGCGTGTGTGTGTGTGTGTGTGTGTGTGGGTGGGTGTGTGTGTGTGTGTGTGTGTGTGTGTGTGTGTGTGTGTGTGTGTGTGTGTGTGTGTGTGTGTGTGTGTGTGGTTGAACATGAAACATGAAAACACATTAGAAGTAGCACAACTAGAAGAACATCAGAACATAAAAACATTGAAAAAGAAAAAAAATTAAGTTACAAAAGAGGCTTTTAAAGATAAAGAAAACTACTTCTACCTTATCTTAAGATTTTTTTTTTAAATATTGGTCTTTACAGATGAGAAATGTCCAGGTTGTCAGTTTGATTTACAATTTTTGTATAGGTATTTATACACCTGTATAATGGAGCATTACTACCAATATTAGAGTTACATAAATAAATAAATAATTTTCAATACCATAACTCTATTTTGGCTAGCACTAGAAAATGTATAGTATATTTCAACATGAACATTGTAGGTGACTCGTCTCAGAACAGGTTTTCCCAATGAGATGGGGTGCGAAAAATTTTACTGTCATTTTGTTTTTTGATTAATAAACCGCGGGTTGCCGGCTCTGAAACATATATTTGCATCCATTTTTTTAAAATATTTATTGTCGATTATCAAATTTCAATTTACGATTACTGTCGATAAATTTCAAGTAGATACTTAGGTATAATGAAGCTAATCGACATACCCTATATACCCACAATACGAAATATATTTAAATAATTTATGTACCTACATAATATTAAGTAGGTATAATATACCTGTACCTATATCATTAAATCTAATTAAAAATTAATGCATACATGTGAAGTTACATAACATTTAACACGGAAATTTTCGATTTTCGATCAATGACCTGGGTTATTACATTATGTAGGTACCCATACACATAAAAATTAATGATTAAACAGAAAAAATACGATATAGGTAGGTACTCTTACTTTTGCTACGATATCTACATACACCATAGATTTTTATATAAGGTAGGTACTAGATGGAGTACTCCGTGCAATGAGTGAGTCATGGTATATCGCGCGTTTGACGTCTTGGTTGGCAACATATTATTGCAGTTTTCCACACATTTCAACACTTCCTAGATAACTGTTCTCTAAATCTTATTGATCAAAGCCTGGTGTGGAAATCGAAGAACTGAAAGTACTACGGGCGTGGCGAAGGCTCCCTGTGGCAGTCTGTTGTTCGTGGAGCTGCTGGGAGGGTAACCCCTGCTATGATTCACGGGCCTTCACGATTGTGGTTGGACTCTTAGGGGTAGTGGTTGTACTCGCTTGATAGGGGATATTTGTGTTGTCCGACGTTGCGGCTGCGTCCGGGGTTGAACAGGACCAATGGGTCCTATAGCATCACCGGCGTGGAAGTGGATCGCGATCTTCCTCCTGATCGAAGCGTTTCTTTCGACAAATAAATCCGAAAACAATTCACATTAATCGTTGTTCTCTATAGAAAAACGATGTGGTCAGCCCACCTTGTTGTCAAAAGTCCCGCGGAAAAATTCCTCACTTCGATTCTTACAAACTTTGCTGACTACGACACGTATATTATATGAAAATTGGTGACATACACCCGCTGTTTATTAACTTACCAGAATGTCAAAAGGAATGAAATAATATTGTTTGATGTTTTCCCATTATGAAATTTTTTCGATATGTACTTATGTGCAGATATGTTTTTTTTATTATTTTTAATTAAACCATTGGTCCAACTATAAGTATATCTATTATTATAATAATATATTAGGGGTTTTTTGATACACTTACTAGAAGAGCTTGATTTAGACGAAGAGAAGCCCTAGGCTATACCAATTGGGTAGTTTCAAATTTTGAAATCGATTTAGACTAAAAAAATAATGCTCAAATGGATTGGAAAGAGTTGTCAGAAAATGTTTCATTAATATTTTTTGTAATGAAAATAGATAAAAACGCATCTTGAATATTGACGGTCAAACGGTGACATCAAAACCCTCATGAGTACCTACCCATATCATGGATATAATTATCATATGGAGTTCTATAATATCCTAGCATATTATAGAACTCCATATGATTATTATATCATGAGTAATCATGAGGGCTCTGATTTCACCGTTTGACGGGACTTGTCTCACTGATGTCAGCATTCGGTTTCATCTATGGTTCTTCCAAATTCATTATGACGTACCTATTTGGGTAGTGACTAAAAATTTTAGCGTTTTTGCGAGTGTATCATTTTAAAATATTTCATTTCCTTTTTTGGGGGACAATAAGGATTTAATTTTTTTCATGGATATTCTTTATACCTACATAATTTGTTTTTAGCAATTATAATAATATGTGTAGTCAGCATAATATTACGAGTCACTTTCATCTCATCTTTTTTGAGAAAGATACATAAATAATGCAGTTAAATTAAAGTGTTTTCAGGTCATGCACACCCGTAGCTGGTTGCCCCACATTGTGTGATATGCCGCGATGGTATGAATGCCTCATCTGTAATTTTATTTTCTTATAAGATTCTTACGAGTTATGGTCATATTCACGCTGTGTTATCAAAGGCAGATCATTATTTTTACTTATCCCGTCAATCTTGTAAACGCCTTGGATTTTGCAAAGTGTATGTATGGTTTACGCCTTTTAACTTAACCCTCTATCTTTATGTCGAATACCATATTAATAAATACCGTCATATCGAATACATCATTTTTTTACGTACCTATCTACTTGGTGAATCAACAAGTATGTATAAATATCAATAATTATGAATAAATTTGTGTCTTTAAGCTTCGTTGATTTACGTGCAAATCGCCCCCCTTCTCGACTAAAAGTTCAAGTTATTTGGCTACAACTCTAGGTATAGTTATCGTAAAACAACTTGACCCAGTCACGTGGGTGCACAGATCGCAAATTCGAGTCTTTTTGCTTTTTTGTGCAAAACACCCCCCACCATGTCGAAAAGGCTCGAGAAGTTTGGTGCAATCTATACAAATTTTATTATTGTTTGACTCGCCATGTTCAAAATCGACTTCTTTTATGTCAAATTTCGACAGACTATTTTTTAAGATTTACTCAATTACCATGAATTATGTATTCAACATAAATTATTATAAAGCCAAAAGGTAAACCAAATCATCTGACATCTAGTGTCAGCTTCATCTGCGTGAACTTAGCAGCGCATACATATTATAGCAGTCACCAAAGAAACCTATTGAACAAATTTCAAGTTATTTGTTAGACATTGTTATAATGTTCTGATAATTTGTTAGACGTTAGTTTCCGTTCATAAGCTTTTAAAAGTGCACCTCCTCGAAAAACACGCGGAAGGGATTGTGACATTGATAGAATGCTCCGACAACTTGTAAGATCTTTGTTTTTTATCCGAATTTTTGATAATTCATATTTTTCCAATATTGTCATACATATTGAGAGAAAACAGGCGCATATTATGGTTCTTTGTGGTATCATATTTTCGAATCTGTCGCAAATAGCTATTAAAATAATATGGTACATAGTAGATATGGGTTAAAATAACTGAGAAGTCACTATATTTTTCTGTTAATTCTTTTGCTTTCAATAACATGTATCCTTAGACCAAAATGGAAAAGTACTGCCTCAGAACAGACTCGTCTAGTGAGGCAGTAAATTTCCAAATAGGAACAATTGTACATAATGTTAATTGTCTTTTTTTGATATAGTTAATTTTTTGTTATTGTAATATGCAAAAATAATGGAAAATAAATAATTTCATTTAAGGTAGGACTACCAGCTCTATCCACCTATCGATGTCGTGAGTCGGTAATATGTGATTCTTTGTTATTCACTTATTTTACAGTATCGTTATTTCAAAATGATTTTACTCCGAAAAAGGTTTTTTTACCTAGTGGAGCATTGTAAGTAGTGTCAACTTCATAGTCCTGCAAATTATTTGTACTCTGATTATCTGGATCCTAGGATAGTTTTCATTGCTGCCCATCCACCAAGCAACTTTTGAAACATGGATCAAAATTTTTATTTAATAAATATGAAGTAAAAATATCAGGAAATGATTGAAAAAAAATCCACCAACAATAATTTTGTTTTATTCTCCTTTTACAGGGCAATCTTTTTGTCAAATAGACTTTTTTAACATTACTGCTCAATTATTGTCTCTACGAAACATATCAACTAATAAAATCAAGATTGAGCTCGGAGTTTAAAATATGGCTTTATCCAAAAAAGGGAGTAAATTATTCCACTTTTGTCACTATCAGAATAATTTAATAGTCTAAAGTAAAGTAACCTAAACAGTACGGATTTTTAAAAACTGATTTCGTTTGTATTTCATCGATAAAAAATTGTTTCTGATTCCTTGACTGTCAATTCTTGGTTGAATTCCATTATAAGTATTATTAATTACTTAAAATAAGTAAAAGAACTCAATTTTTAACTTTCTTCCACTTATAAATATGTTTGACCACTGGCACATTTCACAAAGAGCATCTACAGAATGGAGACCATTTTCTGTATTTGAGAGAAACGAGTCAACGGTCAAGGTAATTACCATGAAGATATAATTGAGTAATTAATTAATTTTTCAAGTACATAATGAATAAATATTCTTTATAAACAATTATTTACTGAATACATTAATTTTAAATTATTTTACCTATATTCCAGTTATCCGAATTTTCCGTTAATCCGGTACTCATTTGCTTATATCACAGAGATTGTACTGTAATTTGAATTGGGGGGGGGGGGAAATAATACTGCAGAGTCTATTTACACACTTTTTATTTAAATATTAAATGAAAAAAATCAAGAATGAGTAAAAATGAATAATTAATAATGTATAATATATTATGATATTGAGACAAATTGTCAACATTGATAACTAACAGTGCCAAATGATTATATCCCAAATATAACAGTAAAGTTGTTATACATAATTTATTATTTCTTTATTAAAATTGAACTGGGATTACTTACGAAAAAATTATTGCCATTTACAGTTTACACATATTATTTGAAATACACATTTAAAAAAGATTTTATATTTTTTTTTTTCGATATGAATAATAATTGATAGTGGCAATTTGTATATTTAAAAATATTGGGATCCATTTCCTACTTAAGCGTTACAGGGACTCTTCTTTTTTTAATTATTATGAATACAATTGTCCCCTAAGCCATAACCAATAATTCAGTCTTAAAATGGATGCCAACAATATCATTTTCATTTATTCACATTATTATCTACTTGATAAGAAATGCTTCCACACAAATGTTTGAGTTAATTTTCTTATATATAAAAACAGACTCATATAAGTTGAATTAATGAATTATAAACAAGTAAATAATGTTGTTGAATGAATTTCAAATATATAAAATTCAATTAATGTGTGGAAACAAATCTTTGTTTTAAGATGTTTCTGTATATTGTCGCTACATACATTATACAAGACAAAAAATAAACTACTATTTTATTGAAATATAAGAAATGAAACAAAACGAACACTTCTATAAGCATACACTCACCTCGGTACAAGTTATATCCCAGTGAGCTTATCTTTACAATTTTGCACAATGATTGAATCAAATGTTTAATATTAATTCCTCTTATATGCATGCATACTTTCAACAATTTTTGTAAAAATTGAATATAGTGACGACATTCTTTCATACATTTTGTATGGCAGAATACAAAATATCTACGGGGACTCTCATTATATTTAGATACTCAATCTTCATATCAAGATTCGGGATAGGAAAAAAGTACTGAATTCCACAATATCCTATCCACACACATGCTTTGTATAGGAAAACAAATTGTTTTTATATAATCAATAATTTGGATTTAAGGTATTATAGTTTGGCAAGTTTATTTAGTTTTTGATAGGGTGGTAAAAGCAGCATTGTCTGCGTCCTATTGGATTTGGTTACGCAGGGGAGTGGAGTATCAGTCGGAGGTCGGTGGGTGAGTGGTGAGCGTGACTTGAGTCATAAAGGGGCCACTTAAGCCCATGTGGCTCACCTATTCTGGATGGAACTCGGGTCGCCCGTGCTCGTGGGCCTGGATTCGTGAACCCACGATTGCCTTACTCTTTTGTATCTTACATGGAGTTTTACATATTCTTACACTATTACACATAATATCGCCATCGAGATAGTTAGATCTCATATGTTACATGTAACTTGTTTACCAAAAGGAAGATATAATAGTCGAGAAGGAAAAATAGGAGTCATTTTTATCCTTAAGAACTTAGTCCCATTAATACAAAAATTTTCTCCAGTGTAAATTCTAATAGTTGTAAAAATATTTATATTTCTTTAAAAAGATTACTCAATTTTCATATTATTGAGAAATTTGACAAAATAAAGAAATAAGCTTCAGAGAATAAACCATGATCTTTTAAATTTATTTCTAATCTGGTAATACTGAAATGTGATTTTCACGAGTTGCAACAATACACAAAACCATTTTAAAACATATTACTTTAGACATGACAAATAACACATCTTTCACAATACTATAAAAGCTTCAAGTGCTAAATAGTAACATTCATATTTAACATATTATTAGATATATATGTAATATTATATTGTTGAACATATAATATGTAATACATGTAAATATATATGTATTATAATATTATTAAAATGTGATTAGAAATCTAAGTGCAGTAAATGTAACGTATGGATAATTTATTTACTATGCAATTACTTACTTCGGGTTTCATAACATTATCACAAACATATGTCAACATGTATAATTTATATTGTGATAATGTTTATTGAACTTGTGTCTAAATATAAGATATTATATAATGTGTAGTTGTCACTTTATTCAAAAAAATATTTACTATTAAAAAATCATGACACAAAATCTTTGACTTATCTTTTAATTTCCACAAAACGATCAATAAAAAAAATATGATCTATTTTTTTTTTATTATTTCCACACGTTCCTCACTATTAATATTACAATTAGGTAAATATTTGTTACAAAAATGTGTTGACATTTTGACTATTTTTATTTTCATTTTGAAAATACAATACATCATCATCCTTTTATCCTTTTAAAAGGTACAAAATTAATTAAGAGGTTACGATGAATATCATTATTTGGAATTATCACATGTCTTTTGCAGTTTTAATCAAAAGAAAGAAAGAAAGAAAAGTTAGCAGTGTAACATTTTGGAAGATTTACCGGAGAATGTACTCTCTTTAAATGGCATTCAAATTTTATTTATATACATAACAAAATTTTCAATTTGCTGAATTTTCCCTAAATACATCCGTGTGTATCATAAAAAACAATGCTAAGGAATATATTTTGAACACCAATAAGTAAAAGATTTTTTTTTTTAAAATAATATCAATGTAAATTTTTTTATACAATTTGAATACATTAATATTCTAACTACATAGAAAAACCTCCAAAAAAAGATGTTTAACAACATCGTCTAAATCAAATAACTGATTTGTATGCAAGTACATATCACATCTATCAAATTTGCTCAATATTATGAAACAAATTATCGACACGTACATATTATTTCATTTAAAGGTAGTACGAATACCTTTACTTTTTTTAAAAGCTGCCAACTGAGTTAAACAAGCGTTTAGGGATATATTTCTTACCCTGTTAACTCGGCCTAGTTGCAAAATCCTACCATCTAATATATAATTATATGTACTTAACACAAAACTTCTAATAATGTCTTCTTGTTTCATCTTCATTCTTCCATTTTATAAATGTCATTATATAATATATTTTTGATTGACACCCACAGCACTTGAGCTTTGATCATAAGATTCAATGAGAATACTTCATCAAATATTTCAAACAAACTAAAAAGCATTCCTCACATTTGATGAATCTGATCTATCAGTTAGCAACGAGAACAATATAATTTTTTGTATGTAATTATTATTTTGTATGTAATTATTATTAAACAGTGTATATTCAATTTTTCAAATGAGTGTGCAAAAAAGTGGCCTTTACAAGTGCTGACATGAAAAAATATTCAACACTTTTTATATAATCCTCTTTATTCTATGTTCTTTAAAATTACAATGAAAAATGATTATAAGACCCTGTTTTACTTAAAGGCTAGTAATATGTATTTGTTTTTACATGAATTCTCTCGCAGATAAATTCGGCTTAAGCTTGTGATGTCCTAAAATTACAAGTGCATTATTTCATTCAATAATAATAAATACAAATAATTGATTTGAAATATTTTACTATTAAATATTACATTTGACACATAAGAGATGAATCAATCCATTTAGAATGATAAATTGAATTTATTATAGTGCTACTACAACATTGTGTAATCAATAAAAACATCAATACTATTTAAGTAAGTATATTGAAAACAGGTACCTACTGAAATACTTTTTTTAAGTATTAATTTATTATTATATTTAGATGAATTTCAAAAATAATATACAATTGGTATAATTTGGCACATAAAAGTGTTGTCTAATCACAGTTACTTAAATTTAAATATACTATTTATTTGCAAAATATTAATTCTCATTTGTTTCATATAATTACATAACGTAATGTAATAATCAATAATCATTATTCTAGCTCTGATTGATTGCCACGATCATTTGAAACATAATATAGAGATATATTTTGAAGTGAACCTAGAATAGAATAAATTATAACACAAATATGTGTCCCATTAATTTTGTACACTTACTATGTACATGAAGGCTCGCAACAACACTGATACATTCTCATGTTTATAAAAAAAGACAACTTCACTTTGTAGCCATCTGTTATAATATTTTGACATTCTTATATTGAGACACACTCATAACACAATCATAAATTATACTTGAGCGAATGTGGAGCCCTCAAGATAAATATAGTTCAGAAACTTCTGAACAAAACATATATGTATTACTAAACTTGCAATACTATTAGTAATATATAATACTACACAGAAATGTGAACAGACTATCAAAATATGATATACTACTTACAACAAACTAACCTTATGGTGCATTTTCCAAAGTCATATTTATATACCTTTAGAATTATATTCTTTAAATAAAAAGATTGCCATTCCAAAGACAATATAGTTTAATGTGTAGTATAATTATTTAAAATATTTCTATCACTTACAAAATACATAAATCAAGAACTACGCAAAATGAAAACAAAACAACAAATTTAACAAATGCTTGCTTCTTCTTCGTCTTCTCAGTTACTCAACACATTGTTCATAGTCTATCAAATTAATCAACACATACTATATAAACTACTTATTATATAAAAACAAAAAAATAATCTTTTCTGTTCGTACGTCTACTTAAGTACGATGAAAAAATTCATTTTGGAAAAAATCCTAGACTAGTTTAACATTTGAATTTAAAAATCATATTTTTAAATCACTTTGATCAAAAACGTAATGAAAGCATAATTATTTTTTTTTTGGTTTAGTCATAATTTTTTTATGAAACGAGTACCTAAAATCTATTTGGCTTAGATTTACCTTATTGATATATGAACAGGCAATCATAATTCTTTAATCACTAAGTATACATATTAAAATAGAAAATTAACAAAACAAAAAATAAATATCAAAAAAAATTGAAAATAAATGGAGCAAAGTAAATGAATCACAGTGTACTAATTATGTACTAACATACCATTCAGACTAGTTTAGTTAGATTTTTATTTTTTATACAATTTTGACAGAGTGTACGAAATTACATTCTATTTTTGTTAAACTCAATTTTTCTTCAAGTCACAGCCAAACATATTTATTCTGTTCAAATTAACCCTAAAACTCCAATAAAATCCGCCAAAAATTAAATCGAAATGTATAAGAAACAGTTCAATATATTATATTGTAAACCTGTTTATTCCACCGATATGTCTTTTGAACTTATTTGAAAATGCAGAATTCAGAATCAAGATTCATTCAGAATCTGATGGCTATTGTGTTTTGACAAGTTGTGTATAAAAAGGAACAGTTAAAAATATTATAGTTGCTAGACAAAACACGAACAGGCAAGAATCAGTCTAATAATAAATTGCTGTTTAACATCATCTGTGAAGAATTATTTATATTTGTACCAGACGAAAATTTGAATTAAAAAGAAAAACAAAACATCATAAAGCTGCAGTACCAGAGTCGAACCCCGAGAAAATATTATAACTATATAAATAAACAACAATATTAATCAAATAAAAAACAAAAATATGGCAATAAAAGTAAATCAATAAAATATATAGAACTTTATCATGATAAACAATCAAAGTTCTATCATAGATATTAAAAAATCTATGATTTAATTTCTTAAATTCATCTTTTCGCACCGTATATTGGCACCATAACATACATGATCCAAGCAATTAAAAAATTGCAGCACAAAATTAGCAAAACTTTTCTTTACCTTTCATCAATTTTGTAGAATTATGCTGAGCAATTTGCACCTAATTTTTTATTATATTTCTTCAGATCTTTTTTTCTTCAGTGTTCACATCACTAACATTGGCCGCAACAAATAGTAGGTACATCATTTTGTACCCTATATATAATTTTCCTCACTAAACAATCAACAATACTTATGAAATATATAACACCTCATAGTTTAAACAGAGGTCTATTATAATAAAAACACATTTAAACCAAAATAAAAACACTATTCCCCTCAGAATACATTGCACTTACTTTACCATAAAAATGAGCAAATAAATTACCTAAAAACATAAAATACTGTAAATCCAAAGTCTTTTATACCATGTCTATACAATTATTATCCTAGTTACATTTAAATTATTCACTATACTTTTACAAAAATCTATATTAATAAATTTTATAAGTGGTTTTGCAACAATTTGGAATAAATATAAACACAATATCGAAATGTTTTTTTTTTACCCAATTAAATAAGTAAATTGTACACAACTCATTACATTTACATTTTAAAATATTCATACAATACATGTTAAAAAATACATTTACAAATGTAATAATAATTATTCAATTAATATGTATATTTTTGATATTTATAATAGAAATTAGGATTGTATAAAAATTCATTAAGAAATGAAAGGTTTGTGAAATTGTGAATTTGTTACTGAAGGAATGAGAGAATGAACTTATACGAGTATACAATCACAACAAGTAAAAAAAAAATTGAACTAGATAAAAGGCTTTCATAAAAATAAATAAAATGAAACAATATTGTGTAATTAAATGCTTAATTACATACAACTTACATATTTTTTTATGTAAAAAATGTATTAAAAACTAACATAGAAAATTTGTTATTGAATATTAAAATTTGTAGCATAATATAGTAAAATTAAAATAAAAGGATACTGCGCAAGAATTAAGAGATGAGGATTAATATACTTTGGCAAAGAATTGGTACATCTCTCTTTTTGTACTAATTTTTATTGAATTCAACTATTTTCACTTATATAATGTAAAAGTAGTGAATATAGTCGAAAGAATTAAATTAAAAAATTAAATAAATTTGGCACAGAGTATATAAGGATAATTTAAGGATTTTATTGATGTAGGGAAGACATTGCCATAGAAGTGGTCGTAATCATTTAAAATTATTTTAGTCTAAAACATTATGATATGCTACATTTGATATAATATACCAAATAAAAGTAAATATACTGTGATTTATGTTCTTGATATGTTTCAGTAATACTAAAATATTATTAATATCTTGTTTGTTTAGTAGTGAATTTAAGTGTATCGCACATTGAGCTTCTAATAACACATCATCTTCTAATAATATACCCCGTATTCAGTAACTATTGGAACTAAATTAGGAACGTTCTTAAATTATAGATTTTAGATATACGGTCTTATTTCAGCGTTATAAAATATAAACTTTGACTAAATGGAATAAGAACGTACCTATTTTGGCCGGAACGTTCTTAAAAAGTTACTGAATCAGACATATTATGAATAATTATGATATTTTCATTATTTTCATAATTATTCAAAATATGTCTAATTCGGTAACTTTTTAAGAACGTTCCGGCCAATATAGGTACGTTCCTATTACATTTAAGTCCAAGTTGTTATTTCATAACGCTGAAATAAGACCGTAAATCTAAAATCTACAATTTTAGTATGTTCCTATTTCAGTTACAATAGTTACTGAATAGGGGGTAATATCAAAATTTTCACTTTCAATCTAGAATGACTATTAATATTTCGAGAATTCCATTTAAAAACATATAATATTTTTGAGAAGAAATCATCAATTAATAGATAAAAACATAAAATTAAGATTTTTTTGGTAACTTACATACAGCTGATGTGCGATACAACTTGAAATATTACAAACAACAATATTTGTTGTAAAAAATCAATTCACAATTAATGTGAAAAAAATATACTTAATCGATTGAAGAATAAATTGATGTTGATTGATTGGCACAGGTTGGAGAGGGAAAGAAACATTATAAAAATGAAAAGTATCATCTTATATTATACATATATAATATATTAGAATCTACTATCAGACACGTGTATAACCATAACGATGAATATATAATTAAATAAAAATAACAAATCTTTGGTTTGTTCCCTAGACCAATTAACTTTTACTAATTTTTTGATTGTGAATTTTAAAATGTTAATTTATTTAAAGGATTTGTTCCCACCAGTTTCGTAATGTTGTCTGGAAACAGACACAATACAGAAAGTAACAATCCATTATCTCGGATAATTACATCTATATTTTACTAATTATATTGTCATTGAGCCTTATCTCGCTCCATCCAACTAAGCTAAAATATTCTCAGATGATAATAAATGATTTATCGTCTAAATCGACATCCTTAATCATTGCAAATTTTTTTATTTTGCAATAAGCAAAATCTCACTATTCATTAAGACTCAAATGCAGTCTGTATTTTTCCTAATTAGATGTTGAAAAATATCTTTTTTCTTATTACTTTACATCTGAAAACATAATCTCTACACAAGAACATATCATGTATTTTTGGTTATTTTCTTATAAGACGAGATCAATATCTTTACATTCACAATGTTTCAAATGCACAAATTCAAATTTAAACATTACATTTGATATTCAAGCTTGACAAATACCTAAAATACACCTTAAGACTTACTGATAAAAGATTTCAAAGACACCATACAGATATCTAAATTGCTTTGTATTTTAAAAAAATCTTACGATTTTTGATCACATAACTCAGGATTTCCGCCGATTCCTGAAGACTTTTCTTCAGGATCATCCTTTAATGGATTGGAGCTTTGACTATGTGATTTGGAGCCAAGTAGTGGTATCCGGCCATCTGCTGTCCAGCTGTTTCCATAAAAATTCTGGAAAAACATCAAATCTTTTTAAATAATAACAGACAATACAAAAATATGCATTCACAATTATATACAAATAACATTTTTAATGTTTGCATTATAGAATTATCAGTTTGACCTCAAAAAGAAAACTGTGTATGTAAAAAAGTATATTTAAATAAATTGATAGCAGCTTTCACAAGTAGTTTTGAATTTGAAAATTTGATAATAATTACTTTAGACATAATAAAGCAGCGGTTGTTCTCAAAAAACCGATAAGTAATGAATATTTTACAATATAGGTATGTTGTAGTGTATACATGTTTTATTTATTTTTTATAGGCCATTGATTATAAGAATTCAACTTTTTGCTCACATCTGAATAAATGATGAATTTTCAATACATGTTTTATTTCAATTCCCGATTTTTCATGTTTTCTACTTGGAGCGATAACAAGGCAATCAAATGATGCAAAGAAAATATATGCTTTAGAGGAAATTTTGTTATTATTTCTAATTTGAAAACTGCAAACTCGCAAATAAACAATATTTTTGACCGGATGTTTGTTGTCTGTGGTAAAATAACTCATTAGGATTTGATTCAAGCGAATTTGAACAATAATTATTGGATGTTTAATTTATAAAATTGAAAAACACAAACAAAACAAAAATACTGCTGCAGATATATATGTCCGGTAAGCACACGAGGGTAAATATATGTACTCAATGTGAAAATATTTTTTTTTGATATTGGAAATAAAATAAAAATTATGCATTAACCACCATATTTAAAAATGTATACAAAAATGATATAAAATTATTTTATGTACACATAACGCTACGTAAGTACTAGCCACAAGCATAAATTTGCAACATTGTTTGGGGTCTCATTGAGAGGTACCTAGGAAATGATTATTTCGTCGCTAGGCGTTCAATACCGCGAATTCAATAATTTACATGAAAGTTTTTTTTAAGATATCGGTACAGAATGTTTAAATACGCGAATTCGTTAGCAAAACATTCCCCAAATATTATCCAAACTCCTAAAACACCGTATGGAACAAAACCACGAATATGTATTCGGTGCTTTATTCATTTTATTCCGCCTCTTGTAAAATCTTATTATTGTTACATTCGCGCTATTGCCGAGCCGAGCGACGATTTAAAAAAATATTTAGGTACATTATCCATGTCTATTTGACAATGCTACATGACTTGACTATATAGGATAAGATAAGAGTAATAAAACTGTGTTAAAAAAGCTTTGTGGCTAGTGTTATAAGAATGGTTATGTACAAAATTTTATGGCTATAAATGAATTATTTTTTCAATCAATTACACTAAAAATACAATAAAATATTGATTGAGTTTTCATTACTAAAATAATATATAATAAAAATAAATGTGATAATTTTGGAGGAAATGAAGAATTGGATTGCAGTTTGAGAAAAGTAAAAGAGGATCACTAATAGATTGATTCAAATTATAAATAATATGGTATTTATATGTTTGATAATAATGACAAACATTGAAGGTTTTCTTAAGATACAGGATATGAGAGGCTGTGCAATATCCTATGTAATCACATTGATGAAACAACATCAAGTGTGGATTATTAGGTTATTTGCTTGTTGTTCAATCAATATGAAAATAGGAGCACTAATGAACAATTTATTTAGTTTTTTTTTATTCTGGCTACATACGTGGATGTACCAAATAAAATATAATTTGAAAAAACCTAAAATGAGGGACTTAAAATTGGTAAAAGGTAGGCTTACCAGGATGTGAAATGGCAACTCCAGATAGGCAGGGACTGGTAAATATTGGAGCAGGTCTTCCCATTGGTTGGTTGGATATCACTTGGGATGGTGGTGATTTTGGTTCTCCGGATATAAATGATGGATAGTACAGCATAAGCGGATTCCAGGTATGAGATCATTTGGACGAAATTCCAGGATTTTTTGTTATCAACTCGGTTAAAGTAAAATTTGGACTAAAAAGTGCATTTAAAAATCTATAACCGAAATGAATATCAAAGAAATATTAATTCAGTAGCTACAAATAAGACACTAGTAAAATTAGTTAATAAAAATCTAATTTTTAAGTAAAAGGATAAGGTTTGATTAGACGCAGCTAATGTAGATAATCAACCTTTTTATTTGCGTAGAAAACTACTTAGTGCAGGTGCTGCCGTTCATTAAATTTTGTTATAGCAAAATAAAAAATACAGCAAGATGTCACATTAAATAAACTTAACATTAATCAGTTAATTAAAATCATTCAACACTTCAGTAGTAGATGCAGTAAACTTTCAATATTTTTTTTTGTGAAAAAAAAGCAGTTATTTGAATAATAAATTATAAACATTAATGTAAATGACACGCAGTTATATAATGGTTTCAAAACCATTTATCCAATATCTGTAACACAATAGAAACAAACCTAAGAAGGAAGCATTCTCAAAACCAGAATAAAAAAATTGTTATAATCTTTTCACTTTATGTTATAATCTTTGTTTTCTAAAAGCTGGAAGTGTAAGGCTAGTCTTTATTAACTATTCTACAGAAATAAAAATATACCTAAGCTATTACCAAAAGACGAAAAAAGAATTGATATGTTACGTAGAATGTTATATTTCTGTATAAATATGTGTTACTACTTTGAGAGTAAAATATGTTTCATATTATCAATAAACAAAAAAAAACGTAGTTCTTAGGATAAATTTGTTTTTCATAACGTATTTAACCGCGATAAAAAAAAAAAATTTATGAAATCAAGAAAGTTGGGCACTCAGATACTAGCAAACTAAAAAAAATGTACATATATTTTTTGTCTCCTGTAAAGTTGTCATCTTGCATGAAGAAATGTAAATAAATGTTTATTACTTAAAATAGTAAAAATTCTTTTGGGAAGACATGATTTTTTGGTTTTAAATCATGAGGATTATTAATCTTTACGTACCTACTTACTTATGTACCATAATTTATTATAATACACAGAGAAATATTTAATTGTGAATGAAATAACAGCAATTGTATGAATTAACTTTATTTGTATTGTAAAGGTGGCAGATTCTACATAAAGTATTCAAGTATAATTTGCATATGAAAAAAAAGATTTCTAAAGTAACAAAGATAATATATACATACTTCCAAATATTTTATATAAATGAATACTCCAAATATTTTATATAAATGAATACTCCAAATATTTTATATAAATGAATACTCCAAATATTTTATATAAATGAATACTCCAAATATTTTCTTTCTTACAAACATCAATAAACAATTGGTTTCATTATTACAGTATTATAAAATGTACAAAATACAATAGTTAAAATAAATATTTGAAATAGTATGATCAAAACTAGTAACTCACCATTGCGGTTTATTAAATTCAAAGTATATATTTTGTTCATTTTGTCGAAATATCAAAATTTTGTACCAAACAAAAGGATACAAAAAAATGTGTGTGTTCTTTTGACTATATTAAATATAATATTATTTTTAAGAAAACAAAAAAGTTTTAAATAGACACTACGAAATCTAAAATTATTTCTTCTAATCGTAACAAGATAAAAATAAAGAGATAAACTAACTTTGGTGTAAAAATAGGGAAAATGAAGCATTGGCACAATATATGTATTAAATGGTCAGTACATTAAAAAAAATAGTCTTACAGAATTTGGTTTGACAAAATCAATATTATTGATAATTATTATTGTTCCATATGCAATTATTCAGAAAGAAATGTTATGAGATCAGCAAAACAAGCAGATTAGGTACATAATAAATGATAAATGATTTACATGGAATATTTCATGATTTTAAGATATTCATTAAATTAATAAATTTCAAAGACAAAGAAATCATGAAATATGCATGGAAGATAAAAATCAATAGCAATCATTGTATACAGTACAGTACAACCTTCCTTGAACGTACATTTTTGAGAAAAACAGGTGTTTCAATCAATTTTCAAAATACTCCTGGATTAAATAAAACTATCAATTGTTGAGTTTCTTAATTGAATATTTCATTTTTTTTTTTCAATTTTCCGTTGCTTCTCTGAACCTAACAGGTATATTGTCAAATATTAACTTAACACACAATCAATAACAAGTTGCTACATCCAGGAGACTTAGATTATGATTGCCTCACAAATCCAGACTAAAAACACAGTGGAAAAACCATATATCCACCGGGAATCAAACCCAAGAGATATCTTTAACTAACTGAGCCACCGAAGGCCGATAACATTTATGTTGATTCAATTCAGAAGTATGTCAATTTAATTTCATTATAATATTCTTTTTAACCAAATGTTAAACAAATTATATCTCTATAGAGACAAAGATATTGTTTATTCCCAGTAGGGAAACAATTCAATGTTTGCGTATATATATATATAGGTGATCATAAAAGTAGTCGAATATTATTTAAATAACCCAAAATTCAAAGTAATAAATACTATATATTTATAAATTGTAGATGCAGTTTCACCGAATTGAAATATCATCAAAGACACTCGTTTCTTTTATGTTGTACTCAGTATTTTCCAAAAAACACACTAAAACTTTCTAAAAAATAAACCACTTTGAAAATAATCTTAAAAAATAAACTACACAATGAGCTAAACAAACGACTAAATACTGTAACTACAAATTACTTACATTTATAAGAGAAAAACATTTTTTATCCTATGATTAAGTTTAAAACAAGACAAATTGTAGAATGTATTGTTTGTTATATATATATATATATATATATATATATATATATATATATATATATATATATATATATATATATATATATATATATATATATATATATATATGTAACACATTACTTGCTATATATGTTTGTTATATAAATCACACTCCTACGATAAAATAAGGTGAAATTGTTTGATAATCAATAATAATTCCTATTGAATCCAGTCAAGATTATGTCTTGTTTCATATACATGATAAATGTAAAAAGAATTACAAAATTTATGAAGATATTACATAAAACATATATTATGTAATAAACACATATATACAATATTAATACTTTGTATTGTCAAGGTGTTCTATGTGTGGTGTGACATCTGAATACAATAAATCAAGTAAAAATAATAATATACTTTCAATTGATGAGGTGTCACTCAATAAAGAAACACAATACTATGTGTATGTAGTAGCTTGGTCCATATCAAAGCACTTAATGTCTCCATTAATCCAAACATGGCAATATAGATACCTAAACATGTGACTACACCTACCGAGGAGAGCTTCTCTTTACAATGGAAGCCTATGACTGACATAACTGTGTGATGACACAACATTGTACTATTTATTGTAATATATGACAATTATAAAAATATGTCTTTGTACACTGACACACGAGTTGAATCTCATTCCAAACTATTTGGAAAGTATTGCAGTTCTATGTTGATTTAATTTCTTATATGCAATGTATCAAACTGACACTTGTAATGTAGCACAGTTATTATTGACTGAAAGTTATATATTATACATATATAATGATAAGTTATACTTTGACTACACTCTCCATATCCATGGTCGTATTTATTTACCTACACTGCAATGTTTTCAACATAATTTGTAATAAAGTGACATGTCAGACATTTGGTGTTTTATCTAATAGGGATTGAACTTATTTTTGTCAGACTTGGATTTCCCTGGTTGGTCTCCGGAGTTGGAAGGATGCGAAGGAGATCGGGACCTGTTGGAGGGTCGGTGCGAGCGATGCACCCCGGTGGTCTGTATCGGAGTGGAACCCAGCAGCTCTGTGAGCCCCCCCAGAGCAGTGAGAGAGCTCAGGGCGTTGAGAGCCCCAGGCTTAGTCAGCAACTGAGCCAATGGAATGGCAGAGGCCAGAGGGCCCGCTGAGTTTCCGCTGTTCCCTCCGCTGCCTCCCTCGCCGTTGCCCGTGTTGCCAAGATTAACCTTCTGGAGTTCCACGCTGCGGAAAGACAAGAGGTGGATGTGTGAAGGAAACGTCGGGAAGATTCTCAGGGTCGGACACGGCAAGGCAATATCCATCAAAGAAATAGGAATGTTATGAATGGTTCGGTTAAGTGAAGGTACGCTTATTTTGGAACAGATTCGAGTGCATAAAGGAGTCTTTTTGGTGCTTAAAGGACGGAACAAAATTAACTGTCCTTGGATAAAATGGTGCTGGCAAAATAAAATATACTTTTAAAATAGGAAGAGAGGAACTTTTTTAGTGCAACTGGCAAATTAAATTCAAATAAAAGTAAAAAGTCACACTGTAAATTATGAATTTGAGTGATAAACTATATTAATTCGTTATTTCGTATCATCAGACTCAACGCCTTTAGCCATGAAGTTCCCTTTTGATAGGCAAGTAAATTTTATGTTTCTATCAATAAAAAACACATAAAATTTATTTGGGGTAACAAAACTATTAAAAATTTAATTTTACAGTTGGAAATTTAGTATTAGCAAAGATAGTGACTGCAATTAATAATAATTCATAATTTGAAATAAAAAAGTGCAATAACTCTAAAAATAAAAGGTTGTAAATATAAAGATCACTATCATTGCTAAGTCACGGAGAAAAGGCTTATACAAAAATAAATTAAATAGGTATTAGTAACAAAATCATATTATCAGAATTATAAACCTTTTCGGAGGAAACAAGGAAATAATTTAAGGATATTATATCAAATGATACAATAATATTTGACAATTACAAAGACTAGTATAAAAATATGTTATCACTCAGATAATAGTATTTGATAGTAAGTAAATATAATTATTTTTTTACATATAATTATATAATGTTGTATACAAAGAAATAATTGTACAAAATGTTAAGATACTAAAATACTTTATAACAAAAATTTTATAAATCATAATCATTAAAAATATAAAATTAGTGTTTGAGATTATATTTGTATAAATATCACTGTTATATTATTCATGAGTGCTTTTAGTTGAAAAAAAGAGTGACAACATATTTGTAACGATAAAAATTGAATGAGGGTTATAGGACGTTAAATAACATCAGCTATGGAAACCAGCGGCTAGAACAGACCATTGGAAAGAAAACAAAAATATCTGGATGGAGAATGAATAAATGCTGGGAGTAGAAAAATGGCATTGTTGTCATGGATGGATCCTGGAAAAACGTTTCAGGAGGAAAGATGTGGAACGGTTTACTTCGTTTACTGCAGACTTCACTTGGTACTCTGTCGGACGAGCGAGCTGAAAGATAAGCTATAAACGGGGCACACAACAAATAAATATTTCACAGATTAATGATAACACATAATTATAGACATACGTTCAATGAGAACTTTCACTAAATTATTTATTAAAAAATCTACTGATAGTATGCTTCTTGTAGTAGTGAACCTTCTCAAACTGAACGTACATCTGTATAATGTTTGTAAAATAAATAAAATGTAAGTATTCTGACCTCATGTTGATGAGATACTGTGCAAGGGCCACAGCATCGGGATTTCCAGTGATGGTGATTGTACGATCAGTTGCTCCACCTTCCCTCTCTTCACAGTTGGATATACGGATCATAGCGCCAGAGATCTGTCTTATTTCTGCAATCTTGGTGCCTCCCTAAACACAATGAAAACCGAATATTTTAAAATCGCATGTATACATGCAAACATTGAATTTTTTCCCTGCCGGGAAGTCAATCATATTTTTGCCAAACTTTATGCGTCAAGAGACCAAGCCCCCAAGTCAAATTGAAAACGCTGTTCGTTTTCGCCAAGCGCTAATTTTTTTTGTATGGGATTTGACGTTTGTTGTAGAATTTTTTTCTACAATAACAAACAACAAACGTCAAATCCCATACAAAAAAAATTAGCGCTTGGCGAAAACGAACAGCGTTTTCAATTTGACTTGGGGGCCAAGTCCCTCCTTATGTAGAAGGACCGCCGTAGATTTTATTGTTTATAAATCAATTTTTCAATAGATGGCGTAGAAAGAAGTTTCATTGTCATTCCATAGATGGGGATGCTGTAATCAGCTTTTGTTGAAGTGTTTGAAATTTATCATTCAATATACATAAAATTTTCTAGTTCCCTATAGATAGGCAGTCACAAAACACTATTTGAAAAAAATTAAAAACCCATAGTTTTTTCTGGCAGCCATATTTATAATGGCGGGTGGGCAAATTTTAATGAAAAACGTGGTTTCCGGAAAGTTTAATTGCCAAGCTATATTAAAAGATATCAGAATAATTAAAAAACCATTGTATTCAGCTGGAAATACACTTTATGTATACATTTTTAAAATTATTATATCATGCAAAAGAGACATCAAATTTTTTTCTGTAAAAACTTGGAAAAAAATTATAAATTGTTACTTTTTAAGACCATCTTTTTTTATGAAGGAAATGAGACTCACTAATAAATATGTTGCTTCTGTGTTGAGTACTTACAAAACTACCTGAAGTATGAGTTTTAGTCCTGAGAATGCACTCATTTTTTTTCTAGAGCTTTTCAAAAATGGCAGAAAGCCCGAAAATGTCAATTTTCTCAAGTCAATATTTTGTATTTGTCTATGTTTCTACCAATTTTCAGCGTTCTAGCTTTTATGGTTTCTGAGATATATGGAAAAATAAACCAAAATATCAAAAGTTGATAACCCCTGACTAAAACAAAAATTCACAATTCTGAGTATAAAAGTTTTGTAGGCCTATAACTGTTTATATGTTCTGAAATTTTGGGGTCTGTAAATTGAGTGGATCAAAAGTTATTAGGGGGGGAGAATCCAAATTCATTGTTTCTAAAAAATTCCAGGGTTTCTCAAACATTTTTTATTAAGAAAAATATTTTTTTTATGATGAATTTATGAGTTTAACTACCTATATTTCCATTTTTTTTTAAAATATCCAAATAAGCCTAAACACCCCAATTAGATAATTTAATTTTCTATAAAAAATATTCATATTGTAGAAGTACATCTCAATTTTTTTTTAACAATTTTTATAAAAATTGAATTTAGTGACGACATTGCTTCATACAATTTGTATGGCAGTCGCATATACAAAATATGTAAGAATACTTAATAGTTTGATACTTAATCTCCAAACATACATACAGAACCATCATGATGTTTTCATATTCCGGGTAGGAAAAGAGGACTGACCTCCATACTGTCCTATCTTGACATACATACCAACATTGTGTTAAAATTTACAAAATAATTTGGATTTATGGGTTTATAGTTTGGTACTTAAGTATTCTTCAACTATACATATTATCGCTATCGACAGTTGGATCTCATGTGTTACATGCAACTAGTTGATAACTAATTGTATGTAATGATTTAAACGTCATTATACCAATGCCCACTGTAACAATTTGAGCCCTCGTTTGATAACTTGATACTGCACGAGCGTTTAGAAGGGTGGCGTTTTTACTCAAAATTCACTGCTCTATAACTCTTAATGTAGTTAAGTATCAGTGACAATTTTTTTGTGAGATATTCCTATGTGTATGAATAATATTCTGTAAAATTTTCGCTTGCTTTCATTCAGTCCCTTTTTTGTTATTGGAATATGAAAACATCATGATGTATGTTTGGAGATTAAGTATCAAACTATTAAGTATTCTTACATATTTTGTATATGCGACTGCCATACAAATTGTATGAAGCAATGTCGTCACTAAATTCAATTTTTATAAAAATTGTTAAAAAAAAAATTGAGATGTACTTCTACAATATTAATATTTTATATTTAAAATTAAATTATCTAATTGGGGTGTTTAGGCTTATTTGGATATTTTTAAAAAAATTGGAAATATAGGTAGTTAAACTCATAAATTTATCATAAAAAAAATATTTTTCTTAATAAAAAATGTTTGAGAAACCCTGGAATTTTTTAGAAACAACGAATTTGGATTCTCCCCCCTAATAACTTTTGATCCACTCAATTGACAAGACCCCAAAATTTCAGAACATATAAACAGTTATAGGCCTACAAAACATTTATACTCAGAATTGTGAATTTTTGTTTTAGTCAGGGGTTATCAACTTTTGATATTTTGGTTTATTTTTCCATATATCTCAGAAACCATAAAAGCTAGAACGCTGAAAATTGGTAGAAACATAGACAAATACAAAATATTGATTTGAGAAAATTGACATTTTCGGGCTTTCGGCCATTTTTGAAAAGCTCTAGAAAAAAAATGAGTGCATTCTCAGGACTAAAACTTATACTTCAGTTAGTTTTGTAAGTACTCAACACAGAAGCAACATATTTATTAGTGAGTCTCATTTCCTTCATAAAAAAAGATGGTCTTAAAAAGTCTCTTTTGCATGATATAATAATTTTAAAAATGTATAAATAAAGTGTATTTCCAGCTGAATACAATGGTTTTTGAATTATTCTGATATCTTTTAAAATAGCTTGGCAATTAAACTTTCCGGAAACCACGTTTTTCATTAAAATTTGCCCACCCGCCATTATAAATATGGCCGCCAGAAAAAAACTATGGGTTTTTAATTTTTTTCAAATAGTGTTTTGTGACTGCCTATCTATAGGGAACACATGGTAAAAAATCCAGAGAAATCAAAAATGCTGAGCACAAATTTTATCAATATTGGGTGATTTCAAATGGATTGACCCTACATTAATTTGCTCTGGGGGACGAGTCCCGTAAAAGGTAAAATCAAAACCTTCATGATTACCCATATAATGGATATAATAATCATATAGAGTTCTATAAATGTTAGAACTCCATTAGATAATTATATCCATGATATGGGTAATCATGAGGGCATTGATTTCACTGTTTGACCAGACTCGCCCCCCTGGATTCTTTCGATGATTTTGAAATTTTTAAAATAACTTACCTTTCCAATAATGCATCCAATTAGTTCATTGGGTACAGACATTTCATGAGACTGCTGGTTGGAAGGGGGCTGATTACGATTCTGTGAGGTACGGAGTTGGGAACCAGCTAGAGCTGCCAGAGCTGCTGAAATATTCACAACATTTGAGATGTCTTTATTAAACGACAAGTAAAATAAAAAATTACATTACCTGTAAATTGAATTTTTGTATCGGGCAACAATAATCAAAAATGCAACAAATCGCAACAAACTTTTATGATATTTGAAAATTTAAAAAAAAAATATAGTATTGCTTATCAAACAACCAACATGTACTATCTGAAATATTTATTTAAACCTGGCCCAGTGAAAAGTTGTTAAATTAGTTTTACAGATCAAATTAAAAACTATGTTTCCACCGGCAATCAAACCCCGAAGACAAACTGAACTAAATCCAACCTGCAGGGTTGAGACCAGCGGTGTTGTTTGGAGTCAAACATTATCACAGTGATATATAGAAGTATTACAAGTGATTAACCAACCTGCTGGGTTGAGACCACCGGTGTTGTTTGGAGTCAAACCTCCCAAGCCGAGAGCTGCTAATCCTGCTAATGGATTTTTGGCCAAAGCACCCATCTGAAAAAACAAGCATAATTAGTAAAAATAATATTCAATACACTGTGATTACATAAGTTTTTACCTTGCTTGATGTGTCAAATACAAAATATTTAAACATAATTATAGTCAAATTGTTTATAAGGGACAAAATTTTGTTAAATAATTTCCAATGAACCTAAAAAGAAATAATAAAAATAAGCAATTGATTTGACAAATTTAAAATATTCTGAAATTAATACAAGAGATAAAGTTCATCAAGCTAGATATAAACCATCCGAGGGCATGAATTTGATCCTGACGGCAAGATTTCCTCTGGCACGGCTGGGATAGGAGAGTATCTGAGCTGGAAAAAGGTAAAGTGATGATGAAGTGTATGTTGTAAGGTAATAACCACCGCAGACCGCTTCAATAAACATCCACACACATCGATTGCATCCTTTAGACTGAGCTAGGAGAGATCTCAGGATCGCTTCCCATCATCGGACAGACATTATCTGGATAAATGGAATAAGAAACAGGGTAGGACAACTATGTTTGTGGATGCTTATAGAGCCAGTTTTATAATTTTCACAGGGAGCGAGAGAGTGAGTTTATAAACGAGTGGTGCTGCCCCGTGCAGATTTGATTCAAAACAAAAAAGAAAGAATACAAAATGTGGATTATTATTATTATTATGTATTAGCAGACTGTTTACAGTATACACAATACCAATAAAGATACAAAAAAATAAATAAGACGAGTTTGTGCATATACTGTCGTCGCAAAGCCATGCACTCTTCTCCCGATTAATTGAGTCAACATCAGCTAACTATAATTACAGAATAACGAAGGAAATGTAAGGCAAGGCATTGTGGCTTCGAGGGGAAACTGGATGCATCGTAAAGGATTACAACTCTTTGCGTGGATCCCGTATCGTGACAAATTATCAGACACTATTTCTTGTATAGTTGTAACATCGCCACGCAAAAAGTATTATGGCAGTGCCAGAAGAAACAAATTATTAAGCTGCATAGTAATACATTTACTGGTTTGCAATTGAAATTGCATCAAATCAAATAATAAGAAATCATATTTCATTTAGACTACGGTTATATAGAAAATATCTACTGCCAATTGATAAGCGGGGGAAATCCAAAATAAACCATTCGTGTTTTGGAGGAAATTTCAAATTATTTGTTAATGTTAATCTTAAATTTAATTCAGAAATAAATGCATTCAACTAACTAATGAAGCTGGGTTCGGGTGATGACATTATTTATAAACAGGATGGGAGAAATGCACATTTAATACAAGTAATAAATAAATACATATCAAGCATTATTTTGAAAATTACGTTAGTAAAAAGTATATTTTTTAGGAAGATAAATACATATACTACAATTTCATTTGGATAAAAGTTACTACATGTTTTATTCTAAACTCTTTTTATATTATACATTTTTATAAAGGATGTTGCAGCTAAAAACAATAATAGGTATAATAATAGAAATTGTGATGACAGAAATGATAAATTAACAAAACTTGGTCAGATAATATAATCAATCACAAGGAACAAATATGAAATTCTAAGATATAATTTGACACAAATACGCCAATAAAGAACAATTTTTCTAATTGAATCAACATGCAATCCTTGATAATTTCAGAAGTAACAAAATGCACAAAAAACAATATATTATTGTACATTTACTGTTTTATGGAACGGAATTATATTATTACTTAGCAATATAATATTTATTAATTTATTTCAACACAAAGAAAGTCCTTCAAAAGCAATGGATGACTTATTGCAATAAAAATAATTATGATTCAAAACTTTTTGGAAATTTTAATAAAAATAGTATTGAAAAGAAACAGAAAATAATACCAGAATATTTATTTACGAATAAAAGTATTCAATTTTGCACAATATTTTAAAACCAAGCACTGCTAAGTAAGATAGATAAATCCATTATTCATTTTATACATACATACCTTGGAGGAATAAAGGATGGAGGCGCCTTCAGTACATTAAAAATGCAATCAAATTCCCTCATTTTGGAGTTTAGTCACAAGTTACAGTATTGACAACAAAATATGTTATCCGAGCAAACTAGCGCGAACTTCATTCTTATTGTTTGCAACGCAAAATATTTCGTAAACATCTCGTTTTTTAACCTAAAAATATTATTGCTTCCAAAAATCGTTTTTTCTCGTTTTTCTAACTAATTATTGCAAAGAAAATGTCGAAAAGATCTTGTGTGGTGAAATGTAGGAATAAAGGACACGGTATATCTTTTCACTCGTAAGTATTGAAACTAACCTACTATATTTAACAATATTTAACGTAATATTGCGTGTCCAACTGGCCATGGTTAAATTATAATTGTATAGTTATTTTTTTGAATGATTCGTATGATAATGATTTAATATTAAGAACGATATAATTATTTGTAATAGTTTCTTAAAATTTTACTTTTTTTTATTTCATTGGTTTTGTAAATTGTGGATAAGACCGTAATCCGCCATTATATTGTAATATGTTTCGGGCACAATTTGAGAAAAAACATAATTTGTATTCACTGTTAATGCTTTTTCAATCATTTTGTCACATATTTGTAATGTTTTTATATTGTCACCAAATATTTTATTAATGATTTAAGATAATTGAGCATGTCAATCACATCACATATATCCGCTGCGGGCCAATGGCCGCCATATTTCATTCGACCGTAGAGTTGGGCATTGGACATGAATTTATTTTCAATATTTATTTTCTAATAATTTTTCTGCAAATTCAAAATTTTATTTGTTTATTTATTTAAATCCACATTAACCATAGTGCAACATAGTACAATTAATTTATGAAAAATAGACAATTTAGAATATATTATGTTGGCTCTGACAAAATGAATACCTATAAGTTACTGGCGTTATTATTTTATATTTCTTGTGAAACGTGATTTCATGTGATTAAAATAATCTTATACGTACTTTATTTATTAGTTTTATTTTATCTGACATCTTTAAGTAATACACAATATTGTGAATGTTTTTATTTTATATTTATAATGTGTTTAATTTATTTATGTAAATGGACGTGAACAACAAGTGTATTTTTTACAGATTTCCAAAAAATCCAGCTCTTAGAGCTTTGTGGATTGCTGCTGTCAATCGTCCTCCAAATTGGCAACCATCTTCAAGTACAGTCATTTGTTCAAAGCATTTCAGAGATGATGAAATTGACCGAAGTGGTTATAAAAGTAAAATTAAGAATAATGCTGTCCCTTCAATTTTCTCTCAATTAGATACTGTTTGTCCTGAAGTAAGTTGATAGTTTTTTTCTGACTTAGTACTTATCATATTATGTGTTGATTAAATATTACTTATTTGTTCTGTTTCGGACTTTTTTGTAAATTTTATATACCTACAAGTTTTTAAATATCCTTACCTATATACTTATTGAATCATTATTTTGATATACGTTAATAAATTTTATAACTAACACACTAGCGGACATTCTTTATTTACATTGAATCTTTTTTTTTCAGATAACTTCACCCATCCTTCTTGAACCTTCGGTGCCTAGTTGTTCATCATCAAATCCAACATTGCCTGAAAATGATATTTCTATGCAGGACACTCCAAGAAAAATACGTTTAAAGAGAGAGCTGTTTCGTTCATACATACTTGATAAAAATCGAAAAAAGAAAATCAAGGCATTACAAAATAAAGTATGGAGAAAATGTAAACAAGTCACTAATTTGAAAAATATAGAACCGATGGATTTTTTTTAATAAAGCTTGGTATCTAAAAAAATATGCATTTTTTAATATATATCCCCTTTTCTGTAAATCATTTAAAGTTGCTAAGACCACCATAACATCTGATTTCCGCCAGGAGAAATTAATCAAAAATAATTAATCATATAAATCATGAAGATATGATACTAATAATTTTTGTATTTAAAAAAACATTTAAATTAGTAAACTATCAAGTTGTAAACACGACAAAATGACATCTAATTAATTTCAGAAAAAAATATCAATTATAATTTAGTATGTAATAATCATTGTCTTATCATACATTAATGTGTCAAACAATAAATGATGAATTTTTTTGCTCTACTGTAAAATTGCCGATTTTGACATAGTAAGGTTTCAAACGAATTCATGGACAGGCAGACTGACATGAATTTAGCCGTGCACAAACATGTGCAAAACCAATCTTACGAGGTCTACTTTATTTATATGCAGATGAATGATCCTAATTATTTAATAATCAAAGTTAAATATATGAGACATTTTTTGTAGAAAATGACATTTATTATAATATGCTTTATCATAATTGTTAATTGTTGTTCATTTATCATAATTGTAAATTGAAAAAGATTTATGCTTGTTCATTTATCATATTTGTAAATTGAAAAATATTCAATTTTAAAATAATATTTGTCTGAATTGAGCCCATCTCTAACTTCAGGGTCATTTGCTTACTTCAATATTGCCACTAAAAAAAAATTGCCATTAGATAAAAAAAGTACTTATTTTATACTTATTGTTGTCAGTACTGTAACTTGTGACTAAACTCCAAAATGAGGGAATTTGATTGCATTTTTACTCTAAAGATAATAAGGTATGGGCGGCCCCTTGATACATACAATATTTGAAAATATAAATGCTTATAATTATAAAAATGACATTTTCAGGGGAACAGTCACCTAAAAAACTACGGGGTCACTATGGACATTGTAATTCATTCTTAACCAGGGTAGGTGGTTAACAGAGCGTGTGGGGAGACAGGGGTCACAGTCTGTACCAATACATCAAAGCAAGGGTCACTGTCTGTACGGATACATATCTAGGGCTGGGTCAGTCTGTACCAATACATCTATGGGGGGGAGGGGGTCACAAATCCGTACCAACACATCTATGGGGTTAAACGGGCAGGGGCAGCACAAATTTACATTAGACAACGGGGATCTGGGGCAGCACCAAGCCTTCTTCTTTGTCATCCAAAATTCACAACGCATTGCCACGAAAAAAAAAAACAAAGAACTAGAAATTTAAAACTTTTTTAATATGAAAATAGTTGTCGCAAAGTATCTTGAAAACTGACATGGGTGCGCAGAAGTCAAATTTGGCATTTACTTATTTGGTTAGGTTGTGTGTGTTCAAACTGACTGAAAAATTTCAAGATTCCTGGCAATATCAATATTGTCAAGTCATTTTTACAAAACTCATTAAAATATTTGTGTGATTTCCATTTTTTTCTCAGTTGTAAAGGCACAAGAGTAAGAATATTGAATTTACTTTGATTTTAACAATATAAGCTCTCAAAATTAAGGACATTATTTGAAACTAGTTTGCAACATTTACTAGTAATCACATATAAGTCAAAGAGTAAAATCACAATGTCAAATTAGAAAATCGCAACAGATGAATTTACTGACAAGGAATGAAAGATGTCTTCTAGTATGGGCTGTACAGAGGATGCCAAATCTAATTGACAAAATATGTAATAATATGGCAATGCGTTGCGAAATATAATATACAAAAAAAATTTATATAATGAGCTCTCTCCCAGATGGTAGGTGTAAGGTGTGAGTAAGTTTAAATAAATAAAATAAGAATGAACGTTGTCTGTTTGTTGCGGTGGTTGAGTTTGTGTGTATGTGACTCACAGCTGCGACATGTTCCTGGTGGTATGGCGACGGCTGCTGCTGCTGCATTGGGTGGTGGTGGTGGTGTGTGAGGTGGTGGTGGTGGGGGGGCGGCAGCAGTAGGTGAGGTGGGGGGGGCAGGGCGGCTGCGGCCAGTAGAGCGGCGGGTGGAGCCCCCCCCTTGGCCAGGGCCTCGGCCGGATGGAGGGCCACGCCGTACATCCCGCCTCCCATACCCTTTTCACCCACACAATGCGACCGCCATTTTTTATTTTTTTTAATTCACACGGGCACGCACCACGTACGACACACATATAGACACGCACAGGGCATGACTGATAAATAATGCATTTTTTTTCTTATTGGTACGGTGACCATATTATATTCAGGAAAATAAAGGACATATCAAAGAAATTAAATCATAAGTTACGAAGGAAGTAGTAAAAATTAAAAGATGGAGTAATGAAGTAAAGGACAGTCCTCTTAAATAAAGAAAATATGGTCACTGTATATAATATTGTACAAACATAAAATAATGTCTAACATACAGACCATTATTTGGTTTCTTTTATATATTTTTTTTTAATGAAAATTATTTTAGTGAATAAAGTTTTACACATCTTTCAGAGTAAGAAAGAAAAAATGGGATCAATATTATATAAATAAATTAATAAATTTACATAGATACAATATACATTCAACACACAATCAATCTGTAATACCCTGTAATTGTCTGTAATATTATAAACTAACAGAAAATGTTTAAGAACAATTTATATCATAGAATAAGTATTATATTAAAAAACTCATTAAGAACATTCAAAGATATTAAATGTACCTTATGCTCAAAATATGGGCTTCTGGATATTCATTACAAATGTTGCAGAATGATACTTATGTTAGAAATAAAAAAATATCATTATCGGTAGGTAATTTGGATTTTCGATATTAATAACCCTACAATATTAATAGCATTATCTCTTGAAATAAATTGTATGCAAACAGAAAGAATAAAATACATTTGAAAAAGGGTTATAAAGAAAATAAGTAGATTATACATCTATAATTAAAATTATAGTCATGAAATCGTTAAAATTTTTAATATACCTACTTGTGATAAAAAGTTACGTTATTTTAAAAATGCTTTTAGAGAATCTCCAATGAGATAAAAAAATTATAAACATTTAACACGTTTCAAAATATAATAGTACAAATTAACACATGTGAATATGAAATTAAAAATATTTTGATAAATCATTGAATTTGTGTGAAGTTATCAATGATAATAATACACACACATTATGTCCTATTCTGATTCGTCTAAATTTATCCCTCTGAATTTTAGTATATTAGAAAGGTATAAAAGTTGACTGCATTTATACAGGACTTATTACGTCACACTGCATGGAAAAAGTCCTTTTACTCACGGTCGCCCGTTGATTATAGACGTTTTCATACTCTAAAACGAATCGGAGCAGGACATAATTGTGCCTAATGAGAATGGATAGAATGTACTGAACACCATACACTCTTATCCTGGCAGACACTCCCTAATTCATGATTAATAAGTCTTCTAATGTCATCTTTCTATATTTCAATCCATTATCGTGGTATGGGTTGTGATATATCTTTTTGATAAATATTATTTCCATTTGATTACACCCATATATCTACATTTGTCAACCAAACACCATTTTCTCATTGGTCGTAATCCTACTAATCTATCAACCCAATTAAGACAAGTAGGAAAAAGTGCGTGAATTACCTACGGACGGACAGTATTTAGCGATGTACATAGTATTTTTTTTTCTCATTTTAATTGAATATAATAACGGTTAAAAAATCTAACAATGTAGTTAGATCATTAAAAAGCTCAAAGATAAACAAAATATCACATTTACTCAAAGAAATTGAACAATTCATAAGATAAATGAAGAATTATGTTATTATGGTTATCTACAAACAAAAAAGGTCATGGCATTATCGATATGTCATATGATCCTTCCGGTATTTGATGTAGATTAAGGAAAATGTGCCGATTGTGTATTGATAAGGATCAAATTCAAAGCAGAATGTTCCGTGCAATAAAACAAAATGAATCTGCGCAATATCCCTCTTTCCTACGCACATGCATATTAGATTTGGAGAGTTTAAATTTGGCCGATGATTTTCGATGAATTACAATGGTTTAAGTTCTTATTAAATAATTCAACAATTGTTTTGCTGATACACCGACAGATGACTTGAAATAAAATATATGTATGGGAGAAATATTCATAGAATTTTTGTCTCAATCAAGTACGGATTTACTGAGATATGAAGGTTCAAAATTCGGTATAGCATGAGGGTATGTATATATGACGCTCGGTGTTTAGGGAAGCGGCCGGTTGACTCACACCATGTCCAATATTTGACTTAATTTATACATATAATCAACAAGAAAAAATAAAACCAATTCATGAAAATAATAATTATTGTGTGAAATTAAATTTTATTATATGAAAAGTAAGTAAACTGAAAACAAGCATATTAAAAATAAATAATGCAAGCTTTTGATGAATTTCAATGAATGAATTTAATAATGAGGTTAGGTGAAATTCTGATACCATCACTAAATAAATATTCAACACTTAAAGCCAAATGAAAAAAAATATATAGATATATAAAAGTAGTGAATTAATGCTATAAATATAATATTTGCATTATAATCATGGTTATCCTCCGAAGAAGAGATGAGATTACTATATCGTACCATTTATGATTCATTTGTAGGATATATATGTATAATCTTGCTGTTAATTTCATAATAATGTGTCAACATTCAGACTACACAAGAAAGATTTGTCTATAATAATAGATATATATTAACTCGACAATTTTCCTCACATGAGGAAAGTTAGTTGTCAGAAACTATACCTTTGAAAGGCCCGCATCAGTAATTGACCAGTGAACGAATATATCACAGGCTAATCTATTTATCAAATTTTATATTTAAACTAAGCACTAAGTACCTTTTTGAAAAGATTGTTTGATAAATAAACCAGATGCAAGTTAAGTCCTTTTCTGCAAGTATTTATATAATTTCATTGCCTTTAATACTTTGAACACAAAATTTATGATTGTTAATAACACATCTCATCTCCACTTTGGCGAAGGATCTAGAGTACTCAGGTGAGGTCTAGATGTTTCATAAACGGACTCTGAATAATCTATTTTAATATCTTAGCCCTCAGATCTCATAATCTATAAATCATTAGGCAGCTTTATTTGGGAATAATAACAGTTACGCACAATACCAAATAACTGGTATTGAGATCCACGGATAAAATGGATGACTATTTTGCTATCCAAAATAATCGCCCTCACATCATATTTGTCATCATAGGGCTGGTGTGATTGTTGTGATATGAAAGGTGTATTGAATTATTGGTACATACGTCTTGTGCGGGAACTGCGTAGTTTCCTTGAATTGTGTAAGCTTGGCCTCCAGCTAGTATCACAGGACCACCTACTGGAGGTTTGGGCCTGTAGGGAATGGTGGCACCTTTGGGTGGACTCTAAAATTAAGAACATCAAAAAAGATTATAAACAGAAACAAAATATACATATCATATCTGTATCAACTAGTGATTATTTAAAAAAACGACATGATTACAAAAACAAGAGTTGATCTTGGTGCTGGGATGAGGATGCCCAACTTTCTCTTCATGTCTTTAGTGGCTTTCTCGCATGTAGCTGGACCTCTGGAATTCCACACTTTGCAATTTCCATCCTCTCCACATGTTCGATTCAACTTACCAAAAGATTTACTAACAAAAATTAAAATCCCTTTTTATGTCGAAAATAAAATCTCTGTAATGATTTTTTTAAGTTTGATATTATTCAAAACATCTTCAATATTTAAAATGCTGACAATAAAACATTAATTTTTATTATAAGTGTTATGAATTACCTCCAACATAACGCAGCAAATATGATAAATGCACTGCGTTATTGCGTCTGAAGTTCCACTTATTGTCACAGCACGTTCAGTTGAGTTTGGCAGCATATCACCGGCCACCTGAAAAACACAACATTTCACACATCATTAAAAACAAACTCAAAGCGACAGTATAATAAAAACTAATAGTATTACGACGTATCGCCTCAGATCTCATAATCTCAATAATCACTAAGCAGCTTCATCCGAGAAATTGTGAACCAGCTAAGAAATGAATAATACACATTATCCATGGCCCGTATTGAACATTGCGGGCAGCTTGTTACAATATCTGCAGATGCCCGCTTTCCGTGTATATTTGTCATCATCGGGGAACTTAATTAGACTAGACAAGTTGGTGAGCGCTGGGCCCCAAAAATCTTTAAATGGAGACCACGGACAAATAGAAGAGGCATCGGCGGGCCCCAAAAAAGATGGACTGATGATATTGTCAGGACGGCAGGGAGAAAATGGATGCTGGTGGCATCAAATAAACAAAGACGGAAGTAAATGAAAGAGACCTATCTCCAGCTGTGGAGGGAAGAAGGCTGATAAAGAAGAAATCAACTTTATTAGTTTTATTAATAAATGTTTCCTATCGAAAGTGTCTATAACTGTAAAAATGCTTCTCATTATATATTTAGAAAGTTATCTTGACACCTTATCATGCATTCAACTCTCATTATTTTTGTTGCGTAAATGTTGCGGGTGAAATTAGATATCATTTGCGATATCAAACATGGTGCGAAAAAAGTTGAAATTTAAAAAATACAGGATATCCTCTTCAACATTTTATCTACGTTTAGAAAAAAAAATGTATTTAACAGCTTTTGAATAAAATGTCGATGAAATTTAGAAAATGAAGCATTAATTAAATGGTTTTCAGTCAAAGAAGGATTTGCCGACAACTGAAACTAAAGGTGCTGTAGATTTAATAAGCAGTTTTTAGCATAGATTTTTTTAAAGTAATAATATAGGTAGACCTCTTGGCATATATCTCATATCCTAATTAAGTATCTAACTTTATAACCAAGTTTGACTTAATGTGGCTACTTTCTATAATAATTATGTAGAATGTATTAAAGAGCATGACTATAAATCTTACACTTAAAAATCCAAATAAAATGTGTGGTATGTTAAATGTGACGGATCGTTTAAATAGTGTAACATAAATTTGACGAATAACTAAGGAAATATACACATCTTCCCACATAATTCAAATGGAATGACACTATGACCTACCACAATTATATACATGGGGTCTGCCAACAGATTATGATAATGTTAAAACTAACCGTGAAACGTTTATCACCGTTATTATGTAAGCAATAAAAGTAACTGTAGCACTTTGATGTCACATTGTGACAATAATGGGTCACAAAATAATCATAGAGAGAGTTAAAAGTTTTAGTTAAAACTGAAACATATTTCAACTTAAAAGCATGTATATTATTTGTTTACAAATCAAATTATGATGAGATAATTTAAATGTGATAATTACCGTAATGTTGGCCCCCGTGACGTCCCTGATCTCCTTGATCTTGGATCCTCCCTTCCCGATGAGTGATCCACACTGTGAAGCAGGCACAATGAGACGTAGCGTGATGGGAGGACGAGACACGCCGGATCCACCACCTCCACCACCGCCTGAGCTCAAGTCTCCAAACTGAGAGCACCACTAAAATGACAAAAAAAATATTGTTAATATTCTGACTGCTGATCCAAAGGTCCTGGGTTCGATTCTCGGTGGAGATACAGTTTTTCGTTGCGTTTTCAGTCTGGATTGGTGAGACGATTAATATTGTAAGTCTCCAAAATGTGGCAACTTGTTGGGTGGGTGTTAAATTAATATTTGATATAATACCTTGTTAGCTGCCCGAAAAGCAATATTAATAAAATAAAATACATTTACAAATTTCAATTTTAAAGAATATTTCAACTAAGAATTTGAATTTTGTCCAAAAAAGTGTAAGATTAATTTGACAAAATCTCAACATAATTCAATCCATCTGCATTATTGTTTGTTTACATACATAATTATTGCAATTAAAACAAAAATAAGTTAGATTAATTTGACAAAATGTCAATACTTATTACTTATTTTATATTACTTCTCGGGCAACTAACACATACTATGTCAAATATTAATTTTACACGCACCCAATAACAAGTTGCCACATTCTGGAGACTTACAATATTAATCGTTTCACAGACCCAGACTGAAAACACAATTAAAACTGTGTCTCTACCGGAAATCGAACCCGGGACCTTTGGCTCAGGAGTCAGATACCTAACCAACTAAGCTACGAAGGTCGACAATTCAATAATACTTAGAAATTTATTTTAAATTCATTTCCTATACAAATATTGCTTCTCTGGGCTGGAAATACACCACTTGCACAGGGTGTAATGAAGTGTTTATTAGTATTATTATTTAAGCTCTGTTACTGACCTATCAAAATGCTAAAGCCACTCTGAAGAGCTTCGCTTAGTGTAAAACTACATAGGCTTATCTATTTATAAGTGTTAAAAAATGTATTTTATACAATAGTATGTAAATAAAAAAAATATTTGAAATATGAAATCACTACTGATTTTGAACTGACACAAATAATTGAAACGACAAAATATTATTTACATTGTACCTATTGATTGATAAACGATATTGTTGTCTGTACTCGTTGATGATCTAGAAAATTCACATAATTGACTTTCACTTGAAAACCTTACTTCCTAGTGTAGTCTTGACGCACAAAAATGAGTCACTGAACTCCAATTTAGTATGACATCATTGGAATTTGTCCAAAAAATAAACAGTCTGGATATTTATCATCTTGAGACACGTCATAAATCCGACTAAATGAATTGTGCTAAAGTTTTTCACCTTCAGTTAATAATCCCAATGGAGTTGTTTGAAATCTGCAATAGTTTGAAAGAGAACATTCTTTTTTTGATAATTGTCAGCTTGACTAAATCCAAAATGCAAAAGGTTTCAGTTAATGGCATTAATTATGTGTGACCGCGAATGTCGTAGGAAATAGGTAACTTTTTAAAATAACCTACAAAAATGCTCCACAAATATTTATTACTCGACATTGTATTTCTAAATTCAGTCAGTTATTTCTGGATTCGGATAGTCGGTCTTAGTTATTACGAAGGTAAATTATGAAAATATTCTGAAGAGCTCCTTAAATATCCCAGGATGAATTACGATATATTTTTTAGCTTAGTATCAAACATCGGACAGTAAAAAATGGCTCTTAGGTGTTCTAGACATCTGTCTTATTTGACACCAATTACATAGGGTACCTAAATATCTTCTAATTCATAACACCACATTATGAAGCAGAGAGATAAAATTGTCTTAGCAAGTATTCTTAGCTCCATACATACTAGTAGTTTTCTTCTTTCCCATTCATTCATCATAACTTCAACAGTAAATGTATGCAATAAACTAGCAGACCGGACAGGCGTTGTCCTGCACGAACGTTGGCATGCCTGTTATTAGCTGGTTTAACAAACATAAAAATACCACACGCTCCCACACGACATATCTCACAGCGACAGGTATGCGGGTGTGGATTACCTTATAAAAGGAAGTACGACACATGCGTGTATACCCACATATCAGTCTTGTCTCATCTAAAAAAGCAACATTCAGACAGCGCGAGAGTTGAGAAAAACATCAAATTTTAATGGCATAACCAACATTGCATAATATTATGACATATCGAAAGCAATGTTGCCACTATTCAAAATGCATATTCCGTAAATATTTATAACGATTGATATTTGCATTTTTCTTTTATTATATTAATGTATAAAATTCATTTTTGTGAATCTAAACCATTCGGGTACTCACATAAACACACGTTTCATCAAAAACGGTTTAGCCGTTTAGGAGTTCAGTGACATACACACGTACAGAAGAATTATATACAGTGGTACCTCAACATACGAGTGCCCCAACATACGAGTTTTTCGAGATACGAGCCGGCGAGCGAGTGATTTTTTGCTTTGAGTTACGAGCAAAATTCGAGATACGAGTTCGGTTTAGCAGGTCGGCCGGTAGATACAAGAGTTACAGTCACAGCAGCATACGGAGGTTATGCAAGAAATTGGTTTCGAGGAGTCAGAGAAGGAGGAGGTTATTTCTACAAGTGAGGTAAAGGAGATCTTAGGAATGTGGGAGAGAGTTTCACAGTTTGTGGAAAAGAAACACCCAGAAAAAGTTGCAACAGGTCGTGCATCTGATCTTTTTAATGACACTTGCCTAACTCATTTCCGGAACATTCTGAGAGGGAGGAAGAAACAAACCTCCTTGGACATGTTTTTTTCTAAACGGCCTACAGGTGAAAGTGAAAAAAATGTAGCGAAAAAGGCAAAGACCAGTGAGGATATCTAATTTATTTCTTTACATTTTCTTTTTTGTTTTTGTACAGTAAATATTTGTCATTTATAAATACGTTTTTACTATTCAAAACTACGTAACAAAAAAACTGGGTTGACATTTTGGGGGTTGGAACGGATTAATGGTAGTTCAATTGTTTTGTATGGGGAAATTTGCTTCGAGATACGAGTAATTCAAGATACGAGCAAGGTTGCGGGACGAATTAAACTCGTATGTCGAGGTACCACTGTATATAAAGATATGAAAGATTAAAGAAAATATTCAAGTACCAACAGCATGTAATATTTTTAATACCACAGCAAACATAAAACAGTTTGAATCAAAATGTAATAAAAAATATTCCCTTTGGAGTATTCATGCCAATATTAAACATACACATTTTCAATAAATAATTTCAACATAACATATAACTCACATCTTCAAACTTCTTGCAGATGAGGGTAAAGGCCTTGAAGATGGCATTAGTCGGGCCTGTTACTGTGACAATTCTCTCTGGACACGATCCATCTGAAATGTTGATCTTTGCGCCAGACTGAAAAAAAATGACGAAGAATTATTAGATTTGAAAAAAAAACATGAAAAACAAAGCGGTTAACATTCGCAAGTAGGTCAGATGAAAGGAGATTGTAAAACGCATTTATACAAATTACAACAGGCCATTATAAAATAAAGATTTAAAACTGCCTTTGTTTTTAGAAATAAATTTGAATTTAATGTGTTTATACACCAAATATAAAAATCTTTACACAAAAAATAGAAAGATTTGCAATATTTCAAATAAAACTAGTCAGTTTATGTTTAGAGTTCTTTACCTCTTAAATTGAAATACCCTACACATTATTAACATCAAAAGTAGGATTCTTCAGAGGAAATTTATTTACAAATGCGTTAATGAATGAACATACATACACGACTCACACGTGTTGACAAATGTATTTGGTTGAATAAACGCATTAAATTTTCATAATAGATAAGATAAACATGCATTTATGAGCGTACATAACATTATTAAAATGCATTTTTCAAATTTCATAAAACAGATGTGCCCGATATAATAGGACACATGCATAACTACAAAGTTTTTTTTTTGAAGAATAAGTTTAATGGCAAATATTTTAATATTAAAAACATTAACATAAGAAACACAGATACAAAAGAGAAAGGCAATTGTGTTTTCACTGGGTCCACGAATCCAGGCCCACGAGCACAGGTGACCAGAATACCAGCCAGAACAGGCGAGCCACATGGGCTTGCGACCATGTATGCCGGATTAAGAGGCCCCTTTATAACTCAAGTCACGCTCACCACTCACCCACCAACCTCAGACTGATACTCTACTCCCCTGCGCAACCAAATCCAATAGGACGCGGATAATGCTGTTTTTATCACCCTATCCAAAAGTTCTTTTATTTTACCTCTAGGGAGACCTAGGTCCATAAAGTAGGAATATAAAGATTTTGCAGGCAGGCCTCTCGCCCCCACGTCTATTAGCATATATATATTTGTGCTAAAGCCATTTTGAACTAACAGTTCCTTGTACTTGTTTAACTTGTATTGGTGGTCTTTTGGAATATTTGTTTCCCATGGAACAGTCAGCTCCACATAAACAACTATTTTCAATGAAAGAAAATTGTCAAGCCAGGCCTAAGAGATGAGATACAGATCTCCTTTGGAAGGTTATATCTCTCTGTTCTCGTATCCATTAGGATATTCCAGTCGTCTGACTTCCCAATTATTGATACTAATTTCCTTGTTGTAGGTCTGACTTTTTGTCCCGGTTTTACAAATGTTACAACTGACTGTTTCCTTGTGGTTAATCCTTTGATTGCTCTTGCCAACGCAAGGCAAGAAGCTTCTCTCACAATTTCAAGCACCTTATCGTGTCTGTATGAGAACCTTCCCTCCTGTAGTGCTACCCTGCAGCCGGCCAAGATATGTCTAGCCGTGCATGCAGATGTCCCACAGAGGCAGGAACTGTCCTTTCTGGCAATATTCCATCGTTTCAAGTTACTCGGGTCTGGGAGCCTACCCTGTATTGAGTTTAGATAGAGCTTCAGCATTTCAGATGACCATCCATGTATGATCTGTTTCCATCCCAGTGCTGGAGCAATACAAAATTCCCCCAAGGACAACCAATCGTTTTGAACTTCATGTTCAATGCATGAAGTTTATATTCATTGTTTGCATCTTGTGCAATTAAGTCATTCATTTGCTATTTTTCTGTCGTGTTTCTCCCCACCCCCAGACCCGGTGGTTTTTAATACAACCCGCGATGAATTTACTATGGAAATCAACCCTACTTTACAGATTACTTATTTCTTTTTCTTCTCGAGTAATCTCTGTAATTTCCTTCTTTGGTATTAGAACTGTTTTAACTATCCTTATACGAAGAGGCTACGAAGAAATGAATTGAACATTAATAAGTTATTAAATCAATTATGTTGAAAAAATGTACCTCTTCTCTGAATCGTTTCACAATTTCACCCTTCTTTCCGATTATGCTTCCAACTTCCTGCAAACAAAGAAAAAGATTTTTTTTTATATATTGAGACAAAAAGAAAACATAAATGAATATTAGCAAATGAGCATTTCATTGAGGTATTGTCCGATTTGCATGTGTTATTTTTTGGAAACAAATGAAACATTGCAAAAATTGAGTTAAAATAGTTATTTATTTTTTAATTCTGCCTTTTCAGTGGATAACTGCCGTGTATTTTTACATTGTCCTAAGAGCCAAGTTTCAGTGTTATTTTTCAAAAAACTTGAAAATTTGCGTGTTTCGCAAAAAATACCATAATTTACAAATAAAATTACATACTTTTGTCGCAAACGCGAATAATTCTTAATGGGAATTAAATTCATAGATTTTACATATTATGTTGTGTAAGTGAATTTTTAAATTATGTGAGAAGACTATTAAATAAATGTTTCTTATTCAATACATGTCATTCTAGGACCCTTTGATAAACATTACAATATTCTCATTGACAAGGGAAGGTTAGTACTATTCACTACCATAGATTCACAGCCATGTACTAGGCAACTATGGTGAATTAACATTAGGTACATTACAAACAAATAAAATAGCGTAACTTATGAAAGCATATTACACCACATTCCTTTGGTGAGAAACCAAACAAAATTCCTTTCTTCATTTTAAACTGTAGAACATCTTGTCGTACACATGGTAAATAATGCAAACAAAAAATATTCATATGCACATGTTGTATTAATGATTTATGAGTCTGTTTGAACATAATAACTGCTGAATAAAACATGTGTACTAACCGAGATATTATGGATTAACTATACCTAAATTAATACTTATGTTTGAACATGGACACATTGGTAAATTAAGTGACTCTACGACACAATCTTTTGTCATCAGATTAACATTATTTTAATGTACTTATGCAACATTTACTGCCTATGCCCTTTCATTCAGTTCCCTTATCAATTGTATTTTCAAAAAGCATGAGTTAATAACGCCATCTATAAAACAAATATGAAAACTATATAGTCCATGTTATCAAAATATTATCACTGGAATTGTAATATGAATTCAATGTTAATTAATTGAATGCAATTTTAATCAATTAATTAATATGAATGAAATGTTAATTAATTAATTAATATGAATGCAATGTTAATTAATTAATTAAAATGAATGCAATGTTAATTAATTAATTCATATGAATGCAAAGTTAATTAATTAATTAAAATGAATGCAATGTTAATTAATTAATATGAATGCAAAGTTAATTAATTAATTAATATGAATGCAATGTTAATTAATCAATTAATATGAATGCAATGTTAATTAATTAATTAATATGAATGCAATGTTAATTAATCAATTAATATGAATGCAATGTTAATTAATGAACTAATTTGGGATAAATTTCAGTATTTAGTAAAAAAAAATAATTGATGCAAGACCAACAAATATTGTAAAACATCATTCAGTAGTATTACATTGTGAACGAACATGTATTTCACAGCATTATATGTATACGAGGAGCTTACTAAAGAGTAATTAGGAATTTATAATATATTTATTTATTTATTTATTTTATTTTATTTCAATTTACGGTTTGATAACCTTTTACACATACAAGTATAAGTACATAATATATTAAAAACATCAGAATTAAAAAAAAACAAATAAAAACAAACAAATATACAAAATGAAAATAAAAAATGAATAACAATATAAAAAAGGTGAAAACATGTAAAAATATGTAAAAAAATAATGAAAAACATTTAAAAAAAATATGTAAAAAAAACATGCGAGAAACACGATGTATACAAGATAAAACAAATAGAAATCATAGATAAATAGGTGTAATTAGTTAGATAACTGCGACAGGGCAAATACCGTCGTTGGACACGAGTATCAGAGCTCAGAGAATTAATTCAGTCTGCGAAAAAACAATAAGGACGTCTACGCATTGCCGGGTCATACTAATAATAGCCCAGTGTTTTGTTCCTATTGCATTATCACGTCGGTGTAATTTTGTATGCTAAATCACTCAGAGGAGAGGCACTTGGCCCTCCAATGTCGAATCAAATATGCGCCCCGTTCCTGGCAGCCGAATGGAAATAGTCAACGGCAACATACTGCCGCTGCTTGTTGCACAAGAACATCAGTCAATGCACTACAAAAGTGTGTTCCTGCTGAACGTGTCAAAGGCCCTACTAATGATTCATCCAACCCATACAATACAAAATTAAAAAAAAAAACAGAAAGGATTCCGAGAGACAGCGATATATATATATATTTAAACAGCGGACATTTGAATTGAACGAAAATAAAATTCATTTGTTACATTCAATTTGCTTTAGTTATTTGAATACACCCGTTTCGTACCAATCGCTTCCTCTTCATGATGGTGGATGACAAGTCTAATTTCCTCAGGAATTTACAAATTTTGATTGCTTCTAAGGATTGATGACATTAATACAGCCTAATGAGGCATACACATCATACATGAATGAATAATTTAAATAATAGGCGTACATTTTCTGTAAAATTAATATGAATAAAAAAGGGTGAAATGAAAATCTTTCAAGAATGGCAGATTACTTTAAATAACCAAAAACTTATTCCGATCAGAGGAGAAACAATTAATGAATTATATATTTATACAATGTTTTTTCTCTGCTGGAAGTCGAACTTAGGGCACTGACAGAGTAGTGAAAAGACTAACCGCAATGGATAGCAGTTAGAAGTTTATTTTTATATTCATTTTATAAATAAATGACACCAATTGTTAAAAATGACTTAAAATGTGTAAGTATATTGAAACACATGGTTCTTAAGAAAGTGGGGCAGCAGAAATACACATCAGTATGACTTTTTTTAGAATTCAGTGGAAGAATTTGCTCTCTAATTTGCTAGGGACTTCTCTATGTTATATTAATAGCAGAAAAAAATGGAAGAAATGAACATGAAAATAATTCCAAGAGACAGAGTGTGATGGTGTATGTAAGCATAATCTGCTATACATAATAAATAGTGAAAACAAAGAAAAAATGTTGCAAGTGTGTAGATTTAATGTTTTCAGTTTAAGTTCGTTCCAATAAACAAGTTTATCAGAGACAACCGACAACGGTAGTATCATAACGCAGACTAATACGCTTTTAAGTGAGTATAAAATCAATAACGATAACAGTTTTGTGGCAGTTATTTGATGCAGGAGACAAGTGTTTGAATGTTGGACGTCTGCCAGGTCTTACTACAAATTGGCAAACGGCCATCATGACAGTGTAAATCAGCGACACAATAAAACCACTACAGAGTCCATTTTAATTTATGGGGGCCAATATACCGTAACTACTCCTAGCGCCCGCACAGGTGAGACACGTCTGTGGGGGAAATATTATACATCGTGAGACAACAGCTACAGGGTACAAGAAAACCAACAATTTTTAATATATAAATAGTGTTCCTTATTTCGTAATTTTTTTTTACAGGAAATCTTGCAGGGAAACTAGTTATCACTATGTGGAATATACCTAAATTCAACACGCACTCAATAACAAATCACATTCTATAAACTAACAATATCAATCACGACACAAAGCAAGACAACACAATGAAATACTGTGTTTCTCCACTTATTATTGATTCAAGAGACATGTAACTGAGCCGTAAAGACTAACATATTATGACTATTATTATTTAATCACAGATGTTATACACTCGAATATTCTTTTTTAATTGCATATACGCAAACATTGGATTTTTTTCCCTTTCGGGAGTCAAATGATATTTCTTCTACAATATCCCTACTTCGTCTCTATTGAGATGTTGGAAGAAAACGTTTGTCAATAAAAATATGTTATATACTCATTTACCAGTATTGCTTTTTGACGAACATCATCAGAATGTAAGCAATTAAGATCAGAAATTATATTTGAAACCTGAAGTATTAAAAAAAAACTGTCCTTTTAGTATTTGTGTAGTAGTAGTGTATATATTATAGTATTCTATGTTTCTGCTGTATGTTTCACAAAGGCAAAACAAAATTTAAAAAGTTGAAGTCAATCAGTCTTACTTATTAGATTTCGTTAATAGCTTACTAAACGCGCAACTAGATAAGTACGACTAAAATAGTTTAGATCGGTAATTAAAAATCTTACTTATAAACGTATACTAAAGATATGACAAACTAGTTCACCAAATTGTTTACGAACACCCTCATTTATTTTTTTCATATGGCCGCATTGGCTTCACAGATGTCAAAAAATAGATAAATACACGTAATTTTTGGATAACTGACATCGAAAAATGAAAACAAACACCGCATTTTGCCGTGTTGAGTCAATTTAAACACGATTGTGATGAAGAATAACAAGGAAAAACGTTATAAGTATTAAATTTTTCTGTCAAGCTCAAATATGTGTCGGATCATATGTGAAAGATCCGCCATTTTGAAATATTTGGTATGACGCGTTAGCCAAGCGTTAAAAAGTTCTCGACCTGTCCTAACTTGACATCTATGAAATAAAGATAGTCATGGTTTATCAGTAAACTTTTTCTTAAGTAAGACGGAATATGTTACAAAACAATATAATTTGATTTTTGTGAAAATATTATTAGTATAAAAATAGTTTTGTCTAGTGTTTAAGTATAAAATAATAATATTTGGCTACATAACAAAAAAAGGTCCCATATGTATATCAAAATGTCCAAGTTGTAGAGCTTTTAAACGATACATTAGTTTCCTTGATATGCCGTGTTGTTACATTATAAAAATAAGTGTGTATCTTACTTAAGATATTGGCAGAGATTCTGCAGGTAAACATGATGAAACATTGTGAATGAACATGAAGCATAACATGTAAAGGAATCAAGAAAACACATGGAACGATGAAAACACAAGAAATAATGTAAAATTCTTCAAGTTGATCAAATGACGATTTGGCAACAAAAACAAAGTCAAGTCATTCAACACACAAACAATTACAGATATCTACTTTTGAAAACACAGATGCATAGTATAAATATTATTTTAAAACACAAGAATATTTCTTTGTTAAATACCTTTTACAATTTCCTTTACTAATCCAGTTTTTCATTTTATTGCAATGAATTATTTAAACTAGCAGTGGTTTTTTATTTTCTTAATTCATGTTTATTCACATTGCTAAGATTACCAATCATATGCTCCTTGTTTTCTTACTTTAATAAATTGGCAAATGGAACTAAGCGCACCATTGTACAATAGAGAGATAATGAATAAATAAACCATTTGAAATAGTAAATACCCCGATGCACAACCTACAAATTAACTTTTGACTTCAAATCTGATTTTAATTCGAACAGGGTCAGAAATGAGGACATAAGGAAAGAATGTAGGATAAAAAAAGATGTTATAAATAGAATGAAAGTGAACACATTGAGATGGTTTGGCCACATGGGGAGAATGAATGAGGAACGCCCGACGAAGAAAATATACATTGCGGACAGGAATGGAATGAGAGGTCGGGGCCGCCCAAGGAAGGGATGGCACGTCCATGTGAACAGTATTTTGAAAGACGGAAATGTTAGAAGCATGGACAACAGACGAACATGTATAAGACGATATATGAATGTTGTCGAGGCGATGAATGTATAATGGATGTCAAGATAGAAGTAAGTGGCGTTCGGTTCTCCCTGCCTACCCCGTAAGGGACATGGCGTGATGGTATGTATGTTTGTATTCGAATTTTTTACTAAGAAACTAAATCCAGGTATGATTAAATCCATAGATTTTTATTATAATGTACTAGATGCAGTACTCAGTGCAAAAAGTGAGTCATGGAATATCGCGCGTTTGACGTATTGGTTGGCAACATATTACAGTTTCCCTTGCATTTCAACACATCCTAGATAACTGTTCTCTAAATCTTAATAAACAAAGTGTTTTTTTCACATTAGTCGTTATTCTCTATAGAAGAACAATGTGGTCAAAAAGGTTGTTTCAAACATACTAGGTACAAATAAAAATTTAATGGGGCAATTAAATGGTGGAGGTATTGAAGTAATAACAGATAATATAAACCCATAAAGTTCACACTTCAATAGATAAAAAATATTGTTTTATTGAGTACTTTGACAGGCATACACTCGGACACCTTATTTTACTAGTTAAGACATTAATTTACTGTGGTCACTTTACACAAAATAAAAAGCCAAATCTACAAATTTTCCATAATACATATACTTCTGTATTAATTTACTCAGTTTTTATGTAAATTATGTACTTATCAGTCAATTAAAACTCAATTCCATTTTAAATTATATTAAAAATTAAACAATATGTTTTATATTCTATGTAGGTATATTTTTTAATTCATGGATAGCCATTTCGCCTTGTTAGGGCATCTTCATGACTATGATGGCGTGTAGTTTCTGTTGGGTTGAGCTTACAGTTTTAAAAAATATACCTAGAATATAAAAAATCTCGTTTTATTTTTAATATAATTAAAACTCAGTCGGCAAAAATCACACAAAGCTTAAGCTATGCAGACCTAAACATATTTCAGTGAGACATGGCAGAATATGTATGTAAGTAGAATAAATGCAGATGACTAAAGGAATCAAAATCAAGAATTATGATTCTTGAGGCGAAAATTGTTAAATCAAGATAGGAGAGTTTGGGGTTTGCTTTTCTTGATTAAATTAGAATCGGAAAATGGCATGTTATTTTGTGTAAGATGTGATAATTCACAAAGGTGAATTATCATATCTTACGAAGAACATATTAAATTACAAATAGCGACCTTAGCTCAGTTGGTTAAATATCTAACTCCCGAGCGAAAGGTCCCGGGTTTGATACCAGGTGGAAACACAGTTTTTAATTTTGTTTTCAGTCTGGACCTGCGCAACGATAAAAATCAAAGCCCCCAGAATGTGGCAACTTGTTATTGGGTGCGTGTTAAATTAATATTTGATGCAGTACCAATTAGTTGCCTGAGAAGCAATACAAAATAAAATAATTACTATCTAGAATCCCATCGCAGATAACGGTGAAGTACACCGCAGGAAGATAATGGCTGTGGGATGTTTACAGTAAGTTGCCAATGTACCATGTGGACTATGATGACAAATTCAGAGAAATATATAAATAGACAGTTATTACAGTAGAACTCAACGTAACTGAGATATATATCTTGGAGATCTCAAACATTGATACGGCATGGCATGTCTTTCTACACTGATAATATTGTACACACAATATATATCTGAACGCACACATATAGTAACTAGTTGCATGTAACACATGAGATCCAACTGTCGATAGCGATAGTATGTATAGTTGAAGAATAAGAATCACTATAAACCCATAAATCCAAATTATTGAAAATTTTAACACATGTTGGTATGTACATATGTCAAGATAAGTATGGAGGTCAGTCCTCTTATCCTACCCGGAATATGAAAACAGCTTGATGGTTCTGTATGTATGTTGGGAGATCAAGTATCAAACTATTAAGTCTTCTTACATATTGTGTATAGGCGACTGCCATACAAATTGTATGAAGCAATGTCATCACTAAATTCATTTTTTATAAAATTGTTAAAAAAAAATTGAGATGTACTTCTACAATCTTAATATTTTTTATAGAAAATTAAACTATCTAGTTGGGGTGTTTCGGCTTTTTTCGATATTTTAAAAAAAAATGGAAATATAGGCAGTTAAACTTATAAATTTATCATAAAAAAAATATTTTTCTTAATAAAAAATGTCTGAGAAACCCTGGAATTTTTTTGAAAATACAAATTTGAGATTTTGTGTTTGTCTATGTTTATACCAATTTTCAGCGTTCTAGCTTTTATGGTTTCTGAGATATATGGAAAAATAAACCGAAATTTCAAAAGTTGATAACCCCTGACTGAAACAAAAATTCACAATTCTGATTATAAAAGTTTTGTAGGCCTATAACTGTTTATATATTCTGAAATTTTGGGCTCTGTAAATTGAGAGGATCAAAAGTTATAAGGGACGGACACACACACACAGACACACAAAACTCACATTAAATGTTCTACTCTAAATTCTGAGTAAATCCATGCATGGGAACATATATGCTGCGAGACCTCCAGTTGGTGTTATTAGCATGCAAAAAGTCCACTACGCCATACAAAATGTACACGCATTTTGGCTTAATAATGTCGATTCATTCAGAGAATTGAATTCTCATGAACGAATCGACAGTTGGAAAATACTAATAAAATTATATATGAACATCAAATATCCTTATTTATTTAAGGCATAAAAAGGCTTTAACAATAAAAATATAACACATATTATTACATTTATTCAAAAACAAATTTGAAAAAAAAAACTAAAAATAAAGTGTATAATAATTCATTTATACCACTCTAGTGAATGCAAGACCATAATTAGATCAGTATGGTCTTGCACTTTTAACTTTTTTTCATTTGACTTTAAAAAATAAAAATAAAAAATAATGAACACTCCCTTGCACCCTGCGCAAGTGGCGAATTTATTGCCGTATGGCAATTTCTTCCAACTAACCAGTGTTTCCAGCTCAGAGAAGCAATATTTGCGTGAGAAATTAATTTAAATAAATTTCTCCTCTGCTGGGAATCGACCCCAGGACGCCCGCACAGAAACCAAACGGCTTACTAACTGTGCCACGGCAGTCAGCTATGGTCTTTAGTAAGTTTTGGATTTGTTATACCTATCAAACTTTTTTTGTTATCTTTATTTAGATAATTATTAGTTATTAGGACAATAATTTGCATCATGCCACACAAAATAGCATGTTTATTGGGGATGTATAAATGGAATAAAATAAAAATGCACAATTGCTTGAACCTTTAAGAATTCTTGATAATAAATATTTCCTTACCGCCTATGTAAGAGGTGAGTCCATTAACAAATGGTAATTTCTTACAACTAACCAGTATTTCCAGCCTTGGCAGACAAGGATTGCGTGATATTTTTTCTTAATAATTTTTTTGTCAGCTGGAGATTAAGTCCAAGAAGCAGGCAGATAAGTCGAAGGACTATTCTATGAAAGTCAACAAACCTTCCCACGAAGACAATGAAAGCCTTCATGGGTCCATTTCCACTTCAGGGTGATATATGATGGTATATGGTCAAGAATGGATTCTACGAAGGAATGTAAAATTTGGTACAATGATTTAAATATTAAAAATTTAATATAATAGATATGGGAACCAAACTGAGAATATAGATTGAATTTGTAATTCAAAACCAACGAATTCAGAAAATAAAAGGACCAAAATACTTATTAATGCATAACGTCAATGTATATAATATGGAGGTGTAATTTGATCTACGTAAATGGATACGTTGGAAAATGTAGAGAAAAGATGATATTATAGGTAATGTTATAGATTTATATGTACCTAGTTGTGGAATGTGTTGACGCGCCAGCTATGTTGTAATACGATACCAGAAGGCACCCCTATCAGTGCATGGCAGCGCGTGCGTGTGCACTAATGATATTATCATTCCAACAGATTATACAAACTCTATGTAACATACTTTGAAAGTAGAGAACTGCAAACACACTATGATTTTTCCTATTCGTATACCTACCATTGTGCCAAGCGCTATTGTATGTTTAAATTCATCGCTTCGACATTCATGCAAGCATACTCTTACAAATTTATTACTAAAATAGAAATGAATGCGGTAGAAATTAATGTATGATAAAATAATAGGAATATAAGATAAGAAGCCGTTTGGCCAAATAGAATGAATTATATTTTTATTGACAAACTTTTTAACATCTCAATAGAGACGAAGTTGGGATAATATAGAAGAACCAGGAACTCGCACCTACAGTACTTATGACCTGTCATCGGCTGGTTTACGTGATCACTTTATGAGCTTGCGCAACGTTCACCAATTATGCCTTCTTATTGAGTTCTCTATAGAGATGTCAAAAAGTTTGTTAATAAAAATACCATTTGACTTCCGAAAGGGAATTAATACAATGTTTGCAAATATGCAATTAAAAAATATTCGATAAAATGAATTATGCGAATCTAACAAATAAATAAATATTTAAAACTGATAACAGTGAGAAAATATGTAGGGGTCAGCAAGAAAAAAGCTTGTACAACCATACGGGTTCTTGCAAGATGGTAATGAAAGTAGTTGTAGAAGAGTTTGTATGAAGTGTTGTCATAAATAGAGCAAAAATGTCTAGTGAATGTGGCATTTGGTCCCAAAACAGGAAAAGGACATGATGGCATGTACATACATAGAAGGACGTTCCATAGGAAAATGTTCAACTAAAAAATTGAACTATTGATAATAATTATACCTAATCAATGTTTTGCAACCCGGAAAACGATAATTTAATTTCATAAACTCTCCCGAGCTAGGATTGAATCTTGTACAACAGTACAGAAGACATGTGACATATCACTGTGCCAAGCGATCAGTGTTGTAAGAAACACCCAATTAATCACCACATCTAAAAAAAATACTTCGACCGACAAGTGAATCCAGAATACATTAAAGACAATTTTCAGCAATTGTTCAATATGTGAAATAACTCGTAGACCACAATATAAACTACCGCATTGAGGACAAGTTTGACTAAGAATATAATGATAATAATAATACGCAAACAGTAAAAATAAAATATTATGTTTTGATCTATTTAAATGATCCAGACCACTTGTACATTCCAAACAGTATTTCAACGGATCTATTTTCTTCCTGCCGGTGTATGACATGATTGATGATTGATCATTCTTCATGGAGAGGTATTTCTGTTGTATCTTCAAAAAAAAAAATATGCAAGAAGAAATAAGTACCTACACAGTGAATGTAACGTAAAAATGTAACCATGGATAATAAAGTAAAAACTCTTACACAATACATTGGTCATAAATACTTAAAACTGATTCACTGATCTATGAGGTTGAATATTGTCTAATGATTGGAAAAAAAACTCACTCTATATGAGGTTGAATATTGTCTAATGATTGGAAAAAAAACTCACTCTATATGAGGTTGAATATTGTCTAATGATTGGAAAAACTCACTAAATTTTTCACAGGTATTTCTAACGCATGACAAATATGCCTACTTGTACCTTTCTATTCTTTAACTGGGTAATAATGATTGGACACAACTCATCAGAAAACAGATAACTATTTTGTCCATATCGAAATACTTTCATTAACTAGTGTAAGTAGGTAAATTTACTTTATGAAACAAGCATACAAGCCCCCCGTTAATTGTTCCAGAGGGGGGAAGGAATCACATAGTATCTTCAACCGAACAATGTAAACCTAATTAGAATTTTTTAATTGTTTTTTTTTTATCTTTGAGCGCTGATCAAATTTGCACAACCTATTTGACGTTTTGTATTGTTTTTGATAATTTGTTCATTTTTCATTCCATGCTAATTTAGATTTCCTTGAAAATAAATTATTTATTTGTATAATATTGATAATAATTTATAAATAAATAATAAAAATATATGAAAAAAAATATTAAAATATATTTAAAAAAATATACCTATTATAATATATTAAATAGGTAAATAAAAAAAATATATTTAAATATATTATTAATATATTATTTATTTAGGTTTCCTTGTAAATATATGGTGTGTCAAAAAAGACAGAAAAATAAGAATCTAAGTGGCAACACTCAATCAAATTTCAATCTGAAAGCAAATTATAATGCGTCTCATTCTAAAATAAGTGTTGGGATTTCAAAAAAATTCAAGTATACAAATTTAAAAATAACCCTTCTTCTTAAGAGGGTGACTGCTGACAACGTACCTATTTTTTCAATTTGAATTTGCATCATTACTACAAAACGAATCATTTTGAAAAAAATAACCTAGTTAGTTTGGATATTAATAAAGAAAATTATACCTTAACTTTTTAATTATGTTCTGTATATTATATTCTTGTAGGAAAATAATAAGCATACCCCGATTATTGACATTTATGTTAAATTTCTAAAAAACTATAAGGTATAGAGTATTATATTTTTTTATAAATTAAAGAAGATCTGGAAAAACACGATGTAACGTTGCATTAATGCATCAGGTTAAGCTAATAAACCAAAAAAACTTTTATTACAATGGTGCTGAATGAAAAATAAATGTTTTTAGGTTTATTTACTAAACCTGAAGCATTAATGCAACGTCACATCATATTATTTTTCTAGATATTATTGTCTTCTGTAATTTAAAAAAAAAATATGTTGAACTACGCCTTATATTTTATTAAAAATATAAGATAAACGTTGAAAATCGGGGTATGCCATTATTTTTTTACAAGAATTTATACAGAACAGTATCAAAAAATAAAGATATATTTTCCTTTATTAATACCCAAACTATCAAAATTATTTTTTTCAAAACGATTTGATAAGAAATAATGATGGTATATCAAATTGAAAAATAGGTACGTTGGCAGCAGTCCCCCGTTAAAGGCAAAATTATAAATTTATGCCTAAATTTTGTCTCTGAGGGGGTTCTGTATTTTGTGAAAGAGCTATGGCTTGTGGATTGAAACTATGTTTTATTATGTTTATGTAATAAAATTACATTTACAATTATAAACTTCCACTGTGTTAATGATATAACTTTGAAATGGATAATCATAAAGGAAGGACTTGACGTGATTGTAAAACACATTAGGAAACAAAACCTGTGACAGACTTGTAGACACGTACAAGACTAATGTGCTATACATGATGCATTATAAAGTTTCAATTTGTAATTGCTCTGTTTATGTCGGCAGAGATGTGACAGACAAAGGCATTATTCACTCCAGCCATAGAACCTCTCCTTGACTTGGTTGGCTCACCGGCTGTCTATCATATTCTTTAGAAAACTTTTCAAATTACTGCGGAGCTTTATTTATGAATTTCTTTCCCAAGTTTGTAATCTTGACATTCACTTCAAAATTCTCCCAAGTCATCTATTAATGAAGATTTGGAGGAAACATTATTTAGACAGATCCAAACACAGTTTAAAATTTAATATTGCGTACTTGTGGGTATTACAAGTTTTGTTATTTTCTAAATCGTTTTAAAATAATCTTGATATTTTTTTGACAAACTTTTTACCATCTCAATGGAGGCGAAGTTGGAATATTATAGAAGAACCAGGAACTCAAGGCACCTACAGGGCTTACGACCTGTCATCGGCTGGTTTACGTGATCACTTTATGCGCTTGTGCAACATTCACCATTTATGTTTTCTTATTGAGTTCCCTTATCAATGCAAATTTTGAAAGTTCAATATATTTGAATAATAGTAACTAATCACCTGAAAATAGAACATTATTACTATTGGCATCTATGATGAAACAATGAACCAGCCGATGACAGGTCCAACTTAATCTCTATTGAGATGTTAAAAGTTTGTCAGAAAAAAATATCATATGACTCACGATTGGGAAAAAAATCCAATATTAGCGTATATGCAATTATTTGAAAATATTTGACTTAAAATTATCATTCTGATTTCCCAGTATCAAACAAATTACTAACAGAATTAAATAATAATTTATTTGTTGAATATATATAAAAAAAACAAAGGTAAGCTTAAAATTTTCTATAATTTCTGAAATCTTAGGCTCTGCGAATCAAGCGGTTCAAAAGTTATAGCCGGGGGGACAACGACTCAGACAGACATACTAAATGTTCTATTTCGAATTCTGAGTAAATCCATGTAGGGAACATATATGCTGCGAAGCCTCTAAGTTGGTGTTTTTTGACTTCAAAGTTGAAAAAACCGTGCAAAAACACTACTGCTGAATACGATTCTCTCACACGGGACTAAGATTGATTCATTAAGAGAAATAAATTCTCTTGAACGAATAGACAGTTGGAATATTTACTAATAAGTGTTAACAATAACAAATAGAAGATTTTCTAATTACTTTTCTTGTTTATTTATCAATTAATCTGTTAGATACTGTAGAAACAATCTCACATACTGCCATCCCACGTTCCTCACGGGTGAATGAATTACACTATCCTGACATGTATTTACTTAAAATATTTTCAAATGTAGGTACCTAATTATATTACAGGCTTACATAATAATATAATACACAAATACAATATCCTGACAAATATAAACAAAACAATAAGAGAAGATTGAAAAACAAATGTTAATTAGATTATTTAGATTTGAAATAATGATGAAGAAATTTTGACAAAATATATACAACAACCACATAAACGAAATATTGCTAAATAGGAAAGAAGACATAATAAGACCTTCATTTAATGACAAGAGGAATGTGGAATTGGGTTCTTAGTATCTGCCTGCTTCAAATAGGGAAACTGCATGATGGTGTATGTATTTGTGATACAATTTAAATTAGTCTTTTCAAGATAAGAACAATAGAAAATTGATAATTACACACACACGCATAAATATAGCAAAGAAATCAAATGAATGTGACAATTATACACAAATCAAAATACAATGCACATTGAGACAATATTTACTATACGGTGAATTGATAAGAACTTGGTTGGAATAGAAAGTATTTAATTGTAGACATACAAATGTCACAATTCAAGTGAAAGTTACTTGATGACATGTTCTATTATAACATCCTTAAATACCGACAAGATAAATAATGTCACATTATCTACAGATAAAAACAAAATCATGCTCATTGAACATAGAATAAATTATACTAATTCAATATTGAAACATGCAAAATCATGTATCACACAAAAAAGATAACACAATACAAAATGTCTAATTTCCATTTTTAAAGAAAATATTGCATTCACGTTTGAAGTCCAAAGCAAAATGATAGGTATTTGAAGCTAATAAAAACCGCCGTTTTGAATAATAAAAGCTATTTTGTTGGTAATATGGACACATAAAATGATACTTGATATAAATTTTTAATTTTCGACGCAAATTTTGTACGTGGAGAATAGGGGTACTAGAAAACAATAATAATACATACAATTGAACACAACATTTATAAAAAAAACATACTCGGGAATTCAGTTGGCAAAATAGATAAATCAGAGAATGCGTTGAGGAAAACAAGTGGTCAGTTTTTCGCTATTTTTTTTTATGACTCAAGGTTACAAATGTACAATATCACTAGTCATTTGAATATTACGGCGTCGTTTGTTGGAGAATGCATCAACATAATTGATCAAAGGTATAATAATTGAGATTTAACAATTGAGACAGCGTTAAATTGATTGCAGAACTCTATAATTTTATTGATGAAATAATTCTACGTAATTCTTTAATAAGAGTTTTAATTTATATGTTGAAATTGCCCATAAGTACTATAAAAAGAAATAAATATTACCAATAAGGTATTATTTCTTTTTATTAAATTATTTCAGCTGCTCCACAAAACGGATAAAAACAAGGGTCATTTGCTGTCAAGTAGAATGTATCGTAAATTTACATATTATATGACACATCAATAAACACTAGACCTTGTAGAGAAAGAAGCATTGATGGAAGTTCCGTGATAAAACCACACAACATTGTGGTTATGATAAATAGCTTCCTAAATCAAGCGTTTAATGATAATCGTCATAGAAAATGAAAAGATAAAGGCTGGACTGAATTGCATCGGGCTGTAAACCATAGATAAGCTACTCGGCTAAGATACAATACACACGTACCATCGCTGTGTCCCTTAGGCCAAATGGAATATCATACGCATCTTATACCTAGCACAAATATAATATGCTGCATATTTCAAAATATTTGTATGGTCACATAGACTTACCGGTGACCCCAGTTTCTCCCTTCATCTATATCACGGTCATCATTCATTCTTATAATATAAACTCCTTCATCTTACATTTTTTTATAATGACCCTGACTCAAATTGCAAATGCTGTTCGCTTAAGTGCTATATTTTTTTTAATGGGATTTGATGTTTGTTGATTGTTGTTGTAGAAAAACTTACTATAAACGTAAATTCCCATACAAAAAAAAATAGCATTTTGCCTAAGCGAATAGCGTTTACAATTTGACTCAGGGAGATTGTCAATATTTCTACTGTATTAGTGGTCTTATTTTGACTATATTTATTCTATAATCATGTATCATATTTTATTTGTTTAACCTTACTACCTACGAAATTTCCAGATGGCGATTTCTTCCAACAAAATAGTATTTCCTAACCCAGAGAATCAAAATTTGTGTAAGAAATTAATAGATATATTTTTTATTTGTCTTATGCTGGGAATCGAACCCAGCATGCCAGCACCATATCCGAATGCCCTATCCCTTATGTAACAGTAGTATTTTGAATAAATGTAAAAGTTAACATTTGAAATAAATATTGTATAGTTAAATGAAATAGCTACACAAAGTATGATATTATTTAAAGAAAAGTCATCAGTATATATCCATAGTTAAATGTCAGCTGTCTGTTAATTGCTTTTATCAAAGCAAACTTCATTTTTGTCCATTAAAAACGAGATTAATAAATACTTCTTCAATATAGATACATAAGTATAAACTGGCTTTATTAATTAACATACTCAATACACATGTCCGTATACAAGCAATGAGCTCAAAAATTAACCAGATTACGCGCATGTCTCTGAAAATTCAAATCGTAATTATAATGTCTAAATAGATTATACTAGGGTCTTCGCCCCTGGCCGCTACCATGGCCCAATTCCTAAGTAAGCCGCTTCAATTGATCATTTTTAACGATACTTTTCTACTTTTTCCCCATAAATTTATTTATAAAAAATATTTTAAAAGCGAAAATTAATATGGGGAAAATTATTTCACTGGCAATTCATAGAAGGAAGAAAAAAGATGGAGTACAGTAAATAAATTAAAGATGTAAGCACCATTAAATTTTCATTGAAAGCTCGCTTTAAACAATATTTGTAATATCTAATTAAACTGCCAGTATATATTATTTCAATTGCAGTCACAACATAATTAAATTTGAAAAAATGGTTTAGGTTCTTCATAAATAAAAATGCTTTAATTCGAAAAATTTCAAACGATCAATTGCAATTTGTAAAATTTCTAACCCCCAACACAAAGACGTTGAAAGATTTGTTGAAAAACATATATTATTTATCGCTTCTCAGACAACTTACAGGGACGCACTATGTCAAGTATTAATTTGACATGCACCCAATGACAAATACTTTTTGTAGTCTCACAGATCCAGATCAACACAATTAAAACCTGTCTACACTAGGAATCGAACCTGGGGCCTTACACTCTGGATTCAGATATCTAACCAATGAAGTAAGCCTCAAAGGTTGACAAAAAGATAAAACTTCCTTGCACCCTGCGCAAGTGGCGAGTTTATTGCCGTATGGCAATTTCTTCCAACTAACCAGTGTTTCCACCCCAGAGAAGTAATATTTGCGTGAGCAATGAAGTTAAATAAATTTCTCCTCTGCTGGGAATCAAACCCAGAACGCCCGCACAGAAACCGAACGGCTTACCGACTGTGTCACGGCGGTCGGCAGATAGGTATGTATGTAATATTTGTTGATAAATAAAAATGTATGTTTTTATGAAACAACAGAAAAGACAAAGTATCTTCATAAAATTTTCCTATTACTCTGTGGCACATTTTTACAAATTATAAATACCTAAATAAAAATATATACAAGTATAAGTCTGTCCAGAGGAAAAAGCGGTTAGCTTTGAAAACGTATGACCTAAAATACTCAAACTCGTGGTTAATACAAAGTTATTGTTAGTTATATATTTTTATTTATTTACGAGACTTGTTAAAACTTTGGAAATTCTTCCACACTGAGTTTATTTAAGATTAAAATAATTGTAAATAATAGTGAGTAGGTTATTATTATGCTTTAGAAATTGTATCTTCCAAACACCTACAGTAAAATTATAAAAACCAAAACATCAAAGTGTAAAATATACAGAAATATGATCAAAGCAAAATAATCTATTTTGAATGCATAAAATATTTGGACAGGTGTGTAAAACTGAACAAACATTTAACTCTAGAAACAATAATGTTGAACAACCAACAGGATAATAAAATATTATGCCCATAAACACTATTTTCCTAAAGGATATAAGGATAACAATGTAACCAATCTGATAATCAATTTGATTTAAAGAAATTAATCAATTGCTCATTTTAATACATTATGTAAGTAATGCATAGTAATCGGAAAACAACTCGAGCCCATCATGTGGGTATGCAAATTAAAAATTTGTCTTTTTGCTTGGTCAGTACATGTACAAACCGCCCCCTCCACAGCGAAAATTCTATTAAATTATGTCTATAGTATCTACATTGTTAAAATGATAATAATGTCTGTTCGCAATCTAAATATTCGGTAAATAACAGTCTGTTTACAGCACAAAGTTTTCCATACATGTACAAATAAAACCGATAAATCAGAATGGTTACAAGGCACTTAGATTATTGTTGTTTTATCAAATGGACAGTGAACATTGACTACTTATTTATCAAATAATGAATCTGAAAGAATTATTTATTATTATCAGATGATTTTAGTACAAGTTGTCAATGTCAATGTCCAGATAATAAGTAAAAGCTGGATGTGGGGGTAAAGCATTTAAAGGATAAACAAGGTCTGCGGACAGAAGAAAGAGGCGGGTGATCTTACCTTCCCTTGCATAATAAGTCTAATTGTGAGGGTGATTTTGGAGTCTTCCTCGTGGAGTGAGGTTTTGGAGGTATCCACGTCCATGCTGGAAGATATGTCGTCACTTGTGTAGCGTGGAATGTTGGCAGCTTAAAGGACAGAACGGGCCGGGGAAGTCTATCTACTGGCGGCTGCAGTCGGGAAAAGCTGCAAAACACGCCGAATATTAAAACTCAAAAAGGAAAACATTGCAACATTTTAGTCGGGGCAGTAGGATAATGCTCGGGGCAACTGCGGGGTGCTAAAGGTGGTGTGGCTAAACGAAATAAATTATATTACATCAAATAATTATCATCACCCGAAAGGTAAATAACATTAGATTGTGTACTTCACTATCTCGACGTTGACAGCGGTTGTAAAGTCGCTGCAGTTTCAACGGCAATCAACTTATCTCCGTATAAACCTGTAAAACCAGATCTTTTTCTTCTCCCCTTGTTTCTAGATGTGTATATTATTACAAATAATATGTAGCACCGTTACTTGAACTCGCCGCATCGACAACATAACCTATTGAAGTCGCCTCATGGCGGACAGACGCCAAGTATCGATTTTTTACAAGTCACAAAAAGTTCACTTTATCACTATAATTAAAAGCGCAATTTTTGTTTTTATTTACCTCGATTAAATTTGTACTTATCAACATAACAATGTAGAAAAATACATTATATTAAGAAACATTTATAATATTACGTTTAAAACTACAACACTTATCACTATCACAGACCGCTACCAATCGCAAATACGACGCCAGGCACAAGCGAATCACACGAGCAGAATGAGAGCTCTAGATTCTAAAAGTAGCGTACTATGGTCGTTTATTATTTAAAGTATATCATATTTATATACGTGGTATACATACAACTTTTTACACATATGTATCCAAGCGTTTGAGCTTTTAAACCTGTTTACCATAATTATTTTTTTATTTTCATTTATTTTGTACGCATAAAAGAATTATAATATAATTTTTCGCCAAACTGCTTAGCAGTTTTTTTTAATATTTATACCTACATAATAAATTTTTGACTAGTACTATACCTTAATTATGAATCAGTAAGGTACCTTCTTAAAAAAGTGCTTCCACTCTTTTCTATTATACGTTTTCAGGTTATCGCAAATAAACATCTTACACATTTTAGCAATGAGGTTCACAAAACATTCCGAATAGGCATACACGCAGGTGTTTTGCTTCCTTTTTTTAAGGTAATGCACACTCGAACACCTGTCGCTGATTGCCCCGCATTGTGGGATTTGCCATGATGGTGTGTATGTACATATGTACCTTTCTGGTTTTAACACGCAATGTTCAATAATATTAATTTGGTGAAATAATTTATATTTATTTGAAAATTATGAGTCTCCGTCACAATTTAGAAAGTGATTGTAATTTTTTTTAAAACATCAGTTTGTCTTTATTTCTCTGAATAAAAAAATTATGGTAAATTAAAAATAAAAATGTTTCAACTGTATTAATATTAAAATGCATTGGTTAATAAGCTGATTCATCTATATTTTGCCATCACAACGAAATTCATACTATGCATTCCTACACTCATATAGTTACATTTGAGGATTATTTTTAATTTGAACAATTTCAAGTTTTTTTTTTCTTTCCAAATTTTTGTTTGGTCTCTGTATCTTTAATATTTGAGATTAGTTTATTGAAATAATTATATGTGAAATTTATAAAATTATGTGAAAGAGAGAATCTGCTCTGCCAAAAAACTGCTTTGCAGTTTGGCGGGAAAAGAACAATGTATTACTTTTTATTAAAAAATAAATATCTTAAAAAAAAAAAACATAATTATAAAATATTAATATTATTTTAGTAGAAAATTTAATCGCAAGACATTTTTCAGTACTCTATTTATTGAGGACAAAAGTTTTACGATACTAGCGCATTGCGGCAAAAGTCTGTACTACAAAGTCTCTGTCGATAATACAGAAAACGTGCCATTTTCGATAAAACGCAGTACGGCGGGGAAAACAAACTTTGTTCAACGATGTTAATCATCATAATATTATAAGGTAAGGGTTAGTAATTAATTACGGTACATCCCGGGAATACTAATTTGTCAAGTTAATATTGTTATACATTATAGAACCTACGATATCATGATTTTTCAAAAGTGTATTTAATCTATCCTGCTATATTCCAAAATAACCGTTATCACAAGAGCTATTTTTAATGTGACTGGCTACCTAGCTACCTAGATAACGAAATAGGAAATTTATTTTCGTAGACTTTCATTCTTCTGGACAGACAAAAGGTTTTTTACCTTGAAAAGTTGATGTATCACGTAATCACGTAAGTACTCACGTAATTGATGAAAATGTAAATAATGAAAACGGTATTTTTATTTAAATGATTTTTTTACAAAACGTAATGGTAGGTCGTTCTTAAAATAACAAGAACTTTGTATTTTTTGATAAGATTTAGGTTACTTTTTCTCGTAAAAGAGATTTGTATAATTGAAAAAGAGTCATAATATTTAACATGTTTTCTTCGTTCGTATGTAAAGTAAAGTATAAAGTATTGATTCTTTAAAATCAAGAGTAGGTAGGTAGGTATTACAGAAATAATTTTGTCAGTTTTTTGTATACCTACCTACCTACTTGAAAAATTATCCGTAATCAATTTTTATAATCATTATACGATTAACCTAAGTATTGTCAGTTCGCAGACAAGTTTAATCAAAACAAAATGGTAAGGATTTTTTGTCACGCTGACACGGCATATTAGTTTATAGAAAGTTTCCAATTTATACGGTTATACGAAATATGAGTTATACGGTTATATTTACCATAGTACCTACCTACATCAAAATATTTCAACGTACTATCCAGATTATTTGTTTTGTTTGTATGAATATGGTTTGAATCATAACAATATTATTATCTACTTGTTAATTATCATAGAAGCAGTGCGATTTTTGATATTTTACAGTAGGTATTTAGACAACAATACCTATCATTATTTGGAGCGAGTTGCAAATATAAATGCGCATTTGACATTTATTTATTCAGTTATTTTCGATGCAATACAAATAACCGTAGTTTTTTGCATTGACTAAATGAATCTAGTATTTCTAAATTACTATTTAACGATTTTGGAACATTGCCAATAACGTACATTATAAATGGTCAAATTATAATTTGATGAGGATGCCAGTTAAGTTAATTTTGATCCACAATGCGGTATTATTAAAAAAAAAAACATCTGGCGATTTTTTGATGTTACCTTAATTTTCTTCTAATCAGCCATTTTCGATCCACTGCTGGATAAGGAGCGTCTTCTTAGCTTTTCCATTTATTTATGTCTTGAGCTGTTTGTTGCCATCCACGACCCGCATATCGGACATTGCCCCCAAGTCAAATTGAAAACGCTGTTCGTTTTCGCCAAGCGCTAATTTTTTTTGTATGGGATTTGACGTTTGTTGTTTGTTATTGTAGAAAAAATTTCTACAACAAACGTCAAATCCCATACAAAAAAAATTAGCGCTTGGTGAAAACGAACAGCGTTTTCAATTTGACTTGGGGGCATTGTCATACGTCCACTTTTTTAGTGATCTTCCTGATGCGACCTCTCCTATTCGCGTTATATTTTGTTTGAATTCGGCGCCAAATCAGCACACCACAAACAAATATTATTAAAAATATATATATAAACAAAGTATCGACAAAAAATAAAACGTGAGAATAATATATATTTTTGACAAAAAACATAACCTCGAAAAAATGTGACAATACAAGTGACAGTCGAAAATATTGGTAGGTACACGCGTCTTGTGAACACGGACCGCGCTCACCGAACGGCCGAGGGATGGATGTCCGCATTCCTCGTGGCCAGGGCAGCTGCAAACCACATCAAGGGATGTCGGTCAGGCTGCCGAAATGGATCGGCGCAGCACCATTCGGCGAGAGGGCCGTATTTCTGGATCGAAGCGGATGCTGAGTTTGGAAAGTGCTCCAAACGCCCTTGGGTCGAGCTAGACCCTGGAGCAACGGCCTGCATCTCCTTGAGACTCGCTCCGAAGCCGTTCGCTCCCAACAGTCACCCAACCGGCATCTGCCGGTGTCTGGGACCCGAGGTTGCTTTCGCTGATAGCCTGTACCCTTCGCCCATTGAGGACGGTCCATTCGGGTATTGAAGGTTTCAGCACAACCAACCAACTATATATGTGACAAATTTTTCCCTTGTGACAATAATATTTTGGTTATGATTTTTATTTAATTATTTTTGTTACGTCCTAATTAATTATTTATTGTCATTCCAATATTTATTTTATCAGACATTTTTATCATTTTATGTTGTGACATAACCGTGCCGTCTGATGTTTGTGAACTCACACTTGACATTTATGTATAGTCAGACCACGGTTTCAGCTAGTTTTAATTTATCTCGTTCGGCGAGGTTATGTGTGGATATTTTAATTCCGGACATAAAACATTAGAAAATGTGAGCTCGTCCTTCAAGCGTCTTTGGAGGAGGGTATCATTGTTAGTCCAGGGTCTCCACTTCAGGGTTAAACTAGGTGACCATCTGACACTGTCTTGCCTCGCCACGAGACCAGTCCACTGCCATTTCAGACTATCTGCTCTCTATTTTCTCTCTATCAGACTGGCGCCCAACATTTGCCTTTCCATTGCTTGCTGAACGCATTTTATTTTGTGTAAACTTTTGGCAGTGAGGGATATTGACACTGGGTCGTATGTCATCACTATCAAGACACTCGAGTCGATGACTTCAGCTTTCAAGCTCAAGGGCAAGGGTGAAGGTCTCAGGAGGAGGCCCATGTCCAATGTCTTTTACTGGATGAGAGACGGCTGAATTGATGATAATGAATCGGACAGAGTATGAAATAACTTAAGTGATAACGTACGTCTCAATCTGTTAAAGTATTTAAGAAAAAACTTTAGAAATTATATTTATTCAATGATTATTTTTGGATTAGACGTTATTTCTTCCATGCTATGTTACCCACCATACTTTCCTTTATGTTGTGATAAGCAATGATATTATTGTACCTATTGTCTCTTTCACCTAACGAGAGAAAGAGATAATATCTGTCGTGTCTTGTCGTGTGTGCTCTTTCTTTGTGATATTGTAAAATTCAATAAACTATACCATTTTTGTAATGCGTTTTGTTCTCATATATTTTTTTTGGACTTGAAAGGTTTAGATCCCCTGAATTTAAACGTCAATACCTGAAGTTGGATACAGTGTTACATTACATTTCTGTCACACTGTTTTTACCGCAAATACACTAAACAATATTGTTCCCGACGAATGTGTTTGATAACGCCAACAAAACATTGATAACACACACCTCGGTGAAATTTTGAAATAAAATTTACCGTTGAAAAGTTTGTTTCATAACACTGAACATTTTCCATCATTTTATTTCGAAATTCATAATATTACGATGCAGTGTATAAACGAGACTTGTACTTGTGCAAAAACAACACACTTTTTTATACCCACGATGTTTCGCTGTAGGTATATTTTTACATACCTATCTGATCATACTTAAAACACAAAGGTATTTTTTGATACAAAACTAATAATGTTTTACAATGAGATTAATGGATTCGACGCTTTGTGGTAGTCCACGATTAATTAGGTACCTATAAATAAATACGGCGCAAATCTTCTTCTACTTCTTCTTCCTGGCCTCTTCCCAACTTATCGTCTATGAAGATTGTCGGGGTCAGCGCTCCTAGTCCTCAGGCTGTACACTCTTCGGTTCTGGGCCGCCTCCCATGTCAATTCTTGTCTCGCCAATAAATTGGGACCTCCTTTGCGCCATCCATGTATTTTTTGGTCTTCCCCTATTTGTTGGTCGGGGGATGTCTAAGGCCTGGTTCACAATGTGACCCTCGGGTCTTCTTGATATGTGACCATACCATCTCAGTATTGTATTTCTTCTAATTTGTTGTTAATGCCTGTCACTGAATGTATGAACTATTTATTATGTCTTCTAGAGACACTCCCGCTGAATAATGCAAATACTTTGTTAAATATCACTCGATTTTTATCTTCATTATTTTAACAGATCGATGCACATTGCACATCTCTGAATGTAAACATTAGGTATATTATAACATTTTACGTTAAATTTAATTAAGTTCGCTAACGCGTCTCCTATTTTCCGGTATCGCTCAATACCGAACATAGTCAGAATAATGAACAATAGTGAAGAAGACCATCTATATACAAATTCAAAAAGAAACCAAGAAAAATAGATTACCCAAAAGATATTAAGGTAAATAAGTAGATACAATAAAATATAAAGGATTGAATACGTAAATATTGCATTGAAAGGACTGCAATTAAGAATATAAAAAAAATATACATGTAAACATATTGAATAATGTCCAACATAAAAAAATCGCAGTCACTGTTTCAAACATTGAAAAAAATATAAAATTAACAATGCAAGTGAAAATTTAAAAATTACCGAAGATAGGTGACAAATGAAATCATACTCATAGAGAACATATAACTGATGTCTATGGAAAATTAATCAGCATATTCATTAAATAAGTATATAATATGAAATAACATGCTGGTACATCATTCTATATTTTTTAAAAGCGGACACGAATTTTCGACGGCTAATATAAATGAGAAAAACAAAAATACCTGAATGAAAAAAATCATGTTCCCTAATGGCTGAAATCGATCATTTATTCGGAAAATAGATGTAGGTACATCATTCGTCTACTGAATTTCAAACACATAGCTACACTATTTATTTTATTTTACATTACTTCTCGGGTAACTAGCAGGTAGGTACTATGTCAAATATTAATATAACACGCACCCAATATCAAGTTGCCACTTTCGGGAGACTTCAGATCCAGACTGAAAACACAATTAAAAACCGTGTCTCATCCTGGAATCGAATCCGGGACCCTTGGATCAGCAGGCGAAGGCCGACACTATGTTGTTGCGTACGTCTATTTCGAGAAATATTTGATAATGTCGATAAAAAACTGTGTAAATATACAATGTAGATACAATTACATAAGTACAATGTGACAAAATTTTTACCTGGAGGCAATTACCGTCAATCATACTAAAAATAAAAAATGACAAGATACCTACATACACAATATGTATATGCATATCATGATGACTCCAATTGCATTTTTTAATCTGTGTACAATAATTTACATAGTTAATATTGTTTAGATACTTTTCAAAAATGCAAATAAGTACCAACAACCTAGGTACATACATATATGTCTCCTGTGAAATAATAATAATATGTACACTGCTAACCCTAAAACAAGTATGCCCGTTGGGCAGCAGTTATCTATTTTTAATGAAGATTATCTAAATTGTTTGATAAAGAAATAAATAAATAAAATCAAAATAAATACTTATTGTAAAAACAAGATGCGAAAATGAAAAAAAATAACAATGAGTAAGATAAACAAAAAAAAGATAAAACATTAACCTTTAAATTTTAATTCATTTAATATTTGACCTTTTCAAACAATAATGTAAGGATGTTTATTCACGTGAGCTTTTTTGATGCTAAAAAAACTCACCTTTCACTTCATCCTTTCCTCAAACCCCCAGTTCCTCTCCTACCACCTTTCCTTCTACCTTTTTTTATTATAAATAATATGTCATCATATGCTTTTAATGTATTACGTCTTAAGTGAAAATCTGTTTTTAATTTCCTTGTTTATACTACCTACCTGACATTTATACCTATCTATTTTTTTACCGATTTCGTTTACCAAGACCGATTTCGTGCACAAAAAATTATCTTTAAGTTAGGGAATGTATTGAGGATGAACCTGCATATATTATGTACTTGTTACTACGAAGACATATTCATTATTTAAAAAAAAATTAAAGGGGTTTATTTATAAAAATTGGCTTTAGGTACCTACTGTTTGTTTTGTTATATACCTACGCTTTTTAAATTATTCATTATTGTTTTTAGTTATATTTGATTATTTCTTTGCATATTGTTAGATAATATTTGCTTGATTATATATTATCATTTTCTAAATAGTTGCAACTCCATTCAAACACGAGTCATCTCTTTTTGAAGTAAGTTTTACAATAAGTGTTTGAATTTCTATCTTATTAATTTAATTTTCTTGAGAACAATATTTTTAGATGAATTTAAAAAAAATAGGTTCATAAAACGAATAAATTTGTCATTTAAATTAAATTTTACTGCGTTTTCAGAATTGAACCCCAATATTTTATTCGCTACATTCACCACCACCCGCTCTGCATATTATGGTGACTGTGAACGGCCCCTTCACAGAACGCTAAGTGAGCAACAAGAAAAAAAAATGCATAGCACGAAAAGTAGCTTATGGAGCCCTCTAGATTAGCGATCTCGGCACCATATTGCAAAGGAACTATTGACGAATGTGAAGATTCACTCACACTCGTGGACTTCAGATCTTTTTAAATGAGAAACATCAGGGGTATGATGACCAAGATACAAGCAAAAAATTAACCTATTGGGAGTCTAACAATAGTAAGGCACCATAACTATGACACACATACGTATGTTATTACTAATAAATAAATAAATCAGACCTAGACCAATAAATCAGACAAAGACCAATATATTATTACTAATACATAAATAAATTATGTAATTCAACCACTGTATAATATTTTGACAATTTGGCAATCCGGTGATCGCGAGTTCGATTCCTGCTATGACCGATTTCGTTTACCTATAGTACAAGCATTTCTGCTTTATTTACGTAATGTAATGAGGATGCGTCTCGTATGTATATAAGAAACGATTATTTTTTTTTATTATTGAAACCAAACAAAATATAACAATGTACAAACAATAAAAATATTACAAAAAAGTACAATTTAAATAAGTTATATGAAACATTTTTTTATAGTATTATTTGGTATACACCACCTCACTAGGCTGAGCCTGTACCGAGGTGGCAGAATTTTTTTTTTTTTTTGCGTTATATCTGTCAGAAAAATATTAAACTTGTATTTAACTAAAACTTGTTATAAAATATACCTATTATAAAAATAAAAATATAAACTATTGTAGCTTGATCATGTTTCCGCAGTATATAATGCCCTTGTTTCTAATCCATGTTTCTATTGTTTTCTTGTATTTCAAATTATTCATCAACTGTATGTCCGTTATTTCACTTTTTATCTTGTTAAAAATTTTTGGAGCTAAATAATAGTAATGTCTTTGTCCGAATGTCGTGTTTGTCTTTGGAGTCATGAGAAAATTCCTGCGTGTCGTCTCGTAATTGTGTTGCGGTGTAATGTGAATTGTTTTATCTTTATGAAAATGTATAGAAATAATTTTGATATATAACTGTGGAATGTTGAAAACTGGAAAATCATTAAATAATTGAACTTTTGGATATGTAAATGGTTTTTTTATTATAACCTTAATTAAAGTTTTTTGTGCTTTAATAAGAGGATCCATATTAATTTTAGCAGCGCCACCCCAACCAATCATTCCGTGTGTTATAATCGATTGAGCTAACGCGTAATATATTGTTTTTAAGTCTTTTTTAGTCATTATGTTGCGATTGTTCTTAAAAATATAAATAAGCCTTCTTATTTTACCTGCAACTGTGTTTATTTGTTCTGTCCATCTTAAGTTGTTATCAATGTAGATACCCAAATATTTATACAATGGAGTCCTTGTCAGTGGTTTGCAAAAGTAACTTTGCTCGTGAGTAGGTACAGTCATGTATGATTAAATTTTTGTCTTGGCTAGGTTGCAATGTAAGTTCATATTATGTAGGTACTTCTATAATACATAATATTTTGTACTTCATTTTCAGGTATTTTATTCAATCTTGTCGGAATCTGTTCAGCGGTTCAAAGTACACAATAATAAAAATAAAACAATTGTGTTTTATTGTTTGCGGAACGAAATTCCTGTTTCGTTTTACTAAAGAAAATACCTGCCTCTTGAATGGGGTAAGATTTTCAATACACAAAACTCCAGATTGTTTGTTCCCTATCACATTTCCTTCCGTCGCGACGCCGACGTTCTTGCAAGATGCCATGCGACGCTCAAAGATGAAGTCCGGATGATATTTCATTCTATGTGCCTAGTTCCTAGAACCCACGCTTACTCTACACGTATCAGCGAAGAAATAATATACGAGATTCAAAGAAAATATTATTATTTCGAAGAAAAAAATATTATGAGAATCTGGGGGGCAAGTCTGGTCCAACAAGCGAAATCAAAACCCTCGTGATTACCCATATCATGTCTATAATTATCACGTGGAGTTCTATGACATCTAAAGATATAAATAGAACTCAAAATAATAATTATATCCATGATATGGGTAATCGTGAGGGTTTTGATTTCGCCGGTTGGACCAGACTTGCCCCCCTGATCTCAATTCAAGATACAAAGTGCTTTCAGCCCAGTTTCATGGGCATTGGTTGACCAAATTAAGATATCATAAAACATTGAGTTGAACAAAGAAAGATATCTCAAAACATTAAATTGACTAAAGAAAGATATCATAAAATATTATTTTGACTACAAAAAGTTATCATAAAATATTAATTTGACTAAAGAAATATATCATGAAATATAAATTTGACGAAACATTAAATTGGCTAAAGAAAGATATCATAAGATATTAATTTGACTAAAGAAAGACAACACAAAACATTAGGTATTTACAAAAGAAAGAAATCATAAAATATTAATTTGACTAAAGAAAAACATCACGAAACATTATTTACAAAAGGAAGATATCATAAAATATTAATTTGATTACAGAAAGATATCACAAAATATTATCGACTAAAGAAAGATATCATAAAATATTAATTTGACTAAAGAAATAAAGAAAGGAACCCATCACAAAATATTTAGTTGATCAAATAAAGATTTCACTAAACATTGAGACGGCTAAATAAAAATATTGCGAAACATGTAACTGACCAAAATTGATACATTTATACATTCAGCTGACTCACACCTTGAGTCCATCAAGTAAATATTATAAGAGTACCTATTTTATCTACTTTAAAACGAAAACGTTCTACAGAACTTAAATCACTTACACCTAACGCCATTGAGCAATATATATTTACTATGTAGGCAATAAAAACGCTGATTATTATATTGATATATTATATTATTATTGATATATTATAAAGGCTGATTTACACGATGCAAGTTTCTTGTACATACAAGAGCAATAATTGAATGCAATAAATTAGGTGCAATAATTGACTTTCAAGAATTGTAAGCAAGTGTTTACACGCGCATATTATTTAAAAATTGAATGCAATTATTGAATGCAAATCTTGACAAGAAATAATTGCATGTGTGTTTTGTTTACACCAATACAATTATTTCTATGACATTATTGCTTTCCAGTCTTGCCTTGTCTAAACACAGACTTGTACCATTTACAGACGTGTTGCTTCAAGTATTGCACGTATTTGCGTTGGTGAATTTTTCATTCAAGTGTTGAATGTTTTGAAGGGTGATTGTTCATTTTTCAGTAAAAAATGAATCAAAAATATTAAAATTCGGTTTCGCTGATTTAATAAAGTTCATTGAAATTTATCGGAGTCATGAGTGTTTATGGGACACTGAAAATGTACAAGCAGCATTTGTACAGGAATTTGGATTTGAAGATTTCGGACCTAAGGAAATCTTCTATTATCTTAAACCGTTCACCCAATTGCTATGAAACTTTGGTGACTTGTCGAGCGAATGCCCGGGATGGTTTCTGGATTAAAAAAATTTACTTCTTCTTCATCGGGTGTTAGGGTCATTTTACTCATAAAGATGGACTATCCTGGGAGAAAAAGGTCCAATTTTCCTTCCATCTCTTCGCAGGTCTTCCAGGATGGTTTCTGAATTTAATTTTTTTTAACCTACTGAAGGGAAGGGAGGTACTAAAGGGCCTGAAGGGACGGGAAGTAGTAAAGTTCCTGAAGGGTCGGGAGGTACTAAAGGGCCTGAAGGGACGGGAGGTACTGAAGGGACGAGAGGCCCTGAAGGGTCTGAAGGGAAGGGAGGTACTAAAGGGCCTGAAGGGACGGGAAGTAGTAAAGTTCCTGAAGGGTCGGGAGGTACGAAAGGATCCTGAAGGGACGGGAGTTACTGAAGGGAAGGAAGGTACTAAAGGGCCTGAAGGGACGGGAGGTACTGAAGGGCCTGAAGGGACGGGAGGTACTTAAGAGCCTGAAGGGACGGGAGGGCCTGAAGGGACGGGTGGTAATGAAGGGACGGGAGTTACTGAAGGGACGGGAGGTACTGAAGAGCCTGAAGGGACAGGTGATAATGAAGGGACGGGAGGTAGTGAAGAGATGGGAGTTACTGAAGGGTCTGAAACGACGGGTGTTAATGAAGGAACTGGAAGTAGTAAAGTTCCTGAAGGGTCGGGAGGTACTAAAGGGCCTGAAGGGACGGGAGGTACTGAAGGGACGAGAGGCACTGAAGGGTCTGAAAGGACGGGAGGTACTGTAGGGAAAGAAGGTACTAAAGGGCCTGAAGGGACGGGAGGTACTAAAGAGCCTGAAGGGACGGGAGGTACTGAAGGGCCTGAAGGGACGGGTGGTAATGAAGGGACGGAAGGTTCTGAAGGGTCTGAAGCGAAGGGTGTTAATGAAGGACCATTTTTAATTATATACGCAATTCGAAGTTTGCCGGGGGTTCACTAGTAACTAATAAAATGGAAAATTTAAGGACGCAGTATCACTGGGAAAGGAAAAAGATAAAAGATTCTATGGGTACTGGTTCCGGTACCACACACAAAGATTTTTAGATGCTCCGGAACCTTTCTTCTTGCTATCCATTTTTTGACCCAACACCTTTTTTACGATGGTTTTTCAATATTTCTTGCCTCAGAAGAGCAGCAACGATCAACACACCCTCACTTACTGCACTCATGTTTATTACTTGAATACAAGAATTGTATAAGAAATTATTGTATGTGCTGTTTAAACCAAGAACAGTTTTGAATGCAATAATTGCCTAGTACAGCAAAAATGTCACATGTTGTTTAGATGATGCAATCATGCAAGTCATTTATTGCTTCAATATTATTGTATGCAACAGGCAAGAAACTTGCATCGTGTAAATGGGCCTTTATGCATCAGCCGTTGAAAAGCGCTGATAATGTATTTTTATTTGATAAAATGCATTTTCGTCAATTTCAAAAATTAATAGTTTTATTTCTTTGTTTGCTTTTAAATGTATGTTCAGGAGAGATTTATTCAATTATTGATTTGAAAATCAAAAGTTTTTTTCTTGTTTTTACCAAATAATAGATTTAAATATTAGGTAATATTGAAACGGAAACTAATAAGCGGTTTTCACTTAAGAAGTAATGCATTGTAAACATATAAACACAAATTATTTAAAAGAAAAAAGGGTAAGGAAAAGGGTAGAAGGAAAGGTAGTGGGAGAGGGATAAGAGGTTTGAGGAAAGGATGAAGTGGAAAATAGTTTACTAATATTAATAATTTAATATTGTATAAAGTATTCAAATTGTGTATGGAAAATTTTCAGAATTTTCATGAAATGAGTTTGTTAAATTATTTTTTATTTAAATATTTTATTATGAAAACTTGATAACTCTTCAATGCCATTTTATTAAAGTGATGTGCCTTTTAACCAATTTGAAAATAAAAATTTCAAATTTTAAGTTTCCTGAGCTTCAGGTCACTTTGAAATATTTGACAGTTAAAAAAATTGAGAAGCACTATTCATATATCGTTTAAAATCTAATGGGGTTTAAACGAGTATTAGATATACATATTTGCTAAATTTGAAAATAATTGAATATGAGTACTTTAGTCTATAATCGATAAAGTAAAATAAACACGTCGTACATAGCACACTGCACATAAAACACAGCACACACGCGCACGCACGCACGCACACACACACCCTCACACACACACACACACACACACCCTCACACACACACACACACACACACACCCTCACACACACACACACACACACACACACACACACCCTCACACACACACACACACACACCCTCACACACACACACACACACACACACACACCCTCGCACACACACACCCTCGCACACACACACACACACACATTGTGATGAAACTTTCAGAATACAATCTCAGCATGATGCTAGTTGATAATCTGTAATAAAAAAATACCCTTAAAATTTGCGAATTCATTACTCCCCACTATATCCCCTTGGGTTAGTGAGGAGTAAAAAATATTACGTTAAGTTAAGAAAACAAAAAGTTTAATATTAAATTAATTTATTGTACGTTGCGTTGGTACCTATTTAACTCAGATATTAAAAAAGGGGTTTGTTATTTTTCCATGAAGTCTTAATAGAGAATTCTATTTCAACCCCTTTCTCAAAACAAAAATAAAACATCACAGGACTTGTTTATTCAACGTGCACTGGCGTAACCGGGGCAGCGACTAAAGCCTCAAGGCTATAGCTTCTATACAAAGCTATGAAAGAATTGAGGACGTTTTCATTTCTTTATTTCAAACATGTTTCAAGAAATCATGTCATACGTTTTCATTTTTTTCGCGTGTTTTTAGAGACATTCATTTTATAAAACACATAATATTTTTAATGTGACGCAATATCGATAAACTCCAATTTTGGTAAAATAATAATAAAAGCTCGCGTTACACAAAGGTATCATCGTACCAACTCTAATGTATGCCAGTGAGACATGTACATGGCAGAAAACGCATAAAAGTAAGAATTATCGCGGTTGATATGTAGGTCACTAAGACAAATGTGTGGTAAAACGATGTATGATACAATAAGAAATGAGGATATTAGACGAGAATGTATGATTGATATCGTAAGATGTAAATAAAATTCCTAAAGTGGTTTGGCCACATAGAAAGAATGAGTGATGACTGTCTGACAAAAAAAATATATATGTAAGGTTAATAAAAGATGAACAAAAAGTAGAGGACGGCCAAGGAAAAGTTGGCACGATTACATTAATGCAGTTTTGAAAGATGGAGACGTTAGACGGAAGAATAACAGAAGAGAGTGTATAAGACGATGCATGGACGTGAATGAAGCGAGAAATGTATGTAAATATAGAGGGTAATAGGGAAATAGCGTGATGGTATGGTAATATCACTGCCGATGCTAAGTATTTGTTATGTCACTATATTTCTTATTTTATAAACTCCGATATTGCTGTCACATCCATGTCGTCCATATTTTTTTTACTGAAATTGATGTTTTCAATTTAAAAGAGTTAAACTCATGTAAAATGATCTCTAATAATGAAACATCTTCAAAAGTTTTCTTCAATTCCTTGCCTCGGGAACTGTACATTTCATTTTTCAAAACGATTCGACTGGCAGTACATCCATTTATATAACGTCCATATCAATAATATTCTATTTCTGAAGAATGAAAAATATTTCAACTTGCCCATTAGATAATGAAACGACGGCAACATCCCAAGATTAAACTTGTACAGAATATAATACAATATAAATATCCACAGTTATAGTTTTCACACATGACTATCAATAGATATATAACGTCATTTTTGATGGATTCAATACAACTTGTTCAGAATTGAATTAGCGTAATACAAATTAATGGTATTTCATATAATAAAATTCTAGGACAATAATATACAAAATTCCATGTTTTGTGAAGTAGATTTATAAATTATTGTAATTCACTATTTTTTTTTACCAATATCAAAATTAATTAGAAAATACTGCACTTTTTGGTGCAAATCTAATGTGTGGTAGGTAGGTATATCAATTTTTTTTATTTATTATTTATTTATTTTTAACATTTTGTAAACATGTGCGCAATGGCAAAAGCCGACATGCATGTTGAATTGTAAATTCACACCATTTAAAAATAAGTTTAAAAAATTATCGCCGGCTGTCGAATGACAGCGAAACTTTTTTATAATGCCATCTATTGAGAAATGGGTTGGATAACAATGAAATGCGTATATGTATGCAATCTAAAACATACTTTTTGCGGCGATTTACTGCCAAAAAATCGCCGGTCAAAATATGAAAAGGATATTTTTAACTTAAGTCCCTAGATTATCATAAAAGTTATAATCCATTTCGACCCTGTGGATGACAAGATAGGTGGGAACATATATATATACCTATATGTATTTAGGTTGGTTGCCCGTGTAACCGATTGAAGGGAAATCGATATTACGTTTAGTAGATTCATATCCGGAGTGGTGTATATCATAATTCTGGATATCACAGAGGCCTTATGTAACTTCCTGCTACTGTTACCACAAGGGACTATTGTGGACTATTATACCACGCGTAAGTAGAATATTGAAAACCACGTGTTTTTTATACATATGTATACTATCTCGCGTAACTTTGATAGAAAATATTTTTTACGGAGTATATAAAATTGTCCCTAATATGTATGATTAATATTGTTTTTGAAAATAAAACAATAAAATTAAAAAAGAGTAAAAGCCACCATCACCCACCTTAATTATTAGTTTTGCGAAACAAATAGTCTAAGAATAAATAGTCTAAGGTGTCAAAACTCTGATTCCCACATAACTCAAGAGTGAATGTATTTCACTTTAAAGGTTTGTTTACATTAAAACCGTTAAAAACCCTGTAAATCGCTGAACGCACTATACTTCCTTGTAAATAAAAAATAAATTACCATTTCCTAATAGCATCCTGCAAAAATGGATATTTTTTTAATGTTTGCCTACCTATAATATTATATATGTTATTCATTACTAAAGTGGGACACTCTCTAGAACAGAAAACTCTACAAAAATCAAATAAAACCGAGATGGACCAACTGAACCTGGATCCGATGCATTCGATAGGAATACCGCCAGAAAAGTACTAATTCAATAAATTTGAGAGTAATACAACAACAGAAGTACCTACACAAAATTCGCCCTGAATTCATGAATAAGAACTCAATAGTTACTGCCTTAAGATTATCCAAAATATTTAAGGCAAGCTGTGGTAATCTCAAGTCACCCATAACTAATTATCTGCAATTTGAGCCAAACGGTAGAGGCAGTTTTTTGCAGAATATACATACAAGGGTGGACATAGGCCAATAGCCTCCTAAACTCACTGTCAATGCTACTTTTATAGCTGTAAAAAAATAGACTTACAGATTTTTCTGATATACATAAAATACTGTCCGAACCGTAGTTTGGCTGGAATACCAGATGAAGGAGAGCTGGAAGACTGAAGCTTTGGTGGTGGGACGGAGTTGCAAAGGATGCTTATAGCATAGATGTCCAGAACTAGCGTGGCGCAGCGCAAATACGGCAATTATGGATGATGATGATAACTTTATTCATTATTTGGCGGAAAGTTGCTTCTCTGGTAGTTTATTTTTTAACAGTGCGAAAACATTTGACACTTTCAAACTAGCGTAATTCATTGAAAATCTCATGTTATGACGTCGGATGGCGAAAATAAATAAAAACTGTTTTTGTTTTTAAGTTGATATTTATATTTATTTCAAGATATAATGGAAACTTTAAAAATATGACAAGGTTTGATTTTATCATTATGTCTCAGTCATCCCTTTTCATATTATACTAAAACTCCAGAATTTTTCCCTAGATGTATATTTTATACTTCAAGGTTAAATCTTTATGAACAACGAAGACGCATCCTCTAAAATATTTTAATTAAACAGTCGACCCGTGTGAAAAGGACGTATCCATAACCACTGCTCAATAAAATTTATGACTTTTTTAAATGTCCCGATATTCGAGGTGCCTTGAAACATTTTTAAAGTTGGTAGACGCCAACCCGATAGAATTGTCGGCGTATTGTCGCCCACAAGTTTCAATTATTAGGAACAAACCAAAAACACGTTATTTGCGGCAACGTTTGGCGGGGAAAGTATTTGCCGATAATTCTGGAAACCCAGTTTTGTTTGAATCGTTATAATTTTGATTAATTTATTGGGGTAATTTGGCACCCATGAATTTTATATTTCCTGAGGTATCTCGGATGGGTGCCCGATTTTTAGAATTGAAGAGTATTGGTATAAATAAATAATAAGGTTATATTCTGTTTTATAGAATGGACTACAGACCGCCTGTCACCAATTAGTTCACAGCTCATCCTCGAGTATTTTGGACATATTTTCAGGATGTATAATGTTGCTTAACTTCCCTGGTTATTTCGAGAAGCTCGTCTTAATGGGAAGCGTGGAAATTAGAAGATCCAGAGGTCGTTCATTGATCCAGTAGAGTGACCTTGTTAAATCAGTGACAGGATCTTCGATCAACGAAACCTTTCGATCTGCCCAAGACCATTCATCATGGGGGCGGATCATTTATCGAGTGATTGATTGAGTGGCCGCCATATTTAGTCATGAGGCATACGAAGCAGACGAAGAATTGAATATAGAAGCATTATTGTATAATTTATTTTCCATTGAATAAAATTACTATTTTTAACACCTGTAATAGGATATATCTAGGAAATATAGCAAACGCTCCACCCTAATCTACATTAGAACTTATTGTTCTGAAATCATCATTTTCTGCCCCTCTGTCCCAGTTCATCCGGGGTTGGGCCTCCTATTTAACAGTCGCTATGTTATGCAACTCTGAGTTGTCTCCTGTGGGACACCTTGTGCCGCCAGCTCCATCTCGATTCTCGTCCTCCTCCCGGCTTTGAGGGGAAATTATTGATACGAAATGCAACGCAGTAGTTGTTTTTTGGACACAGCTCGTAGAGGGGAAGACATCCTTGAAAAGCTGATCATGGTCAGAAAAGCGCCTGGTACAAGACCGAGAGGCAGGTCGCCGATGTGTTGGTCCGACCAAATAAGTCAAAATATTCCTGCTACGACACTCCATTAAACCGCACATCTGGCAGCTGACAATTAGAACGACCTGGGGAACAATGATCCACAGCAGGGTACATGATAGCCACAACCCTCAGCATTGAGGACGACGACTGGTTAACCAAAGTACATATGTTAGGTAATCGTATTAAAATAATTTCCGATGTTTATTCCTTTAATATCCTCGATCCAAATCCCCTTTTCATGCCTCATTGCACCTCCAAGTTTATATATATTTTTATGTTATTATTTGTTTGTTGTACCTACCATAAAAAATATTTTTCTTTGGTTACATTATGAAGCTGGTGCGTTGTCTCAAACATATTTATGACTATAGAAAACATACGGAGTGAGTAATTTCTGATTGATGACCCGCTACTGGAGGCAGATCATTTATCGGGCGATTGAGTGTGACCGCCATCCTTAGTCATGATGCCAAGGAGGAGAAAGAAGAAGAAGAATAAGATTCCTCGGGTGCCATTTGTTTTTCCCCAATAGCTGATTTCTATGATTAGTTCATAGATTATACAAAAAATGGTGTCAAAAACATTGATTTTACAGGTTGACGAAAATTGACTTGTGCCAGTAAACCAATCGTTATATATTATTTCATGTACATAAAAGTAATTACATTAATATGAATCAATACATAAAACTCATCAAGTATCTCAAAATATATTATATATACCTAAAATACCTAGACTAACTTTTTACGAAATATTATTTTGTAAGTATGTAGGTGTACATAGTTAGAGTTTTGCAGAACTAGGTACTTGTTTGACTTAACTCGATAGATATATTTAGCGGCATCAAACGTCTACGATGATAAAGTATTTTGACAGAATAATTCTGTTAGGCAGTCCATATAACAATAAATTATTTAGTCCACGTGAAGTTTGCCCGCGGTCCAGGCATCCATCATTGTCAATGGAACTGTGGGGGATACCTATACAACTAGTAGAAATATTCTGTCTTGTTGTTATTTGACGGAAGAATTGCCTTTAGAACCGTTCATAATGCTAAATATTTTATCTTGAAATGTGAACATTCCTACAGTTTTCGGCCACTCGGGAAATACAATGACATGTGGCAGTACGATATGAAACCCATCTCTACGACAGATCGGTATTTTTAGATCAAATAAATTTTTTTGTTTAACAACAACATTACAAACTTTTATGATAAGATAGATTCGATTTTTTTTAGATTTAATCAAAATAATATTTTGAATTAGGTATAAGAAATTTCTTTCTCTCCGTCTGCAAATGACAATATTTCTGCGAATTTCAACAATACCTTGCATTTGATTATAATATACTAGTTGCATGTAACACATGAGATCCAACTGTTGATAGCGATAGTATGCATAGTTGAAGAATAAGTACCAAACTATAAACCCATAAATACAAATTATTTAATATTTTAAGATGTTTGGATTTCTATACAACACATGTACCTAGGTATGTTTGTCAAGATAGGATAGTATGGAGGTTAGTCCTTTGATCCTACCCAGAATATGAAAACAGCATGATGGTATGTATGTATGTTTGGAGATTAGTATCAAACAATTAAGTCTTCTTAGATATTGTGTGTAGGCGACTGCCATACACATTGTATGAAGCAATGTCGTCACTAAATTCAATTTTTATAAGAATTGTTAAAAAATTTGAGATGTGCTAATACAATATTAATATTTTTTATAGAAAATTCAATTATCTAGTTGGGGTATTTCGGCATTTTTTGATAATTTTAAAATATTTGGAAAAATAGGCAGTTAAACTCATAAATTTATCATAAAAAAATATTTTTCTTAATAAAAAATGTTTGAGAAATGCTGTAATTTTTTTGAAAAAACCAGTTTGAGATTTTGTATTTGTCTTTGTTTATACCAATTTTCAGTGTTCTAGCTTTTATGGTTTATGAGATATATGGAAAAATAAACCAGAATTTCAAAAGTTGATAACCCTTGACTGAAACAAAAATTTACAATTCTGAGTATAAAAGTTTTGTAGGCGTATAACTGTTTATATATTCTGAAATTTTGGGCTCAGTACATTGAGCGGATCAAAAGTTATAAGGGGGGGGGGGCAGACACACAAAACTCACATAAAATGTTCTTCTCCGAATTCTTAGTAAATCCATGTGGGGAACATAATATAATATATGCTGCGAAGCCTCTATGTTGGTGTTTTTAGCATGCAAAAAGTCCACTACGCTATACAAAATGTTCCTTCGTACACGCATCTTGGATTTAAACTGCCTCTTCCTTCAATAGAATTTCATTCTCTTGAACGAATCGACAGTTGGAAAAATATTATTTTGTAATTCGTCATAAGTGAATGGAAAGGAACAGGATAACTGAATATTTTCCTCATTGTCATTAATTGTGGTTTTATTCTAATTTAAGACTCGGTTCATTATATGTACATTCAAGGCCGTAGCCAGGGGGGGAGATCAAGGGGGATTGATCCCCCCCGAAATGAAAAAAAGAAAATATTACTTTAACTTTAAGTAACAATGAGACTGCAGTTACATATATACGGTGAACCCATTTCACTCTGTTGTCATAAAAAACATAATAGTTAAAATCACTACAAACAAATTTCCCTACCTACTTTTATTTTTATTAGGTACTAGCTTTAATGTCCCGCCGTTGGCCAAGAATGTGAATTAGTGAAGCACACAAAATTTTTGCAAAATCGGAATATGAAATGTGGTTTGAAATTTTATTGAGTTTAAGCGTTGTAAAATGTTCAAGTGATGGCCACAACCCATTTGTTTTTATATATAAGTACATACAATTTATGCACGCGTGGACTATGGGAAATGGTTTTAAATATGACTGATTGTAAAGAGACAACTTTGTAAAGAGTTTGGTTTTGGCCACAATCCCCATTTTTATATATTGTTATCGAAAGCAAATAATGTGTTTTGAAAATTTTGTGATTTCGGATGATGTGAAATGGATTAAAATTTGATTAAACAAAAGCACTGAAAATATTCTAGTGTTGGTGACATCCCATTTGTTTTTATATTTTTCCGTCAAGTGTGCATATAGTTTATTATATTTTTGCACAATTAGACTGATAGACTTAAAACTGACACAAAATTCTACGTTAAAGAAGAAGAAAACAAACTATATTAAATAGTTTTTAATTTAAATATAAACGCTGTGAAGAGTCCAGTGATGGCCACAACCTCGATTTTTTTTTATATATTATCATCGAAATCAAATGTGTAGGTATTGAAAATTAAGCAATATATGATATAATATGTTATTTAATAAGGATGATATAATAAATGGTGTAAGTTTGATTGAACAAAATTATTGAAAAGATTCTAGCGTTGGTCACATCCCATTTTTTTATGTATTTTTATAATACTTATTTCTGTACAGTAGACTATAAGACTTAAAACCAACCCAAAACTCTAAATAAAAAAATAAGATGAAATATAAGACTATAACAAATACTTTATAAAAAATTGACTCAATTGTCTACATAAAAGATGAAATAGAAGAATTACACAATAGAAAATGGAATATATTAAAACTGACCAAAGGTCTACATAAAAGAAGAAGAAGATAAATTAGACTATAGGAAATAGTCTGTAATAAAACTGAACCAAATGTACCTATACGTAAAAGAAGAAGAAGATATAGAAGAAGATTATATTAAACTATAGGAAATAGTTTGTATAAAAAATCACCCTTAAGGTCTACACAAAAAAAGAAGAAGAATTTGACCATAGGAAATAGTTTGTATATTGAATATGTATTGAAGTTAACCTAAAATGGCTTAGTAATTTTCCTATAGGAAATCAGTATATTTTTGGTTTTTAAGTAGTATTAGGTAGGTACCTACCTTCAACAATGTTCTAAATGAATTCGGATTCGATTCATAACAAATTTTATTTGAATATCAGAATCGTCTGTAACCATAGTAACCATTCGAACATGTAAAAAATATCAAATGGTTTGGATATATTTTTTGAATATTATGTAGGTGCCTACATTGGTTTGTTCGAAGCCACAAAAACGAAAATCAACAATTTTCAGAAAAATCAAATATTATATGACAAATTATGCAATTTTGTAATGCTTATAGCGTTATTAATAATTGACAGAATTTTATAATATATATCTTAAAACTTGTAAACTCTAGTAATATCTAGTGTATCATTTTATCACATTTATTTCAAAGGTTTATTATTTTCAAGAAGATTTTCATTCGGAAAAAATAGCAAATATTGTATGGAAAGAGATAAACATGGCGACGCTGTATGTACAAAACGCCTTTAAGAATAAGTTAAACATCCCTCTGTACTGTCGTATCCTGTCGGCCTTCGTGGCTCAGTTAGTTAGATAACTGCCTGCTGAGCCAAAGGTCCCGGGTTCGATTCCCGGTGGAGACACAGTTTTTAATTGTGTTTTCAGTCTGGATCTGTGAGACGATTAATATCGTATGTCTCCAGAATGTGGCAACTTGTTATTGGGTGCGTGTTAAATTAATATTTGACATAGTACCTGTTAGTTGCCCGAGAAACAATATTAAATAAATAAATAAATAAATTATAATTAGACAAAATATTCACCATGTTTTTCATTTAAACGCTAAGTTATACTTGAAAATATATTTCTTTCGTGTAAATACGTACTTCTAATTTTTAAATTAACAGATATTTGCGTGCAAAAAGTACACTTTTTTGACTGATTTTTTTTGAAAAAAAATACTTATTGAAATATTTTTAATAATTCAGCATTTTTATCGCATTTTTTTAGCGTGACACTGCATCAGGTATACTGGTACATGTTCGCACAAATTAGATTTTTAGATGCTCTTGGTTTTTCAAAAGGCGTGAGACAAACACACACACACACACACACACACACACACACACATACATACCCTGATACACACACACTAAGATCATTGTTTTATTACTTTAGATGTATGACTGTGCTTTATGCTCGCTTGGTACTCGCACGGATACGCTCGCGGGGCGACTTGTTTCTACTGTTCCACTAAGTTAAACCCCCCCCCCCCGAAATTATTTTCTGGCTACGGCCTTGTGTACATTAAACAAATTTTTAATTTTTATATATTTTTTCCTATCTCAGCCAAAATCACTACTCAAAATGTAGGCGAGATTCATCATTATAAAGTTCCTTACAATTTTACATAAAAATAATTTTTTCATAGGATTTTCATATATATTTTTTAAAGTAGATTTGTAAGCAAGTTTATTTTATTTATAGAGAAAATATATTATAATATCTATAAATATAAAAGTAACTTTAGCCTCCAAAGTACACGGAATATTTAAAACTTTGGAACGGATAGAACGGTTGAGAAATATGGAGGAAAATTCTTGAACTTTTCCGCATATTTTGATGTTGAAACCATTTCAATTTAATTTACATTTCTGTTCAAAATAATTCAATTAAAATTTGAAGTATTGATATATACCTACATACATATTTGAATCACCATACGCACGCACACACAAAAACCAAGTTCATATGTGTACTAGATAGGGACATAGTACTATTTCTGTTTTCTTTCTTCACATTTTTAGCAACCAGTTCTCTAACAATCCATTAAGTGCAAGATTACCAATAATTTGCTTCAGGTTAAACTCTTTATCATGTACTGTACGAGTATTGAATAGCCTGGGTGCCACAAATGAAGAGTGCCTATGTGCGTAAATAAAGAAAACATACATCTTCTTCGATGGCGCTACAGCCCAAATCGAGCCTTGGCCTCCTTCAACACGCGCCTCCAACCTCTTCTATCCTCAGCCGCCGTTCTCCAGTTAGGGACCTGCAGGAGCTTTTCTGCATCTCTCCGTATGTCGTCCTCCCATCTCAGTCTTGGTCTCCCCATCTTCCGTTTACCTCCCGGGTGACCAACATGATTTTTTTGGGTAGTCGCGTGTTTGGCATTCTCTGTACATGGCCAGCCCATCTCAACCTAAGCAGTCTTATATGGGTTGAGATCTTTGGTGCTTCATAGATTTTGTACAGTTCTTCATTTTTCTTTATGCGCCATTCATCTCCTTCCTTCACAGGACCACATATTCGGCGTAGGACTCTCCTTTCGAAAACATCTAATGCTTCAGCGGATTTCACGGTCAGTGTCAGAGCCTCGCATCCGTAAGTCAACACAGTCCTAATGATTGTTTTATATAATGTCAATTTAGTTTTCCTGTGGACATTGCGAGACCTGAACACTGGCAATAAGGAGAAATAAGTTTTATTGCCTGCTGATATTCTTTTTTTGATTTCTACTTCCTCTTCATTATTTTCCGTAAGGAGAGATTCCAGATACGTAAATTGGTCAACTGTTTCAAATGAATGGTCGTCTGCCAGCTTTACGCTACCTCTTCTTCTTTGAGATGGGTTTCGACTTTGGGCCATTTATTTTGTTTTGCTCTCATTTATTTTCAAGCCCACTTCACATGCAGCAGTTTCCAATGGGGTGAAGACTTCTTTAATAGCTGCCAGGGATCTTCCGATGATATTAAGATCATCTGCGTACCCAACTATTTGGCTGCTCTTGAAACAAATGTTAGCGCTCGTGTCGACGGACGTTTGACGGACAACATGTTCTAGCACTATGTTGAAGAGAGTGGGAGCCAGACTATCCCCTTGTTTTAGCCCTTGAGAGATTGTAAACGCCTCACTAAGTTTCCCTCCCACCTTGACCTGGCTTCTTGTGTTGGTCATTGTTACTATGACAAGCCTAACTAGTTTAGAAGGGATCTGGAAATGAAGCAGAATTTCGTATAATTTCCTTCTGTCAATGCTGTCATAAGCTTGTTTAAAGTCGACAAATAATTGGTGTATATCAATGTCGAACTCCCAACACTTTCCCAGAATTTGACGTACCGTGAATAACTGATCAGTCGTTGATCTGTTTGCTCTAAAACCTGCCTGATATTCTCCTAGAATATTCTCCGCATATGGCTCTATTCTTTGTTTAAGTATGACTGTAAATATCTTGTAAGCAGTGCATAAAAGTGAGATACCTCTATAATTCTCACACTTTACCTTGTCGCCTTTTTTATAAATAGGGCATATAACGCTCGTCTGCCATTCGTTTGGGATCATTTCTAGGATCCATATTTTTGCAATCAGACTTTGTATTAGGGTTTTTAGGTGTGTATTCCCCTGTTTAAAGAGCTCGGCCGGTAGGTTATCTATTCCTGGTGCCTTGTTGTTCTTCAGCTTTTTCAGGGCTGCTGTGATTTCGATAGTTGTTGGTGGATTGGTTGATGGCAGGTTTTCATCTTGCGGTTCGTGGAGGGTAGTTGTATTCTCTTCTCTTGTATCATGGTTCGGATTGAGGAGTTGATGAAAATATTCGCACCATCTTGATTTGATTTGTTCCTTAGATGAGATGATATCTCCATTGATATTCTTACACAGGCTAGTTCTGGGTTTGAAACCTTTCTTGAAAAAGTTTACACCCTTGTACGCCTCACGAGTATTATTATCAAGGAAGTCGTTTTCCATCTTCAACAAAACATTGTTTAGGAATTCTCTTTTTTTCTTTTTAATCAGTCTATTTGATTCCCTTCTGGCCTGTTCATATGCTTGTTGCTTGGCTCTTGTCTTTCTTTCAATGTATTGCTTTCTGAGAATATTTTTGTGCTGGATACTTCTCTCACATTCTTGATCAAACCATGGATTTCTGTTCTGTCTTGGTATGTTTCCTATACTGGACTCCGCTGATCTAATAATAGCATTCTTTATGTTATTCCAGTCTTCCTCGAGGTCGTCCTGTGTGGTTCCGTCACCTATTTGGGCTGGTAAGTTGGTTGTGAGGTTGCTGTGATACGACTCTATCCCGTCTAGTGTCTTTAGTGCCTCGCAATTGAATTTGGGTGTTGCAGATTGTTTGCAAAGTTTTATTTTGGCAATTCTGCATTTGTATGTGGCTACCACCATGTAGTGGTCTGAGTCGATGTTAGCCCCTCTGTAGGTTCTTACATTTGTTATGCTTGACGCCCCTCGTTTTTCAATCAGAACATGGTCGATCTGGTTATGGTGCCTGCCATTTGGTGAAGTCCACGTCCACTTATGAATGTCCTTTCGGGGGAAGAATGTTGAGGTGATGATCATATTACGTGATTCTGCAAAATCTGTCACCCTCAATCCATTGTTGTTGCTCTCCCCATGCAGGCTGTTTTTCCCAGTGATGTGCTGTAGGGTGGGCTCTTTTCCTATTTTTGCATTAAAATCTCCTATAACCAATTTAATATCGTTAGAGGGGATGGTATCATATACTTGTTCCAGTTTCTGATAGAAAGTGTCTTTTGTTGTTTCATCTTTGTCCTCAGTTTCTGCATGCACATTTAATATTGATATGTTAAAGAACCTTGATTTCATTCTTAGTACACATAGTCTTTCGTTTATTGGCTTGAATCCTATAACATAGTCTCTTGCTTTTTTACTAACAATAAATGCTACTCCAAACTCGTGGCGTCTCTCTTTTCCGCTTTGAAAAACTGTGTGGGTTCTTGTGTCATATGTTTCAGATCCCGTCCATCTGGTCTCTTGTACTGCCAAAGAAAACATACATAGCAACCAAAAATATAGGTAGGTAATTCTAAAGTGAAATATCCTTACAAAAATCAAATTAATACCGATTGCATTACAATTATGTTGGATTTAATAAGTTTATTTTTTAACGACAACGGTGAATGCAATTTCAATACCTACATAGTTCAGTATGTATCGTAGATACTTGGTTAAAATTGTGGAAAAAATCGAATAATACTGAGTTTGCGGAAATTTAATTAAGACTTATCTTTTGTGATCTTCATAAGTATTCCCAGGGAAGGGAACACAACCATTTTCCGATTTTGCTGAGTTAATACTTTATTAAGAAGGTAGGTATTTAAAGAGATAGACTGAGTGAGAGAGAAAGAGAGAGAGGGAACAGAGACTTTGAAATTAAAAAAGGAAAATTTCGATGGTGATAGAGATTGCTAAATTATTCTACAGATTATATCAAACTGAGAATGAAATACGAGTTGTCCCCTTATAAAATTATTATTATTATTATTATTAGTCGACATTTTGTTACAAATCGAATTCTTACAAATTTAATAAAGGGTAAAAACAATGAAATATTATCCCTTTGTTCCAAAAACATCAGATACGGAGACGGAAATGACGAAGAGAGAGACACAAGATGGCTAACTGTGTGACAAAGGAGATTGATTGTCATTATGACATTATTCAATTTTTATTCAACTTCCTTCATACATTGCAAGAATATAACATATCAACATTTTTACGTTTACAGAGTAGGTAAACGCTTTCACAAAAACAGTAGCATTGTATTATATACCTACATGTTATTTTTACAAATCTACATATCTTTCATAAACGATCAAACCGTTTAAGATCGGAAAATGAAAAACTCAAAAGTTATTTTCTTGTACACACATCATTTACCTATGTATAGTCCTATTTATTTATTTTTTTGTGGCGGTATTCAAAAGGCACAATTTTTAATTTCTCTATTATTTTATTATCCATTTTACAAAATTATTAGCATTTCATAGCTTTCGAGATTTTCATTTTTGTTTTTACCTTGTTTTTCATTGCTGTGATTTTGATATACTTTATTTTGAATAGTTTAAATTGATTTAATTCATATACATATTTTTCAATCAGGTGTTATCAACTCATTTTTTTTCAAATACCAGAGACTCTAAAACATTTTTTGTTAAGAAAAAAAATATGATAAATTTATGTGTTACATATTATCGCCATTGACAGTTGGATCTCATGTGTTACATGCAACTTGTAAATAATATTGTCCTTAATGCATTATTTTGCTCAAAATAATGGATTTTTGAGCGTTTATTGAAATATACCAGAAATATACCTACTTGAGAGTTTTACTGTTCGCTATGCAACTACCTATTTTTAAAGTTTACAGGTTTTGTTTTGTTTGTATATTCTTTGAAAGTGTGTAGTAGTCCAGTCGACAGAAAGGACTTATGGATAAAACCAAACCGTTCCATATTATCTTGAATATAGACTATGATAATGAAAACACCAGACACCAAACATTGAATAGAAAAAAAAATCACAATGGATCTCCGGTTCAACGTATTGTATCTATTGTAAAAATGCAGCGGAGTCCCGTATAAAATCTTTTATATTATGGAAAATTAAAATATTCTTGGAAATATTAAATTTAAAATATGCAAACTGAAAATGACAAATAAACGTTTTTCAGATAGTTTAACGATGAAAATATTCCCACTATAATATATTGCAATCAGAGCTTTTAATTAATTTCCGTATTAAAGTTTCCGGTGAATATTTTCTATTACTAATCTATAAACTTGTGATTTAAAGATTATTTTCAGACTGTTTAAAGACTATATTCACAAAAATCCTTTATTCGAAAATACAATAGGCAAAAAACACATCACATAGCTTAGCAATGAGGTTTACCACCCATTACTTTGCCTTAGGCCTACTGTTCTATAAGATTAACAAAATACACCGCCCGCCGAGCCCGCCATTTTATAATATAAACAGCAAGTGTGCGTCTTGCGAGTCGGTCGAGAAGTGACACGTTGCTGAACGAACCGACTAGCGTCTACGATCCGCATTTACCATTCCGCATTATGTTTCCGGTTGGCTCTCTGATTGCTTGAGGTCTCGTAGCATGGAGTCAAATGAGCTGTGAAATTTTATATTAAATGCGATAAATTAAATAAAAAATGTAAATTTAATTTATAATTCAATTTATAAAGCAACTCGCTCACGCGAGTCGCTATTATTATTATACACAAACTTCAACCTAACCTAATAATGCAGAAAAGAAGAGCTGGGACTAGACGCTACTAACGAACCGTATTACGAATGCATGACGTGCGGCTGACGCGACGTTGCCGCTCCGTGGATACAGTTTTGATTGTTTCTATGCAAGATGCAAGCATTCGTCTTGCATTCGTCAGTTGACGAAAGCGTGCGCAAGACGTGCGGTTTACGTGGACAGTAGACCTTATTGGTTGAGACGAGGCTGATGTAAATGTGTTGTGCATAATTTTTTTAAGGTAATGCACATCCGCACACCAGTCGCTGGTTACCCCACATTGTGGGATATGCCGTGATGGTATGAATGCATATTGACCCTGTTACCGACTCACCAGATATAGTATGTAAGTTCTACAAAATGAGGACACCCATTTCAAAGCTTTCTCGTTGAATTGAAGATCAAGTGAAGCTATTAAAAACAGAAATAGATCTTATAACGATATTTATGAAATTCAAGTTGAGAAATACAAAATTCAATTTTATCATAATATTCAATGAATCAATAGTTTAAACATGCATTTACACAGTACCTACACAAATTCTCGGTAAAATTGTCAAAAACGATTGAATAATTCCAGTACAGACAAACTTACAAGTGAAGTTAATAAAAGGGACTCAAAAAACACTTACACGTAACGGAGAGTTTTTAGTAACATCTACATACATATTTATAATGTCCAAAAACGAATTATGTATCTACATATTATTTATTCTCATATAGCAGGTAAGTATGTGATATGTTTGTGGTTGAAATCGGCAGAGGTAGGATGATAACTTGGATCCATAGGATTAAAGTTCAGCGCACTAATTATTCTACCATTGACACATGTAATATACATTCGACATTGTAAGTATATGTTTTTCTTTTTTCGTGTCAGGGGGCCTAAACAACGTGTCATTTAAGCTAAGCGTTATATCGCTAAGCGATAGTAAATGTATGAAATTGGTCGCTATGACAACACGTGACAGCCACAAATTTCATACATTTCTATCGCTTAGCGATATAACGCTTAGCTTTAATGGCATGTTGTCTAAGGGGGCAGCCCCCCTAGACAACATGTCATTAAAGCTAAGCGTTATATCGCTAAGCGATAGAAATGTATGAAATTGGTGGCTGTCACGTGATGTCATAGCCACCAATTCCATACATTTACTATCGCTTAGCGATATAACGCTTAGCTTAAATGGCATGTTGTCTAGGGGGGCAGCACCGCATTTAAATAATTTTCTGCCAGTGCCTAGCAACGTTAATAGCACAATCATTGCCCACCATACATATCATGCATAGTGCTGTAGGTACCAGGGGCGTGCCTAGAATCTCCAGACTACGCAAACCCTGAAAGAAAATTGGGAAATGTCGAATATTGAAGTTTTTTTAGCGTAATTTCTTCGTTGTTCATTGCAGGAGTCATAAAAAATCTTTTTCAATCACATGCCAAAATAATATTGACATATTGTGGGCCTGAAAAGGACTGTATCTAAGT